>VDFB02105785.1:531002152-531034388 GCA_007258455.2 Sequoia sempervirens | reverse complement strand
ATAAATCTTTAAAAAAAATAACTTTATTATAACACAAGCGTGTTATGAATAAGTAGAGACATGGTCGTTTAGCAAGAAATAACGAGCTCACGTTATAACGCGAGCGTGTTTTTTATTGCACTAAAAATAGTTAAAAAACATAATATACCCCTGATGTCGGCCCACATTTTGCATATTCTCCTGGTTTTGTGCATGCTCTGACAAAAAGTAGCTTTTTGGTGATTGAGTGAAGTGTGCATGCATGATTTTTAGATTCCACCACCTTTTTCATGATATTTCCATCACCTTTGCATGAAATAGCAAAGTTTTCACTTTGAAAGGCATATAATATGAATTCAAGTTTGAATTACAGTGATAACTAATATACAATTGAAGTTTGGAGGTGAACAATCTTTTGAAAAAGTCAAATTTTTGAGGAGTTTGAGGAAAGAAGCAAAGGCTACATAATTGGGTAGAACTCCTCCATTTGAAACTCTGGTTTTTTAGGTATGTGAAGTCTTTGTACATTTTCTTTCAATCTATTATGGCTTGCTTTAATTTTTGTTGTTTTTCTTATTCCATGTTGATCAAATTGTTTATTTGTCATGTTACAACCTTAGGTTGTCAATGGACATTTTAAATTACACAATTCTATACACTTTCCTATTACATTTTTAAACCACATCTCTTTGAGGAATTTTGTTAAATTTAACAATTGACTTTCTTTGTGTATGCTTCCAAAGCTTTCATTGAGGTATTTTGTCAAACAATTATACAAACCAGTTGATTGCCTTGTCTATGCTACCAAATTTTCCATACATGTCTCTAAAAAATTGGAATATACTCCTAATTCAATAGGGGGAGGCCTACAACATACAAACACACAACTCCAATCTACAAACAAATTTACAATTTAAAATTTCATCATGACCTCTTCTTTCAACAAATTCAAATTGTTTAGGTTGTAGCATATCAAAGTCACTCAATTGGGTATAATTGCCCACACAACCTTCTCACTTTTTAGCAGACCCCCAAATCCAAAAACAGTCTTTACTTAGGTTTCAAAACAAAATATTTTCCATGTTTTAGGACCTTGCATGCTCAAATAGGTTTCCAATACAAAAACCCTCAATTTTCTCATAAATATATAGGGTTTTTTATATTTCATAACTCCAAGGCCTTCCAAGCCTCACCAAAAGCATCAAACAAGTTTGTCAGGGTCTGCAAAAACAAAATAAACCTTCACTAGGCCTTTAGCCTCATTAGATCTCAAAAACACCACTTTGGTTCCTCCTTTTCATGCCAAAAACTCACATTCTCAGTAATTCATTGAACCCTTTATTCGGGCTTATAGTTTTTATACATTTTCAAATTAGGAGTCCCAACTTCCTTCAATGCCCATAACCACCCTTGAACCACCAAACCTTCATTAAGCCTAAAAGCACTAGTATTAGCAATGGTTTGCTTAATATGCTTCATTATGCAAATTTGTTGTTCTACAAACCTAGGACCATTTACACACCTTTATTTTACCCATTACAGAGCCTTTCAACATATCCAACAATCACCAATGCTTGTTTTGTACCAAACTACACAAATTATTAAGTTTTCTACGCTTTTAAGGGCCCAAATTAGCCCACTTTTACAAGGGACCACCTTTAAAACTTGTCCAAATCTCCTAAAACCTTGGGGCAGCACTTTATATCTATCAAAACTTCAAATTATAGCATTAGATTGCAAAGATTCAATCATTTACCACCCAAACCATAAAATCCTCTCCCTAGGCTTTGAAACCATATGTTTTATTGAAAGTAGCACTTGCCAAACACTCCAAAACTTGAAAACTATTGAAACAAGCCTAATATACCTTGCTCATGCTCAATCTAACATAAAATAACACTACCCAACTCAAAAACTCAATTTCAATCACCAAAAGCTCAATTTTGTTGAGGAAAACTCAACATTTCCTCATTTGGTTTGACGCCCAATCCAAGATCATCCTCCATTCAAGTTTATCATGGCCTTTTATAATGTTTCCCTCTTTAAAAAAACCACTTCAACTTCAAAAGCTAACATTTGAAAGAGGTGACCGTTGGTCTCCCTCTTTAATAGACTTTTACAACCCTTCACTATTAGTTAATTTGACTTGACTTAGCAGTTTTTGCACAGGTAAAATTATTCATCATGCTAAAAAAAACTATTAAAAGGAAAAAACTAACAGATGATCAGCTCCAAGCCTTCTGAGATAAAGAGAAAAAATGGATGAGGGAATATCATGAAAAGCAGAAATTGGGAACGATTGAGGAAAACAAGCCAGTTGAAGAGGAACCTCAACCGTCAAAAAGAGAAAAGAAATTGGCAGCACAAAGGGCATGAATGTGAAAGAGTCATGCTAGGGGAGATGCAAATACCGTAGTTGGAGACACACCCTCTACCGCAAGTGAATACGAAGGGACACCATTAAGCACAAGTGAATATGGAGGGACACCATCTACCACAAGTGAGTATGGTTGGACACCATCAACCACATCTAAAGTTGAAAGTACATCATCACTCGGATTTGATGAACAAGGTATGCCATCATCCCCATGTGAACCTCAATGTATGTATTATATTCCACCCTCGGTCAAAGGTATGCAATCTAGCCCACCTCAATTAAATATTGATGAAATTGATAATGTTGAGATGTATGTACCTAAGAGAACACAACCTAGAATTTTGCATAGAAAGCCAAAGTTTTTGATTAATATTGATGAGCATATTTTGCAGTACATGGAAGGTAAGATTCCAAAACGCGCTTGTAGAAGATATGTTGATAAGATTTTGCAAATGTTCTTTGAAAGGCTAAATGAGACCAAAAGATGTCAACTATTTGTTCAAATGATGTGGGGTTTAAAGTACAGAAACATTATGAAGACTCTTGGGTTGAGAACATCTAATGCATCAAGTGAAAACACTATTGTGAAGAATTTAATGGATACTTATGAGAGTGTGGGTAAGACCTCATGCTCAAAGGATATTAATGTCACCCGACGTGTCATTACATCGAATTTGGTAAGCTATCAAACAAAGAGATCTTGTCCCATTAAAAAGACAAGTGAAAAATGCGAATTAGTAGAAAAACTTTATCAAAAGTCATTCAAAGGTGGAAAAGAATTGAGGGCACTGATTCAAATAAATTATGGGCATTCTCGGGAAGACTGCCACATAAAGATAAAAAAATTGTTGAAGTATTGAGAACACTAATTGAAGATTATTGGAAGAATAATACAAGGCCATCTCTGAACCAAAGGGATGTCATAAGAAGGAGAATCGGTAGTTGGAACCATGAGCCACATCCAAAGCATTTTTTGGATATGACTCACACCCAATTTTTTCATAAATTTCAAAATTCTTATCCTCAAATTAGTATTTCTCAAATATTTTTGAAATGCCTAAACCTTTTTATGTCAAGATAAATCACACATTCACTACTTGTTGTTGTAGAATACATATTGAATTCGCTAACCATTATGATGTTTATCATTCTATATGTTTAGATTTGCATACTAATGATGTTTTGTAGGATTGTGGCATAGAAGCCCCACCAAAATCTTCAAGAGATTTCTTATCAAAAATTTTATGTCAAATAGAGGATGGCCAAATATTCTACATGAAAACATGCTTGGATGGTTCATGTGAGCATTGTGGTGGCTTGCAACGAATGCCAGTATGTAAACATATGGAAAACACAGATGAGGTGGGACACAAACTAGTCGATTTTGGGAAGTATAAAATAGTGGCATATGCTACAAAAGATGGGTCTCAAGCAAAAGGGTGTGATTTGGTTATTGAGAAGATTCCAGTGTATCAATTTATGTTCATATTTTGTGAGAATCTAGTGTATGAGTATGCAAGGCATACCCATAGAGCCCGATGGCTGGACACACAATTCAAGATATGCAAGGACACCTTTTCAGTTGGTAGCATAGTAGTAGTGGTTGACTTTGTAGAGAACTACACTCTACAGCCACAGTGTGAGGTGCAGTCACAGTATTACAACTCCACATAGGTTTTTATATTTGTGCACATAGCATTCATTCATGCAACTGATAGTACAGGGGACCAAAGGAAGGTATTTAGGGAGTATCACTTTTATATTAGTGATGATCACACACATTCTCCAGATTTTGTGCAAGGTTGCTTTCAGATGTTGTATAGTGATTTGGCTTGGAGGGGCATAGCATATGGTCGACATATAATATGGTTGGATAACTGTGCAACACAGTTCAAGAACGCACGCATGTTCTACTTGTTGTGCAGGATGCATCTCACTATAGGTGTTCAACATATGTGGAACTTTTGTGAGGTCAGGCATGGAAAGGGGGAGCATGATGGTGCAGGAGCATGTGTGAAAAGAGCATTAGCATGAGAAGAGCTAAATTATAAAGATAGTGCAAAGTTGATAGATGCAAGTTCAATCGTTGAGTGGTGTAATGCTTCGATGCGTCCAGGTAATAAAGGTATGTCTTTAGTTCATATATTTTTTTGGTTGATGGATGATACTAACATTGCACCATATGAGGATTTTTGTACACTAAGAAATCGAGTGAGCTACACTCTTTCCTTAGCTCAAATACAAGTTCATGGAGTATCGATACACGTAAGATGGCATGCTTTTGTATGTACAATGCAAGCCTGGAATGATTGTGAGTCATGGAAGTGGGTTGACAAATGGTTGACATGTTATCTTACCCCACTTCACACATATTTCCCTCTGACGACATTGGAACTAACACAAATGGAATCATTGGTCGAATTTGACCACGTATCAGATCTAGTTCAACCAGGTAATATATCTACTTGCTTAGTTTTCAAATTCCATATTGTATTCATAATGTTGATTAATTTCAAGTGATTTTATGCACATATCAATGTAGGGCATGTTTATGCAGTTATTGCAGATGAAGAAAACAAAGAGGGAATAGACTATTACTTGTGTCGTTGTGTTGAGGCCAAACAGAAATTGGAAGCCCCAGTTATACATGGAGAAAATATTGAATACCCTACAGGCTCAGTTGTTGTTACTAGAACATGGCTTAGAAGGTGCCCACATAAGAGTGTTAAACATTGGTTGTTTGAGGACTTTGAAACACATCGCAAGATTCTTCATTACTCAAACCTTGTTGTGGCATCCAATGTTCATTTGAGAAAATATGGGGGTAGACCTTTGAACAAGACCTTGTGGAAGATCTGTGAGTCTGACCATGAGGCAATACTTGACACATTAAAGAGTAGAGTAGATCCGGATGGTTCATTGGATTAATTTATACTTGTATCCATGTTAATTTTTTTGATTCCAATGCTATCATGTCTTATTTTACTTTGCATATTTGTAAGTAACCCAAAAAACATTGAATGTTGTCCCCTTGCAAAAATGCAGATTTATGAGCCATCTAAGAGAATCTCAGGCATAAAAGCAATGCAAAATCCCTATTTTGATGATCTTGACAAATATCAATTATGATTTTCAGCCATTAAAAAAGTGTGTGCGAAGCTTGGTGAGGGAATTTCAAGTTATTCATTTGAAGTTAACCTTATCATGAACACCTATGATGTAGAGATTATAGGAGCATCTCGAATTTCAAGATATTCTAGATTCATGAGAGGTGTTGTGTGCAATAGGTATCTTGGAACTTGCAATGAAGATGTATGAGTAGGAGTGACTAAGTTGAGAGACTTCCATGCCTATCTGTGAGTGCCTTTCATCTATTTTCATTTCATTTCCATTTTGGACATGAGTTGTTTCTTTTTAATCTTTTACTTTTCCTATCTGTAACTAAACTAGTAAAAATTGATTGGTCTCTCCTTGCAGAAAATGCTGATTTTGGAGCTAGCAAAGAGAATCTCAGCCAAAAAAGCAATGCAACATCCTTATTTTGATGATCTTGACAAATCTCAATTTTTATTTCAAGCCATTATAAAAGAGTGCGAAGCTTTGTGAGGGAATCTCAAGTTTCTCATTTGAAGTTAACCTCTAAATGAGAACCTATGATGTAGAAATTATAAGAGAATCTCAAATGTATGAGTGACATTGTAAAATATCTATGAGAATAGAGTACCTAGGGCATTGTAATGAGATTTACTTGTAATGAAATTTATTGAAATAATGAAATTTGGTGTAGGGGCACCAAGGTTATTGAGAAAATTTGGTTCACGAAAATCTTTTAAGTTAGTTTTGTGTTTTGAGTTTTGTCAATTGAATAAGGTCATAACACATCCACAATTGATTTATAATGTAATAAGTCATGTTAGTTACAAAAAGAATAGTTAGGCATGATTGGAAAGATGTAGAATCCTTTTGTAAAGGCTATTTAAAGCCTCTTCAAGGCTATTTAAGTCAATATTTGAATTTGTAGCATTTTGAAGGAAAATATTTGAATATGGTTGTAAATGTACTATTAGTGAGATTGAGATTGTTAACCTTCAGAGAGTAGCAGTATTTATGTTGATGAAATTTCCTTTAGATGCAAGGATTCAAAGCACATCAACCATGTGGTACAAATGATTAAATCCCAGAGATGATCTGTAGCAATGAAAGATTCTAAAAAGGTAGAGAGAGCTACACTGGTGACTCAGGAGAAAATTTAGTGATGTAGAGTCAAGGTGGAGAAGACTCAAACAAAACAGATTTTAGTAAATCAACAACCTTTGTTATTTCATTTGGCCAACTTGGAACAACTACCAACAAAAAGGCTTCCAAACTCAACAATTTGGCTTAAATTTTAGAGAATTCCTCTCAAGGACCATATCATAATCAATATAGAATCTACCCAAACCCCCCAACACCATTCCCAAGCTAGACATACAAGGTTTCTTTGCAATTTCTTGGAGATCCTTCAAACTACCCTACAAAAAGGCTACAAAATTAGCCCTGTTTTACAAACAAACTGCTCTTTAAAATTCTTCTAACCCCTTAAGCTCCTGGACAGTCATCAAATAGGTCACAAAACTCCCAATTCCATAGGTTTTAGAAAAGCACTCAACCTCTAAGCCATAATTGATTAAAACCCTCAATTTTTTAACAAATACCTAGGGTTTTAACATCTCACAACTCCAAGGCCTTCCAAACCTCACCAAAGCATCAAATAAGTTTTTTAGGGTCTTCACACACATAATAAACCTTCACCTAGCCTTTAGACTTAGTAGATCTCAAAAACATCACTTTGGTTCCTCCATTTCAAGCCAAAATCTCACATTCTCAACCTAAAACAACATCCCCAGCCCTATAAACACCTTACCATTATTAAAAGAGTTAAGGAAACTTGAAAAAAACACATTGTAAACCTTTCCTCTAAGTAACAATTCACCATAGTAGGAGGAAGGGCTCCATCACAAAAATTAAAGTAAACTCAGACCCTGCTAGTTTGTACAGGCTGAATAAAGAAAAATGGATTTTCCTTTCACTAAAACAACCAAAGGTGTATCAAAATAGATTAAAATATAGGTTGTATCAAAATAGATTGAAATCCAGGTTAAGACCTTCCACCACAATGTTTCATGAATCTCTATGCATAAGAGACCTGTACTAGGCCGTACACAGAGAAAATAAATTGAAAACTCAGAAAAATGTTGAAATTCCACAGTTTTAGGCATTGTGAAGAGCACCAATCTTCAAAAAAACTATTGATTGAACCCCCATTCAGGCTTGAATGATTTTTTTAATACATTTCAAATGAGAATCATCTCCCTTCAATGCCCATAACTACCTTTGAACCACCAAACCCTTATTAAGCCTATAAATGCTAGTATTTAACAATGGTTTTGCTTAATAAGCTTTATCATGCAAATTTATATTCTAAAGGCCTAGGACCACTTAGACACCCTTATAACATGACTTTTAGACTCTTTCTCTGCACTCCCACCTACTTTTTACATAATTTTCCTTTATGGCAATATCAATAATTATTTAATTCAAGAGTGCTTTTGCACATTTGTCCACCCTAACCTACTAATTCCCAAAGTACATAAAAGATTGGTCTATTAGACCTTATTCAAGACAAAAATACCTCAAAATACTAAAATTTACCAACTATCCTCCCAATTTACCATCAAACAATCACAAATTGAGGTTGAGGTATGGGTGCTCCTACACCATTCAACTTTCAAAAACAAAGTCAATTAAGCTGGTAGATGTTTGGATCAGGCTAGCATTTGGTGGAAGAGGAAGAAAGATGACTGGAACTCTAGAGGCCCACCATACTAGATTTTGGTATTGAACCATGAGAGTAGAAGAGAGATTTGATATCATGTATCAAAACATTAAGCATGCATTCTTCCAACCAACGGAGAAGGAGATGATTACTTTGCTTCATTTTCATTTGCATAAGCATATCAAGGCATGGGAACCAAGAAGACCAAGGATGTCCAGTTTTATGTGGAGGTAATGGATGTGGTCCAAAATTTAGGAGGGTGAAGAAGTTCAATGTATGATCTTGATGAAATTTAGGAAGAACAACAAGAGAGGGGCAGGAAAAATAAAATCAATACAGAGTTTCAAGGATTTGTCAAATGAGTAAGAGAGCTATGGGAGTAGCCTCATCTAAAATATTTTGAACTAGACTTTGATATGTACCATTTAGAGAGCTTGGTTTTCATGGAGTTCCATTCAAAGCCTCTGCTTTTATTATTCTTATAGTAAACTGTTTGGTAGAGTTGGTGGAAGTACCTTTCTTAGTAGTAATCGCTATTAGTGAGATTGAGATTGTTAACCTTGAGAGAGTAGGACTTGGGCAAAAGGAATTTGATATGGCTATTGCTTTCAAATACTTCAAGTGCGATGTACTCCGCATTGACGCCAATCCTCAATCTTCACTTGATGGCATCAAGGAATGGCTAAAATCCATGGTTATAAAGTATTATGAAAGTAGAATGAACTTGTACTAGTAGCCAATTTTGAAGACTATTACTGATGATTCAAAGCACATCAACCATGTGGTACAGATGATTAAATCCCAAAGATGATTTGTAGCAATGAAAGAGTCTGAAAAGGCAAAGAGAGCTACATTGGTGGTCAAGAGAAACTTCAGCTTTCAAAAAACAAAGCCAATTAGGCTGGCAGATGTGTGGATCAGGCCAACATTTGGTGGAAGAGGAAGAAAGATGACTAGAACTCTGGAGGCCCATGATACTGGATTTCAATATTCAACCATGAGAGAAAAAGAGAGAGTTGATATCATGTATCAAAACATTAAGCATGCATTCTTCCAGCCAACAGAGAAGGAGGTGATTACTTTGCTTCATTTTCATTTGCATAACCATATCAAGGTGTGGGAACCAAGAAGACCAAGGACATCAATTTTTATGTGGAGGTAATGGATGTGGTCCAAACTTTAAGATGGGCAACAAGGTCAATGTATGATTGTTAACCTTGAGAGAGTATTTATGTTGAGGAAATTTCCTTTAGATGCAAGGATTCAAAGCACACCAATGACATGTGGTACAAATTATTTAATCCCAGAGATGATTTGTAGCAATGAAAGAGTCTAAAAAGGCAGACAGAGCAACACTAGTGACTTGGGAGAAACTTTAGCTTTCAAAAGGAAAGTCAATTAGGCTGGCAGATGTGTGGATCGGGCCAGCATTTGGTGGAAGAGGAAGAAAGCTGACTAGAACTCTAGAGGCCCACCATACTAGATTTCGTTATTCAACCATTAGAGTAGATGTGAGAGTTGATATCATGTATCAAAACATTAAGCATGCATTCTTCCAGCCAACAGAGAAGGAGATGATTACTTTGCTTCATTTTCATTTGCATAATCATATCAAGGCATGGGAACCAAGAAGACCAAGGATGCCAAGTTTTATGTGGAGGTAATGGATGTGGTCCAAACTTTAGGAGGGGCAAGAAGGTCAATGTATGATTGGTGCAGGAGCACCATTCAGTAGGTTTTGTTCATCAAGACAAATAAGGAGTAGAATATCATCAATTTACTAAAATCGGCCTGAACTTGTACATTTGAAGATTTTGAGTCAATAAAAATGGATTTTTGACCCATTCCTTTTTTTTAGCCTCTATAACTTGAGGAATGGGTCTTTAAGGTGTGGGAATGATGTATTAGTGTTGGGGAGGTCTGAAAGTGAGATGGGTGTGAAACCCATGTGTGTAAAAGTGAGTTTTCTTTAAAACAAATGGTGGTTTTGAAGAGTCAAATTGTGTTTTTGTGTAGGGAAGTGTTATTTTATGATTGTTTGAGCTTGTGTAGGGTATCAAAAACTTGTTTTAGTAATTTTTAGATTGTGGTTAGCTTTGGAAGTATCATTTTCAATAAACCCCTAGGGTTTAGGCTACAATAGAGGGTTTTGTGGTTTTCCCATTGTACGGTGGTATAACTAAGATCTGATTATAGATTTTGAGGTTTTGACACCTTAGAATTGCTGCCTCAAGAGTTGGTAAGGTTTGGATAAGTTTAGAGTATAGACTCTTTGTTCAACTGGATCAATCCCTTAAGGGTCCAAAGGGCAAAATGACTGCAAACTTTAGCATGAGATTACTTAGACACCGTGATGCTTAGAAAATTCTTGTCTAATCCTATAGGATTTTGTTGGGCCCCTCTACAATAACCTCTCTCGGTTTTCATTATCTCGGAGTGGTTTTCCCATGGTGTCCAGTTTTCAGTTGATGGAAAAAGTGTCAAATGGAAGCAGTGGAAAGTTGCAAGGTGGTGCAAATTTCGTTCTGCAACTCATGTGACCAAACAGACTGTTCCAATGCATCCAAATATGAATTTTTACACTAGGCATGGTCCTCTTTTGTACCCAAACATGTGGAATCGCTCTGAGCTACGTTCAACTGAATCAATCCCTTAAGGGTCCAAAGGGAAAAATGGTTGAAAACTTCAACATGAGTTTACTCAGACACCATGATGCTTAGACAGTTCTCGTCTAATCTAATGGGATCATGTTGGGCCCCTCTACAATAACCTCTCTCGATTTTCATCATCTTGGAGTGGTTTTCTCGTGGTGTCTATTTTTCAGTTGATAAAAAAAGTGTCAAATGGTAGCAGTGGAAAGTTGCAAAGTGGTGCAACTTTTGTTCTGCAACTCATGTGAACAAACGGACTATTTCAACACATCCGAATAGGCATTGTTACACTATGCATGGTCCTATTTCATACCAAAACATGCAGAATTGCTTCGAGCTATGTTCAACCAGATCGATCCCTTAAGGGTCCAAAGGGCAAAATGGCTGCAAACTTCAGCATGAGGTTACTTGGAAACCGTGATGCTTAGAAACTTCTCATCTAATCCTATGGGATTGCATTGGGCCCCTCTACAATAACCTCTCTCTGTTTTCATTATATCATAGTGGTTTTCCTGTGGTGTCTAGGTTTTAGTTGATGGAAAAAGTGTCAAATGGAAGCAGTGGAAAGTTGCAAGGTGGTGCAACTTTCATTCCGCAACTCGTGTGACCAAATGGACTATTCCAACACATCCAAATAGGAATTTTTACACTAGGCATGGTCCTCTTTCTCACCTAAACACGTGGAATCGCTTCGAGCTATGTTCAACCAGATTGATCCCTTAAGGGTCCAAAGAGAAAAATGGCTACAAACTTCAGGATGAGGTTAATTGAACACCATGACACTTAAAAACTTCTCATTTGATCTGATGGGATCATGTTGGGACCCTCTAGAATAACCTCTCTCAATTTTTGTTATCTCGGGGTGGTTTTCCCGTGGTGTCTAGTTTTCAGTTGATGAAAAAAATGTCAAATGGAAGCAGTGGAAAGTTGCAAAGTGTTGCAACTTTCGTTTTGTAACTCATGTGACCAAACATACTATTCCAATGTGTCCAAATAGACATTTTTATGCTACGAATGGTCCTCTTTCACACCCAAACACACATAATCACTTTGAGCTACGTTCAACTAGATCGATCCCTTAAGGGTCCAAAGGGAAAAATGGCTGCAAACTTCAACATGAGGTTACTCAGACACTGTGATGCTTAGAAAATTCTTGTCTAATCCCATGGGATCATTTTGGGCCCCTCTATAATAACCTCTCTCAATTTTTGTTATCTTGGAGTGGTTTTCCCGTGGTGTTCAAATTTCAGTTGATGGAAAAAGTGTCAAATGGAAGCAGTGGAAAGTTGCAAAGTGGTGCAACTTTCGTTCTGCAACTCGTGTGACCAAATGGACTGTTTCGATGCATCCGAATAAGAATTTTCATGCTAGGCATGGTCCTCTTTCTCACCCAAACATGCAGAATCACTCTGAGCTACGTTCAACCAAATCGATCCCTTAAGGGTTTGAGTGTAGTATGTTGAAATAGGCCATTCCACCTATTGTTCAGGCTATGTCTCAGTGATATGGGCCTGATGTAAGTACGATAGGGAGTAGGAATAAGAAAATAGCATTAGTAAGAGCATTGGAAGAGATTACTAACATTGTCCCCGTTGAAAATTGAAAATTGAGGCCCCTTAAAAGCAAGGCTAGAAGAGGTGAAAAGAAGAAATTGCTTGAAAATAAGTTAGAATAGGTTGGAAATAGGGTGAGATTGTGGAGTTTGATGTGTTCGAAAGGTCTACAAGGACATGGGAGGTCAAAAGTATGTTATGGCATGGCATCTCCTAGTTGGGAAAACAGGGGTTTTGAATGAAAAAGAGAGGTTTGAGGGAGTAAACATGGGTAAAGTCAAGGGGAAACATAATTTGGTGGTCAATTAAGTTTTTGTAGGAAAAATGAAGAGTGTTGGAATAGGTTTTGAGGTTCAAGTTTGGGGGTTTGGTTCACCGATTTGGCCAAAAAAATTTGGAGGGGGGTTCAGTTCGTTTTGGGTTCGTTGGTACAGAAAACATGTAAAAACAAAATATATATCTATGCAACCTAGAAGCATGAATTAGGATTATAATATCACATATCATCATATAAACAACAAAACCACCATAAACTTGAATGTCATTTAAAACAACAAAATTGCCAAAAAAAATGTATAACGCAAAAAAATGTGAATAAAATCACACTGATTTTTCGCGTGAAAAAAAACCATGAGACCATAGCTTGTTGCTTACTATTATGCTTTGATAGATTTTTTCCAAGCATCCATAGCTTGTTTGAAAGCACCTATTTTAGGCTTTAGCCATAGTAGCAAAGGAGTGAACTATTTGATAAAATGCTTTGGTAGACATGTATGAAAATTTTGGTAGCATAGACAAGGTAGTGAACTATTTGAAAAAAAAATGCCTCAAAATATGGTTTCATGGTGATGGAATGGTGTGAATGCCATGACAAAGAAAAAGAATACTATGGATTGTCATGGCATTCCACCACCATTGAGACCACATTTCTTTGAGGGCTTTTTTCAAGGTTAAGCTGCCTTGTCTATGCTATTATATGCTTTGATAAATTTTTCCAAGCATCCATAGCTTGTTTGGAAACACCTATTTTAGGCTTTTAGCCATAGCAGCAAGGAGGTGAACTGTTTGATAAAATGATTCGGTAAACATGTATGAAAAATGTGGTAGCATGAATTAAAGGCGATGAACTATTTGAAGGAAAAATGCCTCAAAGAAATGTGGTTTCATGGTGATGGAATGCCATGATAAATGCCATGACAAGAAAATTGATATGGAATGTCGCTGACATTCCACCACCAGTGAGACCACGAACTGTTTGAGGCTTTTTAAGCGGTTAACTACCTTGTCTATGCTATTGCTTATTATTATGCTTTGATAGATTTTTTCCAAGCATCCATAGCTTGTTTGGAAGCACCTATTTTAGGCTTTTAGCCATAGCAGCAAGGAGGTGAACTGTTTGATAAAATTCTTTGGTAAGCATGTATGAAAAATGTGGTAGCATAGACAAGGCAGTGAACTGTTTGAAAAAATGCCTCAAAGAAATGTGGTATCATGGTGATGGAATGCCATGAAAATCCATAGCTTATTCGAAAGCACCTATTTTAGGCTTTTAGCCATAGCAACAAGGCAATGAACTATTTAATAAAATGATTTGATAGACATGTATGAAAAATGTGTTAGCATAGACAAGGCAGTGAACTCTTTGAAAAAAATGCCTCAAAGAAATGAGGTCTCGTGGTGATGGAATGTCATGACAATAAAAAACATTTGATTTTCATGGCATTCCATCACCATGAGACCTCATTTCTTTGAGGAATTTTTCAAGAGTTCACTACCTTGTCTAGATATTGCTTCTTGTTATGCTTTTGATGGGTTACTCCAAGCATCCATAGCTTGTTGGCTTGTTTGGAAGCTTTTAGCCATAGCAACAAGGCAGTGAACTATTTGATAAAATGCTTTGGTAGACATGTATACAAAATGTGGTAGTATAGACAAGGCAGTGAATTGTTTGAAAAAATGCCTCAAAGAAATGTGGTCTCATAGAATTCCATGATAAGCAAATGCAATTGGGAGCTTCTCCTAGTTATTAGTTATGCAATGTGAAGTAATTGCATAAGCTGCTTAGGTTGACTTTATAAAAACTATATTGTAATTGAAATTTTGTCATCTATCGACATCTAGTTATTAGTTATGCAATGTGAAGCAATGCTTTGAGTTTGCAAGAAAAATGTGCAAGACAATGTAATCAACGATATGAATATAAACTACAAAAATCTATTTTTTACAAAAAAAATTATCTCTTGTTCTACTTTTTTTTACCTTTTTTTTAAATCTGATTTTTTCTGATTTTTTCTAGACTTTTTCCCATTTTTTCAAAAAATCTTATACTTTTGGTTTGCCGATTTTTTCCCCAAAAGATTTTTTTGCTATGGTATAAACACATATCTTTTTGTAATATCAAGGATACTTTTTGAAACTTCCATGCATTGCTAATCTAAAAGGAAAAGTCTTTTGCCTAATCTGTATGCAGCCATGCTTTTGACATTGTCAAAAAGAGAAAATATGGACACCATCGATAAAAAAGATTTGTATTAACCAAATAGCCATGTACACATACATCAATATATGTCGATATAAGTATAAAATATAGTTACAAAATAGCCATACAGGCTTACGAGAATGCCATATAGGCATACAATGTCAAATATATCCAATACAAGATATGTACAAAATTGCCATGTCTAGGCATACAACAAAGGGCTTTGGAATCAAAATTCATTTCTCTCCATGCTCTGGAAATAAATTATTTCCCTTTGTTTGGCGATCTGATGGCGATAAGTCCATCACTCATTTTTGTTGTGCTCGAGGAGTGCTCTTGCTGCTCCTCCTACAGTTTAGCTCCTGGTGAAGTTTTAACTGTTACAATAAGAAGTAAAGACATTAATATATAGAAATTACATTATAAAAAATGATATATTTAACAAAATAATCACTTACAACCATCTCATGATCACTCTCCATGATGGAAATATTTGCATGTCGATGCTCAAGAGTGCTCAAGCCCTGTATAAACCATCCAAATAAGAATTAAACTATGAATCAATAAGGGTTTATTTTTCACTAGAGCTAACATCTATAACAATGAATATGAATTGAAATTTAGTAATTTGCCTCATACCTCCTCTATCAGAGCCATCGAGGATTGTATAGCGGATGAAACACTTATATACATTTCCCTTGTAACATTTGGAGGTGTTTCCACAAACAACATCTGAAAATAAAACAAAAAATTATTCAATCACAAAAAAGTTACAATAGCAATCCACGTCATGACGTATAATGTATGAGATCTAATGAAAAAAAAAATTGAGTACAAGTATTAAACTATATATTTCTGGTAGGCCTTGGCAGCTTGATAGGAAGACGAAGCATGATGGGGAGAAGAACACATGCTCCATTGTGAAGGATGGGAAGACTTACAACATTTCACCTCTCCTAGAAGAAGACAAGGAAAAGCATGAAGGGCCTAGTGTTTTGATGGTGAGTGAGAAGGATTTCATGAAGACCTTGAAGGAAGAAGGAGGAAGAGGATTCTTCCTGATTATGAAGCCAAAAAGTGAAGTAGATCTACCCACAAAGAAGAAGGAAGATGCACCAAAGGAATTCCAAGAGTTGTTGGAAAGGTACAAGGACATAACAGTGAATGAATTACCTAGTTCCCTACCTCCCATTAGGGATATAATCCACCATATTGATCTGATTCCATAGGCTACATTTCCCAATAAGGCTGCATATAAGATGATACCTGCTCAAAATGAGGAGATTGCAAGACAAGTGCAAGAGTTGATGGATAAAGGGCTAGTGAGGAAGAGTTTGAGCCCATGTGTTGTTCCTACTATCCTAGCACCAAGGAAGGATGGGAATTGGAGGCTTTGCACTGATTCAAGAGCCATTAATAGGATCACAATCAAATATAGGTTCTCGATGCCAAGAATGGAGGACCACATGGATTTTCTATCAGGAGCATCTTAATTTTCCAAAATTGATCTAAAGAGCGGGTACCATTAGATAAGGATCAGAGAGGGGGATGAATGGAAGACAAATTTTAAGACTAATGAAGGGCTCTATGAGTGGTTGGTGATGCCCTTTGGGTTATCAAATGCCCCTAGTACATTTATGTGCCTTATGAATGAGGTATTGAGAACTTTCATTGGAAAGTTTTTTGTATTTTATTTAGATGGCATCCTTGTGTTTAGTAGGCCTAAAGAAGAACATTTGAAGCACCTTGACATGGTACTAAGGAGGTTACAAGAGGAAAAGTTGCTGATCAACATGGAAAAGTGTGAATTCATGAAGGAAGAACTAGTCTACCTTGGTTTTGTCATCTCCAAGGGAAGTTTGAAGATGGATCCTTCAAAGGTGGATTCTATTCATACTTGGCCAACACCAAAATCCATGGGAGATGTGAGAAGCTTCCATGGACTTGCAAGCTTTTATAGAAATTTCATCAAGAACTTTACCCAAATTTGTGCACCAATCTTGGACACCATCAAAGGAGGTAACAAAGGTAAGTCTTCTTGGACCAATGGGGCTAATAAAGGGTTTGAATATCTGAAAATGAGAGTAGCACAACAGCCTATACTTGTGCTCCCTGATTTTGATAAATTTTTTACCATTGAGTGTGATGTTAGCAATCAAGCAATAGAGGTTGTTTTGAGCCAAGAAGGCAGAATAGTTGCATTTTTCAATGAGAGGCTGAATGAAGCAAAGAGGAAGTATTCTTCCTATGATTTGGAATTGTATTCTATGGTCTAAGCCCTCAAAAAGTGGAAGCACTACTTGTTACCTAAAGAATTTTTTCTTTATATTGATAATCATGCCTTGATTTTTTTGAATGCATAGGACAAACTCAGTCATAGGCACATGAAGTGGGTAGAGTCTTTGCAATCCTATACTTTCACAATAAAGCATAAGAAGGGCCAAGAAAATAAGGTGGCAGATGCTCTTAGTAGAAGGGCACTTGTAGTGCAAGAGATCCAACTCCAAAGCATGGGGGTTGAAGCATTGAAGGATATGTATCATGAAGATTCAGATTTCAAGGAGGTATACAATTTTTGTGAGCATAATTTGAATTCTTTTCATTGTGAATTCTCTAAATTTTTATTATAAAATGGTTTTCTCTTCAAAGGAAGCCAATTTTGTGTGCGTACATGCTCAATGAGGGAGAATATCATAAAGGAGAAACACAGTGGGAGTCTTGGAGGTCACTTTGGCCTTGACAAGACCTTGGAACAAGTTAGGAGATTTTGCTATCGACCAAAGTTGTAGGTGGATGTGAGACGGTATGTGGAAGGCTACACAATATGTCAAAGGGAAAAGGGAACTTCATCAAATGCAGGACTCTAGCAGCCACTTCCCATTCCCAATAGGCCTTGGGAGTGTGTAAGTATGGACTTTGTCTTGGGGTTGCCTAGAACCCAAAGAGGTTTTGATAGTATCTTTGTGGTAGTTGATAGATTTAGTAAGATGACACATTTTCTTCCTTGAAAATGCACAAATGATGCATCTCATATAACAGGTCTCTTCTTTAAGGAGGTTGTTAGGATACATGGACTGCCTTTAAGAATTGTTTTTGATAGGGATTCTAAATTCATTGGTCACTTTTGGAGGACCTTGTGGAAGAAACTCAAGGCAAAAATTTGTCCTTTAGTTCAGCATACCATCCACAAATGGATGGACAAACTAAAGTGGTGAATAAATCATTGGGAAACCTCTTAAGATGCCTTACCAAGGGGCATGGACAAGCTTGGGATCTAATTTTACCTCAGGTTGAATTTGCATATAATGACTCCATGAATAGGAGCATTGGTAGAAGCCCTTTTGAAGTAGTCTATGGCATGCACCCTAGAGGGATCTATGAACTAATAGATCTACAAGGAGTTGCTAAGAGAAATGCTCAAGGTGAGGACTTTGTTGTTACAATCAGGGATATTCAACAAGAAGTGAAGGAAACCATTCAAAAGAATGTTGAGATGTATAAGGAAAAGGCATATTTAAAGAAGAGGAATGTCCAATTCAAGGTTGGAAACTTGGTGATGGCACACTTGAAGAAGGAGAGACTTCCAAAAGGAAAGTATACCAAACTCATGATGAAGAAGATAGGACCTTGCAAGGTGGTCCACAAGTTTGGCCAAAATGCTTATGAAATAGAGCTACCTCCTAGGGTGGCAATCTCTCCTATCTTCAACATTTCTAACTTGTATCCTTTCAAAGCTTCTATGAATGCAGGTGATGGAGTAGGTACAACAACAATGGAGGATGAAGATTGGGTGAAGGAACTACCCCCCAGCCAACCTATGACTCTTGAATGCATCCTAGACACCAAGGAGACAAAGAAGACTAGAAGGAAGGTTTACAACGAATACCTGGTAAAATGGAAAGGTCTACCTGAAGAGGATGCAACATGGATGTCAAAAAATGATATTAAACATGGAACTACTGTAGAAGACTTGATCTCAAAGAAGACTTGAGATATTTTTCTTGCTTGGGAGTATGGTGTAGGAGCACCCATGGGTCTAAGGGACCTAGAATAATTTTCATTTTTTGTTTCTTGGTTTATGGGTGGAATAAGGTATTATGGACCATTCCAATGCTTTGTAGTAGGTCTTCGAGGTTTTTGGTTGAGTTTTTGGTCTTGGTGACCAACTTCTTTGTACAAGGTCTCAATCCTCCTTTGTAATTCTAGTGCATCTTGGAAAAATAAGGAAAAAGGATGCCTTGCTCTATCTAGACACCTAAGGGGAGTCACCTTACTTTTTTACAAGGTTTTAAGTGCCTTTGACACATTTTGGAAGGTTCTTTGTGGTCGAGTTGGTAGAAGTTGCGCACATTGCCTTAACTAGGCAATTAGAAGTCAAAGCATGAGATTAGTTGTTTTCCAACATCTCTCTTTTCAAAAGATAGTTGCAAGAAGTTGGAGGGAGTTTGTAAGATTCAAATATGCCTCTCTTGGTTGAGGCAAGGTTGATGTTGATGTTTTAAAGAAGTTTCAATAAGAATTTTATTGTTTTTCTATGTTTTTCTAAAGAATTTGTTGTTCCCGTACTTGGTATGGACTGTATGTTCACTTACATGCTCCAATCCCATAATGGTTGGATAGGTAATTGAATAATATTTCCTTTGGCATTGGAGTGGTCAGATTTCACTGAGTATCAAGGGAGATATTCCAATTTCTCTATCGGGTGGTCTAAAAACCCTTAAAATCAGGGTTTTGGGTGAAAAATGTATATTTCTTCCATTCCCACATTGTAAAATTGCTAAATATCAGTGGGATGGAAGATATAAGGCTGTACTATAATTTCCTTAATTTTTTGGAGAATGGAAGGCTCATTGTTGGAAGTTGTGCATGAATTTTGGCTTGACATCTCTATGTGGCAAGCATAATTGACAAGCAAAAAACATGAGTGTTTGCTTGATTTTGAAAAATCTATTTAAGAGGAACTTAGGAATTTGGTGGAAATAGGTGTGGAGAACCTGTAGGAGTCTTAATTTGGGCTTTGGGTTGAAACAAAGAGCCTAGATAGTCAAGACCTAGGTGTAGGTCTATGAATTAGGCCTTTTGGAGCAACGGTAGAAAGGGCCATTATGAGTGATGTTTTGACAGTCAAGAGGAAGGGTTTTTGAACCTTGTAGGGGTCCATCTTAGGGTAATGAATCCATAGGTTTGGTGTCTTAATAGTCTTCCTTGTGTTTTTTATTATGACTGTCCTATCGGGCAAGGGTTGCAAGCCTTAAGAGAGAGTGAGGTCTAAGTCACCATAGTGATGGGCGTTTGTTGAAACCTAAATGCTAGAGGGTTGTTAAACCTTGTTTTGACTTAATGAGACATGATCCAAATGTTTTCAAGCTTTGTGAGTGGTCTGACTTGTGAACCCTAGGTGTGGGGTTGATCTCTTAAAGAATAGTGGAGTTTAGGACTCCTCATAAGAGTATTTGAGAGAAGCATTTAGTGGAGTGACTTTGCCATTTGTGATTGTGAGTTTTCCTTCCCTACCACTTTGCATCATTTCTAAAGCTTATGCAAGCTATTTCCATGGTGTTTGTGGTGGTGGCAGGAGTATTTAAGGTTTTTAAGTACCTTATGCAATAAACCCTCCTTTGTAGGGCTTGATTTGTGCATAGAATAAGCTTAGTCAATAAACATGATGTGAGTAATGTCTTGGAAGTCAGATGGAATGATTAAGGTGTAAATGGTTGATTGTAGTATCTTGGTCTTGAGGAACTAGTTGGTAAAAGTGAAAATTTGGTGAGTTGTTTAAGGAATTGAAAGATTCAAAGCTCTTTATCAGGTTTTTGCTTTGAATTCAGATAAATTGATGATGACAAAGGTGTGTTAGGATCTGATGGATATAGGTTGTAACATGAAAGATTGGTTTTTGGTTATTTTTCCTAGGTAAAGAAAATTGAGTGGAAGGATCCCTTGGTGAATGATGAAAGAGTGGATTGTTTAGTGACTCTAATTAGGTTTCTTGTGCATGGATCAGTTATTTTTGTTGATAAATAAGATGTTTGAAGCTTGAGGATGATAAGAAGAAGTATTGAAATGAGTTGGCTTGTTGTTGCCTTATGGTTTGCAAATGAAACAATGTGATTTTTGATGAAAAGAGAAAGAAATTTTAGTTGCTTATTCAATTTGATCTTCTCCTGATTCAATTGGGTTAGATGTTGGTGCAGGAGCACCTAGGTCATCAATATACTTTTCAATTTTGCAAAAGGGATGAGTGTTCAAATTTGTATTGATTCAATCACAAAAGGTCATGGAAAAATGATGTAAAGCATGTTCAAGTAATATGAGGTCTTATTTGAATTTATTTAAGGTTATGGATAAGTTCTAGGTGGTCAAAGTGGGAAAATGCAAACAATGCAATAATTTAATATTGTTAAAAGTTGTTAAATTGACAAAAACAAGGAAATCATGCATATTAAGGGTTAAAAGGGGTAGTTTCAACCAATGGAAAGACAGTTATGGAAAAGGAAATATCTTTAAAAGGCATGTAAAGGTGAGAAAAAGAAAAAGTTTGTGTTCTTGTAATTAAATTTTGAAACAAAAATTCCCTGTTTCTGAGTTTGCAGCATTACTCCATTGTTTTGTTTTCTTGTGTTGGTAATTTAGGAACACCCAAAGTTAAATAATAGTGTGACTACATGTAAAGAGGAGTTAGTTTCCAATTTCAATAGTTGTACTTGGTTATTTTTAGGAAACAAAATAATAAGAGGCAGTTTTTAGTGCCCGATAGAGTCCTTTTAGAAGCAAGTTTGAGAGTCCAATAGGGTTTTTCTTCACTACTCCACCAATGTAGGTCAAGTAAATTGGTGGAGTAGTTTAATGTTAGGATTTTTTGCATTTTTTCATGATTGTAAGTGCATGGAAAAGCAAGAATACCATGGTGGAGTTGTTGCTACACTAGAAAATAGAGGATTTTCCTACATAAAGTGATGCTACAATCATGGGTCATGAATAAATAAAGCTTGCAGAGGCTTGGAAATTATGTAGAAGGTCTTGAAAGACATAAAAAATATTGTTCCAGGTGGTGGCTAGAGAAATAGAGGTTTGCAAGAGTATTTTTCGGAAAACCCTCCTTGATTTGTGCGTTTACACCCTATAAATGAGGGTTTATTGGATCAAAACATTTTCATGGTTTTCAATCCCTATAAATGGTGAGATCTTGAGTTATAAGACATGATTGAAGACTATTTTGAGGTTTTGAGTGATTTGGAATGGTTTTGAAGGGGTCTCCTTTGTAAAACAGGCCTAATCTACTAGCCTTTCTTCAGAGGACAGTTTGAAATCTGATGATTTTCTTTATGTCAAACGTCTAAGAACTTTGATATGTTGTGATGTGCTAGAAAGTTTTTCTAAATGTGAATTGAGTTTTTTAATAAGCTTTGAGATAGGAATGTAACTACTCAATTAAATGGTTGATAAACCTACTAGAGGAATATGATATTGTCTAATCAAAACAAAGATGTTTGTTTAAATAGTGGAAAGGATGATATTGAGTGCTTGGTTACTATCAAACTAATGATATGATTGATGTTACTAAATTTGGTTAAGGTGTATAAGACAAGTTTGGTGACTTTGATGGTTAGATGGGTGAGTATTATGAAGCCTTTTAAGCAAATTGGTGATTAACCACAAGATGATAATCAAGATTCTATTGTAGAAGGAGTTTGTAACCTATAAATAGACTACTGTAGTCAAAATATGGTGAGTACAATACTTGATAATGGACTGATAATAGTGAGGTATGGTTTAGTTGATTTGTTGTATTGGTGAATAAATGAAAGGATGAATTGTTCAAGTGTCAATAATTAGGTTTATGTTGTTTTTATGGTAGTTGAGAATGATGTGAATCTAATTGATTAAGTAAAAGTTTTCTTTAATATGGTTTTTTCTTTGAATGAGTCAATTGGAATACTGATTAGTGGAATGATGAATGATGGCCTATGGAATGGCTAAGAGAATTTAAGTGGATTTTGGTTGAATGAAAAGTAGATTTATGATGAAATTATATTTGATCTTCTCCTAATTCTATTTGGGATTGAAATCCATTGAAGAAATGATGTTGATGGTGTTTGTTGGATACTCTACATCAGATGTACCCTAATGATTGAGTGTTTTGATATGATGCTCTCCATCACTAATTGCCTTGTCTATGCTATTGCTTACTATTATGGTTTCATAGATTTTTTCCAAGCATCCATAGTTTGTCGTGTTGGTGCACCTTTGCAAGCACATGCCTCCATGTGAAGTGATTGCATCGTGCTGCTTATATTTAATTTCTAAACAACTATATTGTACAGTTGAAATTTTGTCATCGATCAACATCTAGTTATTAGTTATGGAATTTGAATTAATGCTTTGAGTTTGAATGATGTGTAATGCAACTTAACCAACAATATGAATATAAACTACACAAATATATTATGTAGAATTCATTAGTTAAGTTCTATTTATTCTAATACCTCCATGTACGTTTGAGTAAATCCACTAGCACTAGGAGGTGTTTGCTTGAAACCACCAATATTAGCCTATTCAACATCCAAAATCACATGTATTAAAATACAATTCATAAAACAATGCTATTAACATGTAATAAATTTATAATTGTTTACTAGTTACATACCCCACTAATAGGTGTACTGTAGAAATAAGTAGGTGGAGGACCGGTGTATCCAATCTCCACAATGTGAACCTGCAATTTTATTAAAATAATAAAATTAAATTAGTTAATCTTGCATTTTAGAATCAAAATTTAATAAATTAAATTCAATGAACATGCTGAATTTTACCTGACTATCAATGCCATATGCATGATGTGAAATGTTAGTCATCCTCTCCATCCTCGTAGTAGCATGCGGATCATGTGTAGCAGCATGCGGATCCTGCGTAGCAGCCTCCTGAGTGCTGGTGGGGTCATATGAAAAAGTCGCCCCACAAGATTGACACACATGGGTTCGAAGGCCACCACCTGAAGACTCCCCTGGATGGCATTGTACAATAGGGCTAGTATGATGGATGACACTCTGGGTCAAAGTGTTGATCACTTGCAATGTCTCTATGTCAGCACTCTCCTTCGCAATGACAGGCATAGCAATGTTCTCACGAGGCGGCCTAGCAAAAGGTTGTCTCCCTTGCTGCGCAAGATCCAGCTATGCACTGGGCCTATCCTAAGCCAACCCCCCACCTCTCCCCTGGAACTTCCTCATATCAAAATAATTTGAGATTTGGTTCAATACGAACTCATTGTATAGTTTCCTAAGAAAATATTGGGGGACTTCACAATTGTTGCATGGTGGGTTTAATCAAAGACCAAGTACCACCTATCATAAAAATGGTTCCTAATCTCTTGGTGGTGGCACCAATGAATAGGAAACCTCTTCGCATTGAGGCTAAGATTTTGATTTGTTCTAGGGTCAGTGAATAAAGAGCACAAATCACCTTTAGTAATTTTTAAATCTTTTACTTGTTTATATGATAGTTTATCTACATAATATTCCCTAGCTTCCTGCCTCCTATCTTGGCATCCCGTTATTTGTTGGGTTATTGAATCTACATTTTTTAACATCTCTTTTATTGAATTTGGTAGTTTCATTCTTTCTGTGGTTGAAGCATTTGGATCACTCAACCTACTGATAAGATCCTCAATTTATTTTATGTTCTTCTCAATTTCACTCCTCAAATTTTATTGAGTGCCAGGAGGGTGTTGAGTGATTGGTGGGGGAGGTTGATTTTGTTGAGGAGGATTTTCATGTTCTTCTTGTTGAGGATTTTGAGGATTTATACGATCATTTGCATCTCCTACAAATTTAAAAAAAAAATCAAATCTAACCTAAAACAAATAAAATCAACTTGAAACTAAGAAATTCAAAACAAATAGAAAACAATACTTACCTCTTGCACCTCTTCGTCGTTGTGGCACCATCTTTGCAAAGGAAAAGCAACTATTGTTGATGAATTTTGTAGAATTCCTCCTAGAATGCGAGCGCGAAACTGAGGGTTTTTGGTCGCGAGCAGAGCAAAAAAAAAGACAAGAGAAAATGAATAGCTTTCACTTCTTTTTTTGCTCTTAAAATGTCATAACACTAGTGTGTTATAACATGCTCGCGTTATGTTATTTTCATTTTTTTTTTGGTGTTGGCCACAAAAGTGTAACCCAACTTCATGCACCCACCCTATATGTAGATAGATAATTCTAATTGAAAAATCCAAAGCTCAATCCTCAAAATAAAAGGAAATGAATTAGAGAATTAGATTGAATCTGTAACAAATAGAAATCATGTAGAAAAATTTATATTTCAATCATTCTCAAATCAATTGACCTTTGCAAATTTCTAAAGGCATCATAAGAAAATAATATGTATTTAAACTTTTTTGATTTAGTTGGAAGTTAGTTTATTGTTAGGATTTTTTTTTAGATTATATTAATATTCATATAAACCATATCTCTAACTTTTTGTATAATTAAATTTTATTTTCTTGTTAACTCAATTCTAATTTTGAGGAACGTAAACATAATCAAATTAAATTTTTGGGGATAAATAAGTAGAGAAAGAGAGGCAATTAGATTAATATTTTTCTTTTTATAATTCTTAGACTCCCTAAATGAACCTTAAATTTATTATGCAATTGTAAATTCTAGAAATAACATCATAGTTAAAGAATTTCAGATTAAATTAATTGGAGTTAAGGTTAATAAGACCTATTGACATTAATCCTTTCTTTTAATAAATTAATTATCAATAGTTAATAAAAAAAATATTTGATACAATTGGTTTCAATATTATTTTAATTGTGATTTAAATGTAATCATTTATAAAATTGAATTAAATCATCATGATAACTTTAATTTCCTTTAGAGGTATGTTTCTTAACTAAAATTCATAAATTAACCATTGTTAAGTATCACTTAAGTGTCTATTATCTTTTCTATCACAAAGATTGAACTAAATAGTAGACCCTTGGAATTAAAATTCACTAATTTGAAAATCTACCCCATAAACATATATTTCCTTTTAGACATATCTTAAGTAGGCAACCAAATCCAATAAGGTTGTAAAAACACTTGGATATAAGATAGAGCTCCTCTTTGGGTTGTATCCATTTTTCCCTCTTGCCTTGTGTGGAGCGCTTAGGATGGCAATGCAAAACCATAAGATGTGCAAAGGAAATTCCTTAAAGATTGTCTTGTTTCATGTTGTATGAGTCAAAGTTTTGATGGTTGTGTTATTGTATAGACATGCAAAAGTGGGAAGGAATTTTTTTTAGCATTTTACAAGTAAAAGGGGGAGAAGGTAAAAAATATTCCAAAATATTGAAATGGGATGATGGGATAAGAAAGTATGGAATCTAAAAATTTGGAATGTTGGATGTGAAATTCTAAAATCCCAAACTTTGAGATGATGGATTGAGAAAGTTTGAAATTCTAAAAATTATGATGATAGGATAAGAGATAATGAGTTCCAAAAATTTGGGATGAGGTGATGAGAAATTTTGAAATCGAACAATTTTGGATGCTAGGATCATAACAAACTTAGTTGGTCTAGCCTGGCCATCTATGTAAGGTGGTTCTTGCTCTTGGGAGGTTTTTTTTTTTTTAATTTTTGTTGTTACTGTATGGGCAATGTGCAATATAAGAGCTTTATTCTCTAAACATGTAAGAGCATCCTTGGTTTTGAGGCATTTTGGTTGCAAGCCTCTACATTAAACAATAGAATGTAATATTGTACCTATGTTTGTTAATAAAATTTCAATCGTAATGCATAGATTATTTCTTTAGAATGTTTGTTAACCTATAAAAAATAAAATGAAATCACCATAAAAATTAACACATATTGCATAGATTCGTTTTTAGACTATAAAAAGTTAAAAAGTAGTTTGATTTTTATCATAGGTTTCACATGTCTTAGCAAGATAAATTTGTTGGCAATATTTATGTATCAAATAAATAAAAGGAATATAATAGATCTCTTTTCAATTATGAATTTTTTTTACATTTTAATGAATATATATCTTTAGAACAATTAATTATTATAAATTTAATCTTCTGGTATAGATGCGAGGAACAATATATTAATAATAATACAATTTCAAATGGAATCATAATATTGTCTCTAACAAACTGGAATTCTTTGGCATCTCAATTAAAAGAGGGAGAGCATCAACTAGGTGCTTTACCTCCAACCATAAACCATCAATCCTCGACACACATCTAGAAGTGTCCCTACCCTTTTTGAGAGTCTTAGATCCATGGAAACTCTGAGAACATCATACCATATGATAACTAGTATTGTGTGCTAATATAAAATACTCTATCATATAACTCTAGATACCTTCTAGCTAACTATGACATATTTGATTAATTTTTAACTTTAGATGATTTGAACTAACAATACAAGTGAAGAGTGTCAACAAACTATGTAGGATAAGTAGCACTATCTAAGATCTAAGTTAGCAATATCATGAAAAAGTAACTATACAAAAAAGTAAATTCATGCCTAGTTATTTGATCCAAGTGTGCATCATGATAAAATTATATCCTCATTATGAGTGTTATCTATCAAACCAATAAAGACCTCATGATCATTTGGAATCTAAGCCATATAAATATTGAAACAAGGAATTCTTCTTAGAGAGAAGAGAGGATGATGGTGATACCTTGGAAAAACCATAATTCACAAAATGTAAAGGAAAAAAAGGTATACAATATTCCTAGGGTTTGTGATGAACTCAAGAAATCAACAAGGACATTGATTTCAAAAATAAAATTTAGCTCTAGAAGTCCCTAAGAGTTAAAACAAGGGTGGGTGAATGAATACATCAGAATGTAAATCTAAGCCTTCATAAAAAAGGAAAAAATAGTTTGGATCCAAACTATGACTTGATTAAAAAAATAATGATGTGCAGTTAAACATATTGATCTAAAACCTTAATAGTAAAAACCTAAGGCATATAATTAATGAAATGAGATTGATATCTACACTAAAATAAATAAATAAACTATGGTACTTATCTTGCAACATGATATAGATTTTTTGTGTCAAATATCTCATATAAATTCACTAATGGGTCATAAAATAAGAATTGTGAGATGAACACCTCAAAATTAGTTAAAAGCTTTTATTTACTGCTCTAGTTTGGTTATGTGTATGAGGAACTATTTTTTTGGGTCTAGAAACTTTTTTTTTTAATCTAGACTGTGTACTCCTAGAATATTTTTGCCTCAATATCCACAACTCATGTTTATAAAGAGGTAGTCCCAATCGACATTGTTTAGCATTTTGTTACACAATGAATGTTCTCCTTTGTTCAAACTCATATTGTTAATTCAATGGTTTGGTGAAGAGGATTAAAGATAGTAAAAAAATATGAAGTAATGCCTAGGATTTTATTACAATGTTGATACTCTATGGTATGCTACTTATGTGAAAATGAAATCAAAATTCTATTTATGAATAATTTATTTTTAAATACCATATCTTAACACACAAGTTAATAAATTTTGTGCTAAAGTCAACAACATAGTTTGGCTAGTTGGAGGAAACCTTCCTCATGGTCCAAATTTAAATTTGAATATTGAAATCTCTAGGGTCATTTATGTCTTTTGTGGAACTAACTTGATATAAGAATGAATGAATTATAATTTAATATGATCTCTAAAAAATGTTTGCAAGTCATTTGAATTAAGTTTGGTTCATGTTATTTTTGCTAAATCTTATGTTTGAACACACCACTTGTTCACTAGTCATTGCATTAAAAATAACTTTCACAAACAAAACCCAAAATGAAGAGAAAAAAGTGGAATATATATTTTTCACTATTAGTAATATTATCTTTTATCATTAAAAGTAAAAAAAAAATTAAAACAAAATTAAGAAGAAAAATATGAATAGAATAAAATAAAAATGTAATAAGAAAAAATATTTAAAGAAAAACATAATAATAAAATTAAACAAAATAAAATGAAATATAATTATTTTTAAATAAAAAATCAACAAATTAATGTGAATTGTAAGTTACAAGATGACAATTTAAACTTAACCTAATTAATAATCTTGATAAAGAAGTAAAAGCATAAGAGCACACTATTTCAGCTTCGCAATGAGGTTGAAGAATATGACTCCCGACTCCCATGACAGTTTTGTATTGTGTTTTGATTGCTCGTAAGAAATGAACCACACCCAACTTCCATTTTTTTTAATGATTATTCATTGATTTCATTTGTCTTGTATCATAAAATATTTAAAACTATTTTAAGTAATATAAATAAATATAATTTTGGTAAATTGTAAATTGTTTGAAAATATTATAGATGTTTAAAAATAAATCATTTATAAATATAATATTTTTTTATTGTATTATTAAGAAGAATCTCATATAAATGGCAACTTTTTAATAAAAAGTAAATTAATGTATTGTTTTTTATTAGATAAGAAGGGAAGGGCCCCAACCCTTACAAAATGAAAAAACAAAGCCAAACAACTCAGCAAAATAGACTGGTCCAACACATCCAGACCGAGAGAAACAACAACCAACACATGACTAGTCAGAAACAATAAACAGTGAGAAACTGTTCAAGGAACAATGCTTGAACCAGGAAAAGCCTCAGAAGGTGAATTAAAAGAAACCGTAACTTTCTTAGAAGAGTGCTTATTCTTTTTGTGAACTATTGTCCAAGGAGAATCAGAAACATAAATTGAGAAATTTTGAACAAAGGGAGAAGACTCCCCTCTAGAGTAGCATACAAGAGGAAGAGAAACATCCACAGGAATAGTTGATGCTTTAGGTGAAGCATTTGAAACCAAGCCTAAAGTTGATACTACAAGAAGAGTAGTATCCACAGGAAGAGAAACATCCACAAGAACAACTGATACTTCAAGAGAAGCATCTTAACCCAAGCCTGAAACTGTAGGATTAATAGCATCAATTTCCAAAACATGAGTAGCCACAGAAAGAGCAACATCCACCATAACTGAATCATTAATTTTCTTCCCAAAAGGAGTAGGAGGCCTTGAGTCTTCATCAAAAGAAGCAAAAGCAGAATCAACAACAGGGTGTACTGTTAAGTGCTCATGGAGTGAGTTCTTCCACCAGGTAGAAGTCACGAGAATGGTCATGGGCCAAGTGACCTACAACAAAACAATGTTTGTAGTGAAATGGAAGACCCTTGTAATCCACCATTTGAGACCATGAACAATCATTAACCTACAAAACTACCTCACTGGGTAGAGCCTTGGGTAAGTGCATGGATCTGTGACACAATTTTGGCTCTTAAGATGCCACTTTTTTTCTGAAATCAGCAAAATTTGTTTTGCACAAGAAAATGAAGATAGTTAGGCTCAAAATTTCAAGACGTAGTAAGAACCAAATTTGAAGTGCTCTAAGTCTAGTTTCTAAGCTACTATTTTTTTTCAAATTGATGAAGATTAAAGGTCTCAAAAAGGGGGGGGGAAATAGGTCCTTTTTTAATTAAAAAAATCTAGCATAGCGCCTGAGGGCTCCCCCTTTTTGATTAACTTTTTTTTAGAATTTCAAAAATCCCAACGATTAGAAATTAGCTAACACCATGTAGTTTATCCTCCTTTTAGATAATTTTTTTAATGAATATATAATATTTTATGAATTTTCAAAGTGGACACATCCTGAAAAGCTAAAATTTGAGCGTTCTCCCCACTAAATTTTTTGAAAACTAATTGAAAATTGATTTTTTTCATCATTTGTAGAATGGAGCCTAGTTTCAAAAAATGTAATTTATTTCACATTTCAATGAACGAGTAAAAATCCATCGTAAAGCTAGCACATGTTGGTTTTTGACCAAAAACGGAGGCATTTGCAATAGAAGTCATGGATCAAAACCTTAACTAAATCAAAATGAAAAAAGAATTATATATTTAGATAGATAAGAGAGAGGTTAACGCTATCACAGTTTTTTTTATAAACTTGCATTGAAAGACATGCAAATGAGATGGGGAGCACAGAAAAAAATATGAGGAAATTTTGCAAATCTTGTCAATTAACATGTCTTTGGCATGAAAGGGTTGTCCAAACCTTTGGTCAGATGCCCAATGCAAAATCCAACCCATTGGGTTGGTACTTCCCAATGCAACCTATTTGGCGCTTGCCAAATGGGGTGTTTCATTTAGCTAGTGCCAAATTTGGATATCACCAAATTTGGCACTCACCAAATGTAATTCATGACTTTTGGAATGCATTTCTATAAACTCTTTGATTTTCTCTTTCTCTGCCAGGGAATCTATATACATGAAATAAACATTTAAGTATAAGTTGACATTTATATATGGACATTTACTTTCTTATACATTAAGCTATATTTCATGTATATAGGCAGGATGTTTGAGAGTGGTTTCAGATCTGTAGGAGTTATAATGCAAATTCTAGTTTTTGGAAGATTTTAAAAAATCTAAGACTTAGTCAAATTTTAGTAATCAGGATGTCAAATTTCAGTAATCAGGAGGTCAAATTTCATCTTTCTTTCTCTATCTCACTCATTTTCATCTCTTATCCTCTAGACCTCTCTCTCTAGATCACTACCTCAATCCCTTTATCTGACACTCTCTCCCTTGAGCTCAAGAACTACGTCTCTACATGTCCATCTCTCTCCCCTTCCCTCTCTAATATCTATCTCCCTCCCTCCCTCCCCTCTCTACATTTCTCTATCTCCCCTCCCTCTGCTTTTATCTCTATATATCTCTCTCTACTCTCTGTATCACCTCTCTCTTTACCTACCTATCCCTCTCTCCCTCTCTCTCCCCTCTTTCTCTCTCTCTACTTCCCTCTCTCTCTCCTTCCCTCTCTACTCTCTATCTCACCATTCTCTCTCTCCTTCCCTCTCTAGTTCTCTCTATCTCACCTCTCTCTCCTTCCCTCCCTCCCTCTCTAATTTTCTCCATCTCCCCCCTCTCTCTCCTTCCCTTTCTACTTCTCTCGATCTCACCTCTCTTTCTCCCCTTCTCTCTCCCTCTCTCTCATCCTTTCACCCACCTTTTCTCTCTACTTCTCACTATCTAACCTATCCCTCTATGCCTCTTTCTCTCTCCCCCTCCTTCCCTCTCAATCTCCCCACCTTCCTCCTTACCTCTCTACTTCTCTCTCCATCACACATCTTTATCACCTATCTCACTTATCTCTCTCCCCTTCCCTCTCTACTTCATCTTTTCTCTCTATCTCATCTCACCTCTCTCCCACTGCCCCTCCCTCCTCTCTTATCTCTCTCACCTCTCTTTATCACCTATCTCACTTATCTCTCTCCCCTTCCCTCTCTACTATCTTTCTCTCTATCTCACCTCTCTCTATCTCACCTCTCTCTCCCTACCTGTCCCTCCCTCCTCTCTCTTATCTCTC
>VDFB02105785.1:530822449-531002132 GCA_007258455.2 Sequoia sempervirens | reverse complement strand
CTTAAACCCTCTACCCTCTATGCTTAACCCTAAACCCTTAACACTTAACCCTTGACCCTTAAAACCTCTACCCTCTATGCTTAACCATATACCCTCTATCTCTCTCCCACTCCCTCCATCTCTCTCTCAAGTATCTCCCTCCTACCCCCTCTCCATCTCTCAGGTCTCTCTCTACTCACTCACTCCTTCTATCTCTCTCCCCTCTACCCTTAACCCTTTATCCTCTATCCTCTACCCTCTATCTCTCTCTCACTCACTCCCTTGATCTCTCTCCCCTCTACCATTAACCCTAAACCCTTAACCCTTAAAACTCTCTACACTCTACCATCAACCCTCTACCCTCTCTCTCTCTCTCTCTAGTCTCTCCCTCCTACCCCCTCTCCCTCTCTCAAGTATCTCTCACTCACTCACTGACTCATTCTATGTCTCTCCCCTCTACCCTTAACCCTTAAACCCTCTCTTAGGTCTCTCACTCACTTACTTCCTCTATCTCTCTCCCCTCTACCCTTAAACCTAAACCCTATACCCTTAACCCAATACCCTAAACCATCAACCCTATAGGTCCTCAACCCTATACCATCAATTCTCAACCCTCTACCCTATACTTTGGATCCTCAACCCTCATCTATCTATGTCCCTCCATCTTCTCTCCTTATCTCTATCTCACTTCTCTCCCCATCTCTCCCTCCATCCATCCATCCCTCTCTTCCCTAATCCCTCAAACCTACACCCTTAACCCTTAAACCCTAAACCCTAAACCCTCAATCCTCAACCCTTAAATCCTAAACCTTCAAACCCTTTACCCTCTACCCTCAACCCAATACCCTATAAACCTCAACCCTAATCCCTCTACCCTTAAACTCTTAAACCCAATTAAAATCTCTACCCTAATCCATCAACCCTCAACACTTAATCCCTCAACCCTTAAACCATCAATCCTTAACCCTCTACCTTCAACCCTCAACCCTTCAACCCTAAACCCTAAACCCCTATACGCTCTACCCTATATGTTGGACCCTCAACTCTAATCCATCAACCCTCTACCATCAACCTTAAACACTCAACCCTTAGCCCTTAAACCCTAAACCCCTTAAACCCTCAACGCTCAATTCTCAACCCTTAATCCCTCAACCCTCAACCATTAAACCCTAAACCCTCAACCCTATACCCTCTACCTCACTTACTTCCTCTATCTCTCTCCCCTCTACCCTTAAACCTAAACCCTATACCCTTAACCCAATACCCTAAACCATCAACCCTATAGGTCCTCAACCCTATACCATCAATTCTCAACCCTCTACCCTATACTTTGGATCCTCAACCCTCATCTATCTATGTCCCTCCATCTTCTCTCCTTATCTCTATCTCACTTCTCTCCCCATCTCTCCCTCCATCCATCCATCCCTCTCTTCCCTAATCCCTCAAACCTACACCCTTAACCCTTAAACCCTAAACCCTAAACCCTCAATCCTCAACCCTTAAATCCTAAACCTTCAAACCCTTTACCCTCTACCCTCAACCCAATACCCTATAAACCTCAACCCTAATCCCTCTACCCTTAAACTCTTAAACCCAATTAAAATCTCTACCCTAATCCATCAACCCTCAACACTTAATCCCTCAACCCTTAAACCATCAATCCTTAACCCTCTACCTTCAACCCTCAACCCTTCAACCCTAAACCCTAAACCCCTATACGCTCTACCCTATATGTTGGACCCTCAACTCTAATCCATCAACCCTCTACCATCAACCTTAAACACTCAACCCTTAGCCCTTAAACCCTAAACCCCTTAAACCCTCAACGCTCAATTCTCAACCCTTAATCCCTCAACCCTCAACCATTAAACCCTAAACCCTCAACCCTTATACTCTCTACCCTATACATTGGACTCTCAAACCTAATCCTTCAACCATATACCCTCAAACCTATACCCTAAACCCTCCACCCTCAACCATAAACCCTCAACCCTAAGCCCTTAATCCCTAAACCCTTAAACTTTCTACCCTCTACCCTCAACCCAATGCCCTAAACCATCAACCCTATATGTCATCAACCCTATACCCTCAATTATCAACCCTCTACCCTATACATTGGATCATAAAACCTCATATATCTTTGTCCCTCCCTACTCTACTCTCCTCTCTATCTCACTTCTACCATGTACCCTCAACCCTTAATCCCTCAACCCTTAAACCCTCAACCCTCAACCCTCTACCATGTACCCTCAACCCTCAACCCTTAAACCCTAATCCTTTAATCCTTATACCCTCAAACCTCAACCCTTAAACCATAAACCCTCTGCCCTCTACCCTCTACCATATACATTAAACCCTCAATTCTCAACCCTCAACCCTTAATCCCTCAACCCTAGGTCGATAGGGAAACATAGGTGAGATACAAAGTGATGAAGGAGAGGTAGTTAAACAAAGGGAGAGGGGAGATAAATATAGGTAGAGAGGGAAGGAGATGTAGAGAGAGGAGAGATAGAGTGAAGTAGAGAGGGGAGGGAGGGACTGGTAGGGAGGAGATAGAGGTGAGTGTGTGTGTGTGCTAGAGAGAGAGAGGAGAGAGGGAAAGAGGTACAAAGGAGACATAGTTGAGATATAGAGTGATGGAGGGAGAGGTGGGTAAAGAGAGGGAGAGGGGAGATAAATACAAATAGAGAGGGAAGGAGATGTAGAGAGAGATGATAGATAGAGAGAAGTAGAGAGTGGAGGGATGAAGGGAGAGGAAAGGAGAAGATATAGGCGAGTGTTTGTGAGAGGGAGAGAGTGAGAGGAGAAAAAATGAGGGGAGAGAGAGAAAGAGAGTAGAGAGGGAAGGGGGGAGAGATAGAGAGTAGAGAGGGAAGGAGAGAGGGAGGGATAGGAGGGAGAGAGGGAAGGAGAGTGAGATGGAGAGAGTGGTGAGATAGAGAGTAGAGAGGTAAGGAGAGAATGCAAAATAGAGATAAAGAGAGAGAGAGAGAGGGAGGTTGGACAAAGGGAGAGGTAGAAAGGGATAAGTGAGACACAGAGAGGGAAGGAGGGAAAGTGGGATAGAGAGAATGGTGATTTAGAGAGGAGGGAGTGAGAGGGAAGGAGGGAAAGTGAGAGAGAGAGAGAATGGTGATTTAGAGAGGAGGGGGTGAGAGGTAGGGATAGAGATAATGGTGAGATAGAGAGGAGAGAGTGAGAGAGAAAGAGACAGATGGAGAGACAGAGACAGAGACAGAGAGAGGTAGAGGAAGGGAGAGGAGAGATAGAGAGTAGGGAGGGAAAGAGGTAGGGAAGGAGACATAAGTGAGATAGAGAGGGATGGAGAGAGAGAGAGAGTGATGGAGGAAGAGGTAGGTATAGAGGGGGAAAGAGAGAGGAAAGATAAAGAGTAGAGGGGAGGAAGGGAGGGAGGGAGAGGTAGGGAGGGAGATAGAGGTGTGTGTGTGTCATGTGTGTGTGTGTGTGTGTGAGGAAGAGAGAGAGAGAAGAAGAAGAGAGAGAGAAGAGAGAAGAGAGAGAGAGAGAGAGAGAGAGAGAGAGAAGAAGAAGAGAGAGAAGAGAGAGAAGAAGATAATTGAGATAGAGAAAAAGAACAGTGTGAGGAGAGAGAAGAGAGAGGGAGGCAGAGAGACAATGAGTGAGAGAGAGATTGGGAGAGACAAAAAGAAGGGGAGTGTGATTGAGGTCGAGAGAGAGGGGAAGAAGAGATAGAAGAAGAAATGAAAGGGAAGGAGGAGGGAGGAGAAGTGTTAGTGAAAGGGAGGAGTAGAGGTTCAATGTGTCATGAGAGAGAGATGAAGTGAGGAGGGATAGAAGAGAATATAAGGATAGAGGGAGAGGGAGTTAGAAGAGGGGAAAGAGGGATGAAGTGAGAAGAAGAGGTGTAGGTAGAGGGATGGAGAGGTGAGATAGAGAGTAGAGAGGGAAAGAGGTAGGGAGGGAGACATAGGTGAGATACAAAGTGATCGAGGGAGAGGTAGGCAAAGAGAGAGAGAGAGAGGAGATCCTCTCGTAGAGAAGGAGATGTAGAGAGAGAGAGAAAGAGATAGAGAGAAGTAGAGAGGGGAGGGAGAGAGGTAGATGTAGGGAGGAGATAAAGGGGTGTGTGTGAGAGAGAGAGGGGAGAGAGGGATGAAGGGAGAGAGAGAGGGAGTGGAGAGATAGAGAGTAGAGGGAAGGAGAGAGTGAGAGAGAAAAATGATACAACTTGCTGACTACTAAAATTTGATCTCCTGATTACTGAAATTTGAATTGTTGATTACTAAAATTTGACTAAGTCTAAATTTTTTAAGATCTTCTAAAAACTAGAATTTGCATTATAACTCTTAGAGATCTAAAACCACTCTCAAACATCCTAAAACTATATACATGAAATATAACTTAAAATATAAGAAATTAAATGTCCATATGTAAATGTTAGCTTATACATAAATGTTTATTTCATGTATATAGTTTCCCTAGCAGAGAAAGAGAAAATGAAAGAGTTTAGAAAAATGCATTCCAAAAGTCATTGCAAAATTCAAGCCATTTGGAGAGCCCCAAATTTGGCTCTCGCCAAATAGGCTTGGTATTACCAAGCATGTTTGGCGAGAGTAATATGGCCTATTATGGGTTTTTTTTGCAATTTGACACCAAAATTGTGTCATGATCCATGCACTTACCCCCTTCAAAAGATCAACCTCCACTAGGATCTTAGCAAAGGAGGTATGAGTAAAATTCTTGGAAGCCTTGGCCACTCTCAAGAACCTACCAATAGCATTACCAATGCCCTCATTGGCAAAGGAGCACCAGAACTGTAAAGGAAGATAAGACAATCTTACCCAAACAGGAATAATATCTAAGGGTTCATTCAAAGGATTAAAAGAATAAACCCAAGGTCTAATGGAGAGGGGATGAGAGTCCCAAACCCACAAACCATAGTCTAAAATAAACTGTCTATCTTCAAGAGAGGTAAAACCTACAACAAAAAAACCCCTTGCAAAGGGGTAAATCTCCATCAAATCATCAACTAGAGGAGACCAATGGTTAGTGAACCAAAGGTGCAAATCAGGGAGGGAAGGCCACAAACGAAAAAACCAACAAATAAGAGCATTCTCAGAGTAAAAAGCAATGTTTTCAACAACCTCCTTACCAACAAAAACAACAGGAGCACTATCTGCACACTGCAAAGGATGCACATACCCCTCCCTAAGCCTCTTAGACTTCACCGCATCAACAAAAGAAGGCTGAGGACGAACACCCAACCCCCTGGTAGAGTTCGAGGAAACCTGAATCGCTTCCACAACAACATCCGCATTAAAGAGATGGGCTACCACATCCGTCGCAGCCACCCCAAAACCAATAGTATTCTGTGCTCCACCAGTTGAAGGAACAGAGCCAGTCGGAGGTCCCGCGCCAATAGGAAGCAAATCCCCGCTCACAGCCTCCGAAGAGACCGTAGGAGGCGAGTTGAGATCGACAATTAAGTTGCAGACAGGAGACGGGCTTCACCACCGAGCGGGAGGCTTCCAAAAAAGATTCGTTCAAAATCTGGGCAAGGCGGGAGGTACCCAGAATAGGGGCGTTCAAATTCTCGGCAGCGCGGGAGTTTTCCATCGGCATCCTATTGGGGTAATATTTCATGTCTATATTAATGTATTGTTAAGAAGAGCTTCACATAAATAATAATGAGTGTATAGTTTTTCTGGATTTGATTGTGTGCAAATTTTTAACATCAACGTTTCGGATCACACTACATGATCCATCATCAGGATGAAGAGAGCATGAGAAATGATGGATTTGATTGTCATTTCTCATGCTCTCTTCATCCTGATGATGGATCATGTAGTGTGATCCGAAACGTTGATGTTAAAAATTTGCACACAATCAAATCCAGAAAAACTATACACTCATGATATGGATTGTGGAAACTTATTATCATTAATAAATAATAATTTTAAGCAAAAACACAAATCAAATTATTGTTCAATGTATTGTTAAAAAAAATCTTATATAAGTAGTATTTTTTAATAAAAATACAAATAAATGTATTGTTAAGAAGAACCTAACATAAACAATCGATACATTAGCATGTTCAACCTTACAATGAGCTCTTAAAAGAATTAACTAGTACATTTGAACCTCACAATTTATTTCCTATAATCCAAAAACTTTCTGACTAATTTGCACATAATAAAAGAAAAAATGCCTCAAATAATATAAAAAAACAAAAAAAAAAGCATAATAATAAGATTAAACATGATAAAATAAAAATATATTATTTATTAAATAAAAAATTAAAAAATTAGTGCGAATTATAAATTAAAAATAACAAATTTAACCTTTTTAAAATTAAAAAAAAAAAAAAAATTCCAATTATTGATCTTGATGAAGAAGTAAAAGCATAAGAATAACTTAAAGAAAATTATTGATACGGATGGAAAAGTAAAAGCATACGAATAAAGAAAAAACATAAGAATAACTTCAAGAAAAGTGAAGTTTGTATGAAAAAGAAAAGTATTGAAGTATAACTTAAATGCTTTGTCCATAGTTTCGGCATCTCCCTGTGTTGATAAAGCTAAAGCAAATGGACAAATCGAATGAGATGGCCCTACCATGTACTCTAAAGCTAAAGCTAGAGCTGGAGTAATAATTCTAAATCTACAATCATTATACTCACCAAGAGAATAATTAAAGAAAAAGGTGATTAGAATAACTTCGGCCTTCCAGAAATCTGAGATTCCTTCCTAACAAGCTCTATCTACATCCTTATAAATTTACTTCTTTCCCTGCTCTACTCACATTCATTGTTGTTTGGTCAGTTTTTCTTGTTTCAAGTTGGTTAATAACTGAGCACTTATCTTTCAGTTTCTCTGTTGGTAAGAGATATCCAATTTTCACACTTCACAGTAGAGTTTGAGAGTGTTTCAAGTTATATCTGTGCAGTCCATAGTAATATTTGAGAGTGCTTTAGTTTCTTAGTTGTTACAAACGTCAATTATGGCATCTGCTTTGGTTGATGTCGTTGTTGAAAAACTTGGCGGAATGATGATAGAACAGATAAACAAGGAGGTTTCACTTGTCCTTAACTTCAAAAAGGACTTTCAATGGCTGAGCAAGAAGCTCAAAAATATAAGAGGCTACCTCAGAGATGCAGATGCGCAGAGTGCACACAATGCGTCTGTGAAAAGCTGGCTGTTGGATGTTGCAGACATTGCTTGGGATGCAGAGGACATATTGGAAGAATGTGTCGTTCAATCTAAAGGTACTAATAATGAAATCCCCCAGTCCTCTTGTGTCTGTGCTTTCAGTTATTCTCAATTAGCCTTTCGCTATAAAATGGCACGTCGGATAAAGGACGTCAAAGATAGGATGAGGTCCGTTATGGAAGATGCAGCGGAGCTGAATCTTGCTGCGGAGGTGACTCGTCCACAGCAACCCTCCACAAGTACATCGCAAAATGTAATGCGGGTATTGAGGGGATCAAGTGTAATAGAGAGCGGTTTACGGCCAGTGGCTATTGAGTCCAAGGTTGAAGAGGTCCTCCGCCTACTGGAGGACCCTGCCTCTCCTGTCATTGCCGTCGTTGGAATGGGAGGCGTCGGGAAGACGTTTCTACTGCAAAATGTTTTCAGCAGAATAAAGGGTAAGTTTGAGAATTCAGTCTGGCTTTCTATTTCTCAGACTTACTCCCTTAGAAAGTTGCAAGCTGCTTTGGGCTTGGAACTAGATTTGAACGAGGTCGCTAACAATAGGGTGGACGAGGTGAAGGCAGCAGAGTTGATCCACGGGCGTTTGGAAAGCAAAGGGTCCCTTATTGTGTTGGATGATGTGTGGAGGGCAATTGAGCAAGAGAATTTGATAGCTGCACTTGGCATTCCAACTGGGAATAATAGCCAATGCAAAATTGTAGTCACGACAAGGAGGAGAGATGTGTGCAGCAGCATGAATGCCCGTGTTTATGAGGTGCACCCTTTGTCACAACAAGAGAGCTGGGAGCTCTTTTGCGCTTTTGCCTTTCCCGACTGCCACCAAAATCAACCACCACATCAACTTGAAGGAATCGCCCGTCAAATTGAAGGGGAATGTGGAAGATTGCCCTGGGCTGTTAAAACGGTGGCAGCATCTCTGGCAGGCAAGAGATTGTCAAGAGAGTGGGAGTCCAAATTGGGGCAGCTAAGAGCGGCATCTTATGCAGATGATCGAATCATGCCGATTCTCTTCCTGCTCATCTTAAGCCTTGTTTTGCATATCTTTCTTTCTTTCCCGAGGATACGGTAATAGATCCCCAATATCTCACAAACCTGTGGGTAGCAGAGGGATATATTCCTCAGGTAGATGACCAAGACCAGCTAGATATTGGATGGAGTTATATATCTCATCTTCACAGTCTATGTCTGGTCGAGAGAGTAGACGACATAGAACACATGTATGAGTTTAAGGCAGATTTAAGAAGGTTCAAATTGCATGATTTATTGCTTGATTTGGCCATCAGTATAGCAAAAGGAAGTCAATGTGCATTTAGCGTAGAGGAAGCCTTCAAGAAAGGTCCAATCAATGTGCAAATGAGTAGCAGTACGTACCGGAGGATTTTAATGGGCAAGAAAAGCATAAGAGATGGTGATGTAGATGTAATGGCATAAGAGATGGTGATGTTGTGATTAGCAAGTAAAGGAGGTTGTGGATGTTGGGATAGATAAAGACAAAATGGGTGCATTTTTTAATTTATGGAAATAAAATTATTCATATGTTATTTTTACTTATAATTTATTTTATTTTATTTGAAATGATTTTTATTTACTTAGGAGTTATTTAATTGTATTTTAAAATTATTTAAGAATAATTCTATTTTAGTTTTTAAGATTATTCTTATTTATTAAGAGTTATTTTTATTTTATGTATTTAAGAGTTATTTTGTTTAATTCTATTTATTGAAAATTTATTTTATAGTATTAGTTTTTATAAATATATGTCAGTGAAGTTTCAAATTTTATGTATATAACCATGACATGATGTTCTTTGTATTGCAACAGTCTGCTTAAATTTAAGCAGGAGGACTGTTCCCATGCATAAATTTTATTAATGGGAAAGGATAATTTGGAATCTTTTCCTATTTTAATGGAGCAGCTACTGTTTAGGAATTGAAAATAAGCTGTGGAAAAAGAAGGGGGGCTGTATTGCTAAAAATCCATGTGGCTCCACAAATTTGTTTCCCTGTTTTTTAATCTTTGCTTTTATTTTTCTTTTTCTAATTTTTTATTGTACAAAAAAAATTCAAGTTGGTTGCTTACAAATAAGCAGAAAAATTAAACATTCATGGAGCCAACAGCTCCACAAATAACTCCTAAATAAGTTGAGCAGTGACTGCTAGCCAAAATAAGCTAAGCAGCCGCATGGGGACATGTGGTTACTTTCTAGTTACTTAATAATGTTAGTTAATAATGTATTGTTTGTGTAAGGTAATTAATGATTGGTTTCTATAGAAAAATTGATGGTAAAAATTTAAAATGTAAAGACCTTTATAAAGATCATTGAATAATGTAGTCATATTGAGTATCAAACATATTATAGCTTCTATGTTCCATTTTATATTACTTGCAAATATAATTCTTGATTTTATTTTTGTGCTTGATGTTACAGCTCATAGTGGTATCAAAGCCATGACAAGCAAAAATATTTGTTAGTTTCTCAATCCTTGAACATCATTCCTCTTGCAACAATTTTTTTTCTAGAAATATGCATCCTTCACAAATTTGTAACATTTTCAATCTAGAAAGAGAATTTTATACATAAATATTTAATAGAAGCATTTAGGCAAATAGCTAATCTACAAATATTAGGGACTTATTTGTAGGAGGAATGTTGTGCTAATGTTAGTAAGTATATAGTTAAATTATGTGTTGGGCATGGTAAGAATGATAAACAAGTGTCTTTTGCATTGGATTCTTTCGAAAAAAGGCTTTAATATTGTTATTGGAAGTTGTGGTGGTTAGAAATTGAACACGAAGTCAAGGTGTTGAAGTTTAGTTTTATTAATTGAACATATTGTTTGTATGTTCATTTATTTATGCTACTAATTTGGCATATTATTATTTTTGTTGATTTTAGCATTAAAATTGGATGTTACAAACTATGGTGAAATATATTAATTATTATTATGGAATCAGTGTCATTTTCAGGGTTGTTTTAACACTAGTGCTCAATTGTTACAATGAGAATAGTGAAACATCATTTTTCTAAGAAGGTCAACTAATTTGAGAAATGACTAAGAAGAGTACTTATATGCAATCAAATTCATTATGTGCCCATGAAAGACTAATTATGTATAATGTAGAAGATTCAATTATATGGAAGGTTTTTTTTTTTAACTATTTTATTACTTGTATTAAATTTGTAAACTTTTTTCTTTTAGAAAAAAGACACCATTGTGGATTGTGCAGCTAGTATATGAAATTCGTGTTTATAGTTTAATGATTATAGAAGATAGGATAAATTTTGAGTAGCCTATATGGTTTTACAAAATTTGAGTATGGAGTGATAAGATTTTTTTTTTAGTAAGGTATTGTTATAAGGATTTAATACTTCAAAACTATTTATAGTTCCATGTGTATTATTTTTTATTGCATCAATATGCCTACTAGTCTCATCTTAGAAATAGGAAAATTGACACCTAAAATTAGAAATTTTGGAGTATGAATATGAGAGTAATTTTATATTCAATGATATTTGGGATTTGGTTGAAAATCAACCTACACCCCTTACTAAAATAGTATATTTTTTAGCTTGGAAACCAAGATAAGAAAGCTTTAGCAGTATTAAAATATTATTGTTATTCACAAGTTATCATCCACACAAAGGCTATTAAAACTAAAGCTTGGAATGCTTGGATGATATTTAAGGATTTATATGACAAACAACCTACATATAAGAAAATTGACCTATTAATGTAGTTCTTAAACTCCAAACTCAATGATGATGAATATGTTCAAAAATACATAGATCTAGGTTGCAAATGTAAACCAAGAATATGGTAGTATACTATAGTGGAGGAAAAATAACACCCATTTTCCTCCTCAGAGAGAGAGTGTTCCTCTACTACCTCAAGGGAAAAGCTTAGGTGACTGGTAGGAAAAGGAGAGTTTTGACTATATTTTATGTTTTAAGAAAAATTTTGAGTAAAGGACTTTAGATACCAAAAGAGAAAATTTAGAAGTCTCAAAAGCAAGTTGGCTAGCTCTCAACCAAGGACAACAACATGACATGCAAATTTCCTTGTGATGCATTGTGATCTCATATAGACCAAAAGTAGAATGTTCTCACAGAAACAAAAGGAGTCTACTATCTATTTAAGAAATGAAATATGATACTTTATGCTAAACTAACATAATAATAAAAATGATAGAAATAATAAGAAGAAGAAAACTAATATGCATGTATTAAATTAGATAAATTCAAATAATAAGAGAGAAATAAGAAGAATAAACTTACAAGAGGTCTAATGCTACAAGGCCTCTCACAATGCTCCAAATCAACAATCCACACACATGTACACAAAGAAAAATGTTGGGGCTATTTTAGGGCTTGACTTAGTCAAACCCCCATTTTGGTGTTTCTACCTCCATGAATAGTCAGATAGATAGGTATAAAAGAAATTAGACAATAGAAAAATAGATTGACAAGATGAAGAAGATAACACATTAGAATATCAATATGCCAATAAAATGAATATGATAATGCAAAAAGGATGTAATTACCCTCCCTTTAGCAAGATTGCGATGTCAAAGGAGAGAACACAACACTCTAGACAAGACAAGAGAGAACAATATGCCAATGTGGAAGCCAAGACATATAAGAAAGCTTGAGAAAATGGTGTAGAGATAGTGTAGAATGAGAAAGTGAGAGCTAGAATGAAAGATTGCAAGAATGAGATGAAATAATGAGAGAGTCAGAGTTTGAAATGGAATTATATATGTCATCTTCAAAGTCTATGTTTGGTCAAGAGAGTAGGTTCCAAATATGAAATGTATGATCAGTTTAGCAGAAATTTCAAATTACATGATTTATTGCTTGATTTGGCCATCATTATAGAAAAATATTTAGTCAATGTGCATTTAGTGTAGAGGAAGCCTTCAAGAAAGGTCCAATCAATGTGCAGATGAGTAGTAGCAGGTATCAGAGGTTTGAAATGGGAAAGAAAAGCATAGGAGATGGTGATGTAGATGCAATGGCAACTAGCGGGGCATATTTTGCATCATGTCTTTGCACTCTTTCTTTCTCACAAAATATATATATTCAAAATATCCCTGCAATATTTCTCAATGGTGTGATAGTACTACACGTTCTTGATTTGAGTAGCACTGGAAAATGTCATTGCCCACTTGTTTTGGAAATTTGAATCTCCTCAGAGTTTTGAATTTAAGTAGGAAAAAAATTCTTGAGGTACCAGAATGTGTGAAAAGCAATAAGATTCTTCACTTCCTTGGCATTTCTATGTGCCCGAATCTAGAATGGTATCCTAACTAGATTGGTGAGCTCAATTTCCTAGAACATCTGGATATAGTTCTATCTTATAATAAAAAAAATTGATGGAAAAATGCCCAAGGGAATATCAAAGCTAGTGTCTTTACATGTATTGAAATTAGATAGTGATAACAAATTATCTATTGAAGAGAATGAATCATTGATGTTGGAGGATTTTATCAATTTGGTCAACCTTTGTGAAGTATCCTTATATATTCGTGATGAGGCTGAACTAAAAAGTATAGAAGATGGGATCCTTGCCACGTTGGTGAAGATGCACAATCTATCAATACTCAATGATGTAGAAGGTCATGTTGATGAAGGTAATCTTCCACCTCTATCAGAGAAAATGTTAGCTATGAATGATCTTGAATACCTTCATCTAGATTGCTTTACAGTGCCAAATTGGATATGTGGCTTCTCAAATTTGATGCAATTGGAGTTAGAGGGATTCCATTGTGTTGAATATACAACAATAGAAATGATTCCCAATTCAAATGATATTTACAAAGCATTTCCAAAAGGGTTTAGGAAGTCCAGGGGATTCCCTCAACTGCATTTCTTTGAAATTGAATATTTTTCATAGTTAGAGGAGTTGTTAGAAATAGAGGATGGAGTGATGCCATGCCTTGAGATGTTACGAGTAAGACGTTGTCCCAATCTAAAGAAATTTCAACATGGATGGGAGCTCTTGAAAAATATAAAAGAGTGTTGGAGCTCCTAAAAAATCTAAAAGAGTGTCATGAGTAAGACATTGTCTCAATCTAAAGAAAGTTCCACATGGATTGGAGCTCCTGAAAAGTATAAAAGAGTGTTACTTTTATGGTGTGAGAGTAGGGGATATGTTCACGGAGGGTGGGGAATAATGGAATAAAATGAAAGTCAATAACCCCAATGTCGTTATTGAGATTTCGTAAGTGACATTGTCATGATTAGGATGGTGAAATACAAATGAGCCTATTTTTATAATTTTTCATTATCATATTTTTTTTATATAAAAAAATATTCAAAATAGTTTCTTAAATAAATATAGTTAAACAAATTAAAATATCTGACAAACATATGATTTAAAAATTAATTAAATAAGAAAAATAATTTTATATAGTTCATATGATTTTTTTAATTTTACTATTTTTTATTAAGAAATATATTTTAATATATATATATGTGTGTGTGTGAATACCAAACGTGCAATTTGCTAACACAAGACCAACAAACACTACTTAATCATGTTAGAAACACAAATCAAGCATTTCCGATGAGATTCTTAGTTAACTCAAGAAGAAAACATGAAAATGAAAGCACAAACAAAGCAAAGATAGCATGTAATCAATTCAAAACAACTAAACCTTCATCCCATAAGGGGATTGGTGCTCCTTTGATGTGGAAAGAAGGTCTTTCCCAATCCCTTTGATAAGCTCCGATGATGTAGTTAATCCAAAGTGTGAGACTTGATGCAAAATGATAACATAAACAAGCTAAAGTGAGTTGCTCTAAGTTGCTGATGGAATGGTGGCTAGTGTGCTTCTCAGACATCAGATGGAGCAAGTTTGAGAGTTCCAGTGGCCTCACAATGCAAGACCCGCGGTACGCCTTTCAAAACTTTTCTCATTTTTTATGTTTTAAGTGCATTTATTAGGGTCCCATTAGATTGGCCAAAAGTAGCTCTCTAGTGCATCACAAATGATACTGTTGGCATCACTTTTGTTAACATCGACCTGCCTTTGTAGGATAGCGCCACGCGATGCTGAAAGGTCTCAATGTCATGCAAAAACTACTAACCCTCCGTTGTAGAATGACATCACGTGAGCTTAGGAGAGCATGGTGCCACGGGGAAATGTCGACCCGCCTTTGCAAAATAGCATTGCCATCATTTATAGGGTCTCTTTTATGAAAACACAAAGCACTGCCTTTGCAAATGTCAGCTCGCCTTTGCTTTTGAGGGATTTTTAATTTTTGAAAACGTGTCAAGTTGATTAAATTTGACGTCATGGGAATTTTGGATGCAGGAGGTCCTTCGAGTGCTCCACTTGAAGGAGCACAAAGGTTGGATACTACATCGAGCGAGGCACTTGAGTGATGATGCATTATACTTCTTGGGTTCGATCGGATTTGGCCACATAGCATAGACACCCGTAATTAGGAATCACCTAGCTATGATGACAACATTGGTTGAGAGATAGCAGAGTGAGACATCATCATTCAATCTACCGACTAGAGAGGCCATAGTGACCTTGGAGGATGTATGACAAATCCTATGGATCCCCATACACAATGAGTGTATCATTTATGATGTCGAGGCTGGTGGTGATGTGATATTCCAGTTGTTTAGAGTTGATTAGTATGAGACAGACAATGGGCAACTCGACCTTGAACGTTATGAGGGGATTGCCCCAGATTTGACCTTATTTGTCAGTGCACTAATTTCAAGAGTCCTCATTCTCGGTACACAAGCCAACGACTGCAACATTGGATGGGGCATCATTTGGTCAAGGATGATGGAGGAGATGACCGTCTATGCTTGGGGGCCAATTGTCCTAGCCTCATTATATCATGACATGCACTAGGTTGTATACTAAGGGGCCCATAGCATTGGAGCAGGGGTGACATTACTTCACATTTGGGCCTATAAGCATATAGTTGTATTGGGGCTAACTATTGGAGATGTTCAGACAGATCAGGATGATCCTACAATCTAGAGATATGGAGGCATGACTACACTACACAAGCATCACAGGAATCTCGCAATGGAGGCAGGTGATCGACAAGATGACAGTTATCTGATGCAAACCCTGGCTCCACTGTCATAGGTGGCATGATGACGATGATTAGTTATTTTATTTCTGTCAAAAAAGATACATTCGGGGATGCAAGCATCATATGATTGAGTAGTATCTCCCTGATAGGGTTGCTTAATAGTTCAGGGAGGTGTATGATGCACCTGATTTGGCATATAGAGCTATATTCACTAGACATGCTTAGAAGACAACTTGGGGGCAGCAAGTCGAGCCCCAATTAGCCATTGATGATTTCAGATAGTTGGTCATGCAGCCTTGGGTGTATTTTGATGGTCCCACAGATGCATGAACTACATAGGCATATGACACATACTGGTTGTAGACATCCAAATTTGGACACTTAATTTATCCAAATTTATCACTTTTCGTCTAAACATCCTCTTATCTGAGTTAATTAAGTAATATTACTATTATTTAATTAATATCTTTAATTCTGCTAAATCCCTAAGGTATTTAATTAATAATTAAATACCTTACCCTCCTTAATCCTCTTTTCATCAAATAAATTAAATAAATATTACATTTATTTAATTCCTCACATGTCATTTTCATCTAACCTAATCCATTTCCTAATCTCTTCATTAAGGATGTGCACATGCCTAATCCTTGATTAGGATGTGTCACATCCTCCAACTTTTGCAAGTTGGCTTTTAATCCTAATTAGCCCCTAATTATCCTCTAATTATTGATTAATTAAGCCTAATCATTCTCCAAGGAATTTTTAATTCCTTTTTATTCTTCCTAGATTCCCCTCTTTTATATGTGAATTTTTAATTCACATTCCATCCTTCCAAGGCTTCTAGAACCTTGGACTTGTCACAATCTCCACATGTGACCAAGTCCCACCTTTTTAGAGCCCACCTTTTACCCTTTAGATCAGCCTAGGAATGTGAATTTTTAATTCACATTTATATCCCCAACCTCCTTTCCTTTTCTCATGTAGATTTTTGAGGAATTCCAAAATTCCTCAAAAGTCCCTTTCACTCCCACTTGGGGACAAGAAATCCCTTTTTGTGGAAATCTCCTCACTCTCCAAGGTGCATGTCCTTTGTCCACCTCAAGTACCTTCTTGACACCTCATCTCCATCTCATATCCCCTTGGCCACTTCACCCTCCACATGTCAAGATGTGAGGGCTTGTGGGTTCTCAACCCACCATAGCCCTTCATCTTGACCTTGTTGGATCAATCTTGACCATTGAATTCTCTAGAGAATTCAAATTCTCCTATAAATACCCCCTCCTCAAGGGCATTTTCAACACTTTTTGATTTGAGAAATACATGCTGCCCATTTGCTTTCTCAAACACTTTTGCACTCTCATAACTACATGCTGCCAATTTGAATCCTCAATCCTCTACCATCATCTAGCCATCTTTTTAATCATTTGCACCTCTAATCTTGCATTTAGCCATTCAATCAATCATCTAAGGAGCACACAAAATCATTCCAAGCAAGGGCCAATCAAGGAGAAATCAACAACAAGGAAGGTGAAATCGTTTGTGTCTTATTTTGTCCATTTTCCTTATTGTTTATCACTCTTTTGGCTAATCTTAAGTTGTCCTTGGTATTTTTTCATTTCCATTTCTTAGTTGTTTTGCATATTTAGAGTGGGATGGATATCAAGGTATCACACTGGCAAACCCACACTCCCATTAGATTGACTTTGTTGATTGTGCTAGTAGCAGGAAGGGGATAGGTTAGAGGACCCCAGATAGGATAGGTTCCATAGCAGCCACCCCATCAGCCATAAGATGGTCAAGGTGGTGGTGATGGGGATGACAAACATGATGGGAATGATGGACATGTGTCACCCATAGTCCCACCGGGGAGACATAGGGCTCCCTAATATCCACCCTAGTAGCCTCCACAACAGCCACCACCAGGTCCCAATCCTAGGGACGGATAGATAGCAGCGCTGTAGGTGTAGGTTTAGGCTTTAATAGGTTAGTTACAGTAGGTGCATGCACAGATTTAGGCCCTGATCTAGGAGAGGGATCAGGCAAGACAAGAGGTGGTGCAAGAGCGCTAGCAGAGGTAGGATGCAGATCTTGGGTTGGCTCTTGAGACTGGACAAAGACAATAGCTCAACAAGCACAGGGATAGACCATAGTCCCTGTAGAGATGTACGGATGGGCCATGCAAGAGGCCTCTTATTATAGGTTATTATATTATAGAGCTTTTTGCTAGGAGTTTCGAGAGCCATATTTCTCCCATATCAGTCAGATTGTGCCTAGCAGGTCTTGCGGGGGGCCATCAAGCAGACTGTCGAGGTCTCACCATTAGAGCTAGGGAAGCCACCATAGCGACCAATAGAGCAAGGGGAGATCAAGGCACTAATAGTGTTCAAACACTTTTTTGATGTAAAACATGATTTATGATGTATATACATTCATTAGATGAGTTTTGATTAGCCTCTTGTATATACATTATAGATCTGATTTTGATTGTATCATGACATTCAACTTTTTTGATATATATATATATATATGAGATGGCTTCGATGCGGTTTATATGATTTGATGTTATTTTATTTTACCTTATGTGTTATGGATGCATAGATGTATGGATGGATGCATTTAATGATCATGCTATGATGTTTTATGTTTTATGATATGATGTATGTGATTAATGTATGTAAGATATATGTAATAGATGATGGATTTGTTTGTATGGATGTATTTATATGTGATGGATGATAATACAAATTTGATGTTATGAGATGCTTAGAATAATAGATCTATATTATGCTAAAGCATTTTAAATGATGATGTAACGCATGTGAGATGGATGCAATGTTATGGATATGTTTACTTATTTTTTAGTATCTTTTCCATATGGTATATGATGATGCAATATGTATGTATGAATGTTGCAAAATGTAATGATTTCAAGATGCTTAGAATAATAAATCTATATTATGCAAACATCTTAAATGATGATGTAATGCATGGATGAATATTTCCTATTATTATGATGATATGTATGATTATGCAGTATGCTGACGGTTTGTGGATGTAGGATGGATGGAGATAGATTTTGTTTGAATTTCATGACACCATGTTAGCACATGGAGATAATAGAAGAAAGAGAGGGGTCAACCCTTGATTTTGAGAAGATGTAGGAGTCCAACAAGTCTATGAGCCATTGAGAATTTAATAGATATGATGATGAGTGATGATGATTTGAACTGTTTATCAGAGATTGGGGACGTAAAGAGCATTACTTTCCTTATCTTTGATAATGCACATAGATACGATGCATCAAGGTATAGACAACTAGGATCGCATGGTATCTAGTGCGATGGACTTTGACGCAGCAAACAAATAGGAGTATCCTTGTTCACGCCCAACATACAAAACTTTGTTAGAGTGTACTTTAGACATTTCAAACATCTTAGACCAAAACATAGAAAGGAAAAACCTTCCAATGTAATAGTCAACAAGATACCCAAAACATCCTCCCTACACACCGAACAAAATTAGCACATGACCAAGTTTATATTACAAAAATATCCAACAAACACAGCAAACGAAATTAGATAATGATCAATGCCCCATTCCTTTCTCACTAAATTTTTTTGTTAGACATCATCGAGAGGTCATTGGAATGAGTACAATAAGATAAATAAAAAAAAAAATCAAGTAAACAAACAAGCTAATGTTCTTCATACCTTTAGCCACGACTAAATTACGACGTTGCATGATGTTAATGTCCATTGTAGGAAGGATGCATCCTAGTACATGATTTTATTAGATGATTATTGATACCAACGAGATGATGGGCTATTGATACGAAGAGTTGACTAACTTATTTACTTACTGACCTAAACTTAAGACCCTAGCATTTTGAGTTTACACTTTTCAATTTTCTATAATTGTTTCCACTTATTTTTCCAAAGGTTTGAAGGTGATGATTGATTTATTGTTAGTGGATTTTTATTGCGGGTGAATATTGAAAAAGGATGGGGTGATTTTGGTTTTTTTGAATGTTTTTGGTATTTTGAAATTATTTTGAGGTTGTTTTTGGGATTTTGAGATGTTTTACAAATGTTTTGATTTTCAATTTTTTTAATGTTTTGGTGTTTTTGAGATTTTGACCAAGAACCTAACCTAAGGACCTATCTTAGGGGCCTCAGGGGCTAATCAAAGATTAGCCCTGCCTACATTATACATGTAGAGACCATGTAGTTCGGCTGACACTAACTCATTTATTGATGAGATATGAACATGTTTGGATTGCCAGTTTATTATGGAAGACTCCTAAGGGACCGATCTAATGTGTCTCAAGGGCTGATCAATGATTAGCCTTGCCTATGTTCAAGCTTAGAGACTCGTAGTTTTCAGTTCACAACTTTGTTTTTTGGATTTTTCTATTTTCGACCTATTTTTGGAATTTTTTGATATGTTTTGGATGTTTTTGGATTTTCTAGAGTTTAAGGAAGATTTCAAGAATATACACAAATCCGATCCGATGTTGGTATAAGGAAATTCCCCCAGTGTGATGTGATAGACTACCCCAACATAGGCAGGACAAACTGACTTTAAGAATGTGTCGAGTAGTACTAAGATGGAATATGATACCGACACAAGATCAATTTATGATGCGAATGCAGATGGGTGATGAAAGAGATATGGAACGTGATGGGTGAATGTGATGTAGAACAATCCAATGAATCAATGTGGATGGAAAGTGTTATTTACATAAGGCACCTGATTGTCAAGTTTTCACCAAGGTATTTGGCTAAAGCGCTACCGAAGTAGTTTTCACTAGATGACAATTTTTTTCTTTACTATTTTCAATCCTTTTTCTAATTTTTTTGGATTTTTGATATATTTTTTGATTTTTTGTATTTTTGGGTTTATACCTTGCAAGCTTAGGCATAATTTTTTTTGAGATGGGAGTTGTTGATGGGCTCCTGTAGAGGCTCCCCTTTGAGTGTGGATAGTTGATATGCTCCTAATTTGTAACTTTCCATGATGATGAAGGGCCCCAACCAATTTGGTTCAAACTTACTCTTGCTATCTAGATTTGGTACATTATTTTTTATTTTCTTTCAAAATAAGCTCTCTGAATTAGAAGGACCAACTCTTGATCTTCTTATTATAGTTTCATTAGAGACGGTTCTGGTACATCTGTAAATGGTTCAAAGCATCCATGCTCCACTCATCTAGTAGTTCCAGCTTGTTCAACCGTGACACCATGTATTCCTCATCAGTAATGAGATTCTACAATGATATCCTCAGGGATGGAAGCTTGATCTCAATGGGCAGGATGGTTTTTGATCCGTAGACTAGGGAGAAGGGGGTTTCACCTATAGGCATGCAGATACTCATTTGGTAGGCCCATAATGCGGGATTTAGTTGTAGGCTCCAATCACAACCAGCTTCATTGACTATTTTCTTGAGGATGTTTAGGATGGTCTTGTTAGAAGCCTCAACCTAGCCATTACCCTGGGGGTAATATGGGGTGGAGAAGCAATGTTGGATATTGAATTTTTGGCATAGCTCACGAACATCCTAATTTTTTAAAGGTGTTCCATTATTTGAGATAAGGGCTTGTGGAACACCGTAACGAAAAATGAGGTAGTTTAGGATGAATTTTGAGATTTTCTTCCCTTTGATATAGGTCATGGGGATTGCTTCTGCCCACTTTGTGAAGTGTTATGTGTCAGTGATAATGAACTTGTGTCCATTAGATGAGGTGGGTGTTATTTTTTTGATAAGATCGAGCCCCCATTGTGAAAATGGACAAGGTGTTATAATTGGTTGGAGATCTTGAGCTGGTGCATGGATGAGGTCTCCATGTTGTTGGCATTGCATACATTTTCAGACATAATCATGAGCTTCCTTCTCTATAGTAGGCCAATAGTACCCAGTCCTGAGCAGTTTCTTGGCCAAGGTCATACCACTAGAGTGTGAACCACAAATGTCATCATGTACCTCTTTTAAGGCATTCAAAGCTTCCTCAAGGTTAAGGCATCACAATAGGGTTCCTTTGATACTCATACGGTAAAGGGTGCCACCTAAGATGACGGTAAAGGTTCTCTTGAGGTTTGGGGTGATGTCATCATTGGTGAACTTAAACTTTGGTACCTCAAAAGCTAGTAGGAGAAGCTTCTTTACAAGGAATTCATGTTTATGGGCGTTCCATGGGATATCTAACAATGATCTTATTGTAGCCATAGCGTCAGCAGCTCTGTTGTTTACCCTTGGTATCTACTCAAATTTTATTTCGATGAAGAACTCCTTGAGATTCTCCACTAGCTTCTTGTAAGAGGTAAATTTTTCATCCTTTGTTTGGTATTCATCGTTGAATTGATTGATAATTAGTTGTGACTCCCCATAGACTTTGAGTGCCATGATTTTCCATTGTACTATAATCTGAAGTCCTGTGACAAGGGCTTTGTATTCCACAATGTTGTTGGTGCAAGGGAAAGATAACCTATATGATTTTGGGATACAATCCCCTTGTGGTGTGATGAATAGGACTCTTGCTCCTGACCCATGTTCTGTGTATGATCCATCAAAATATACCTTCCAATGATCTGCTGCACTAAGGTTGAAAATGTACTCATCTGGAAACTCTAATACTAGTGGGTTCTCGACATATATAGGTGCTTCAGCCTATTGATCTGCAATTGGTTGTCCTTTTATAGCTTTCCATTCCACATATTCAATGTCGTATTCTGTCAAGATCATCACCCACTTAGCCATTCTTCCTATGAGTGTTGCTTTAGAAAGTAGATACTTTAGGGGGTTAATCTTTGCGATGAGCTTTATCTGATGATCCAACATGTAGTGCCTAAATTTTTGTGAGGCAAACACTACTGCAAGGCAAGCCTTCTCAATGAATGTGTAGTTTTTCTCATGCCCCACCAAGGTTCTACTAATATATTAAATGGCTATTTCCTTCCATGTTTCATCATCCTGAGCTAGGAGAGCCCAAGTGCTACCACCATAGCTGATATGCATAGAATCAATGGTTTGTTTTGGATTGTGGGTATGGGGACTAGCAGTGTCAACAAGTATTCTTTGATTTGATTGAATGCCTGATCGCATGTCACATCCCATTTGTATGCTACCCCCTTTTGAAGTAGATGAGAATATGGGATGATTTTATCTACTAACTATGCTATGAATCTATGGATTGATTGAAGCCTTCCCTACAAATTCCTTAATTATTTCAGTGCCTGTGGTGCTTCCATGTCGAGGATTGCTTTGAATTTTGTAGAGTCTATCTCGATTCCCCTCATTGATATAATATACTCAAGGATATTTCCTAATTGCACACCAAAGACACATTTCTTTGGGTTGAGTTGTTCCTTATATTCTTCCAATTTGTCAAAAATTGGGCCCAACATTGATATGTGGTCTTGACATTTACTTGATTTGGCTAGCATGTCATCCACATCAGTCCTCTATATATTTGTGGATCATGTCATGAAAACTTAGAGTCATATCCCTTTGATATGTTGCTCCAACATTATTTAACCCAAATGACATCATGTTCCAATAGTAGGTGCCCCATGGACAACTGAAAGCTATTTTATGTTGGTCATCCTTTGCGATCATAATCTAGTTGTATCCTAAAAACCCATCCATCAATGATAACATTTTGTGCCCTGCCATCATATCTACAATCATGTCTATGTTAGGAAGAGGGAAATCATCCTTAGGGCGTGCTTTTTTCAGGTCCTTGAAGTTGGTGTAGATTCAAATGCCCCCAGTGGGCTTGGAAATAGGTACAAGGTTGGAAACCCATTCTAGATAATCAATGGGTCGTATGAAGCTAGCATCAAGGAGTTTTTGCAGCTCAAGTTTGACCAATAAGGTGATATGGGGATGCATCTTTCCCAATTTTTGTCTCACTGGTTTTGCCTCTGGATGGACTACTAAATGATGGACTACTACCTTTGGATCAAGGCCTGGCATCTCAGTATATGTCCATGCAAAGTTTACTTTCCTTTCTTTTAGAAATGTAGCTAGATTTTCTTATTCCTCAATCAAAAGTAACTCAGCATAGAAAGTGATGTGTGATGTCTCTTCACTTCCCAAATTGACTAGGTTGCATTTTTTTTGCCAGTACTGCTAATTTTCCTTGATGGATGGCACTAAGGGGAAGATTAAATCCCTCATCCTGTGGTGTCTCAGAGAGGTTTTCACCATTGGGTGCATCCTTTATTTTTACTATTTTTGGATCAGAAAGTGCCACAGTGTGGCTTTCACTTAGAGATCTAGATGTTACTCTTAGATTTTCTATTTTGTGACTAAGAGATTCAATCGTTTCCCCATAGTACACATGTGTGTCCAACTCAATGTCAAATCTTGCTTTATGATCTCCATTTAAGGTAGATTATCCCTTAGTCCCATGAATTTCAAGAGAGCATCATCATTTTTGAATGTGTCTAAGATTAGTGGTACTCATTGGTCACAATCTATTAGTTGGGGGTAAACAAGCTTTAGTTCGATGGCTTGTTTACTTGACTCAAAAGATATGGTGGTGGTCATAAAAAGGGGGGAATCCTCAAATAAAATTGGTAGGTTAGAGATGGGATCCTCGAAGGGACAACTAAGTGATATAGGTATCGACAGGGAAGCTTTGACCATTTTAACATAAGCACCTTTGCCAAGTATGGTTAGCTTTGTAGGGGTACATCCAAGGCCAAGATTCTTAGGGCACTTCTCAGGAATGATGGGTTTAAACAAACCATTGTCATTTTTCCTGAGCTTCTCATTTTTGTTATAGCCCCAGCCAGACATTAATTGTAGAACTTTGTTGCTCTCTTCCATGGGGAGATCTGGCATGAGTCTTTCATCTTGATATAACAGGATTGATACATCTTTCTCATCTACCACCTCTTTGCTTAGGTCTCCCCACTTTTTGAAGGTGGTAGCTTCTACTTTGAAGGTCTGAGATGTTGTTTCAATTGCTTGTGGTTTTCCATGAGATCTAAGAGATTGAAGTAACTCTCCTATCATAAAGGTACTCTTTTTCATTTTATAGTCCCCACACCCATTATCTTGGATTACAGCCTTAACATCTGGGATGTTTTCAATGGTAGGTGTCTTTGTCTCAGAAGTGGAGGCTAAAGTGGATGGGTTGATATATGGGAATGTGGGTCCCTCATCATTTTTTGGGGCATGGGGGATCTTATAATACTTGGCCTCCAAATTTTTTTAATAATAAAAAGGTTCGGGATTGCCATGGATCATGACTTCTTGGTTTCAGTACGAGAATTTAACACATTGGTGGAAAGTGGATGTGACAGCTTGCATCCCATGGATCCATGGACGCCCTAGGAGAATATTGTAGGGGAGTTCGAGGTCAAGGACCTAACAAGTAGTTTCCATGATTGCTAGCGCTACTTGGATAGGGAGTTGAATGGTTCCTTGGGACACCCATTCTTGATCATCATAAGCCCTAATAGTAATACCTTTTCCTTTTTCAATGACATCTTCTGAGAATCCTAGATTCTTTATTAGTTGTAGGGTGCAAATTTCAAACCTACACCCCCATCCACCAAGACTCTTTTGACTTTGTTCTTATGGACTAATACTTCAATATGGAGTGTACAGTTATGAGATGGTTGGATTTGGAGATCATGCTTAGCGAATGTGAGGAGGTGTGGTGTAGTGATATTTCTAACCATAGCTTGAAATTGTTCAACATCAAGGTCTGTGGGAATGGAAGATGCGTCCAATGCATTCTCTAGGATGTCCTTTTGTGCAAACAATATTTTTTGCAACTCCATAATGGCGATCTAGGTGGGGTTCTTTTTTAGTTGGTCCAAGATGTTGTACCCACTAGGGTTTGATTTCGGATTTGCAGCTGGTGCCTTGGGTGGTGGTGAAGGTCCTGGGATGGAAATTTTTCTGTTGTGTGGTGAGTCCACACTCGGCTCTAGGTCTTTTGATATTGACAATTTTTACCCATTCATCCAAGGATGCAACAACATGGTCATAGATATGGTTCACATTGTGGTAACTTTTTCCTTTACCATTGTTTTTTCCTTTATTGTGATCCAATATCAGATTTGTGTATATTTTGAGATCTTGATTTCCTATGGGTTGTTTAATGGTTATAACATTATCATCAATAAGATCTTGGATCAGATTTTTGAGTCTCATACAACTATCTTTCATTTGTCCTTTTATTTTGTGAAAGTCACAAAGGTGCTTCTCGTTATACCATGGTGGTTTAACTTGAGGCTCTTGGTAATTTTCATAAACAAGGAGTTTTATGAGATTTTCTTGTACTAGATGTTACATGACATATTTTATTGGTTCTCCAAGTGGTTTATATTTTTGTTTTGGGGGATATTTGTTCTTTGGAGTTGGCCCCCCTTAAGCATTTATGTTGTTGACAATTTGATTGTTGGGTTGTTGTTGTGATGGGTTGGTTTTTGGGTTGTTTTATGTGTTTCTTTGTGGTTGTTGGTGCATTTTTTCTGTATTTTGCCTTGGGGCACTAATAACAACCTTGGCATCAACAACACCATCATTGGTAACATTATTTTTCTTGGCTCATGTGTGCGGTTTGTCATTGTAGCTTGTTGATGGTTGATTGTCTTGATACACAGGTGTGCCCCCTTGTGCTATAAGGGCTCTTTTGATGTTGAGCACTTTGGGGATAAATTGGTCATATGTTGTTATACATTTCCTTTTCAAGTGGAAAGACAAGCTCCCTTCAAGGTTGGAGATAATGGTCCCAATTTGTTCCTCTAGCATGGACCATTTTCTCTTGTTGGCTCTAGATCTCCATCATTGCATGAAAGTAACGAAGGCCTCTCCTTTAGCTTGTTTGAGGCCAGATAGTTCTTCTAGGCTTACCTCCATGTCTATGTTGAAGTATTTTTTGATGAATAAATCCACGATTTCCTGGAACTTTTTGATTTTGGGAGGTAAGTGAGAGAACCATTCCATGGCAGGACCATCCAAGCTTCAAGGGAAGAGATGCATAAGATAAGAATCATTATATGCTACCTCCATGCAATGCACATGAAACTCTCGAATATGGTCCTCAGGATTTCCCTTGCCATGTTATTTGTCAAATTTCAGTATCTCAAATCTTGGTGGGAATGGAACCATGGTAATGTTTCTATCAAATGGATAGGGGCACAAATTTCCCTATGTGTATGATTTTTTCACTTTTTTGGATTGGGTGTCCTATATTTGTTGTGAGAGCAATTTGATTTGCATGGAGAGGTCATTTTATGGATCAGGTGGTGGGATGTGCATTTTTTGAGATGGTATGCTTTGTTGGATGAAGGATGGGGTGGCTTGCGTGTTCATGTTCAATGTATTTTGCCACATGTTCGTGAAAGGTTTTTGTAAGTTTTTATGTGTGAGCAATGCTTATTGGTATGCATGTTGTTGTTGTTGTGCCAACAATGCTTGTTGTTGTTGTTGTTGTTGTTGGGCCTGTTCTTGTGTAGCTTTTTGTTGTGCGTGTTGGCAAGGCTTTTTGATAGGCTTGTTGTTGTACCAAGGATTGTGCTTGTGCTTGATGCACTTAGTATTGAGCTTGTGCTTGTGCTTCAGCTTGGGCTTGCGCTTGTGCTTATGCTTGTTGTTGTGCTTGTTGTGTAGCTTCTTGTTGTTGTAGTAAAGCTTGCACTTGCACTTGGGCTTGAGCTTGAGCTTGAGCTTGTTTTGCTTGAAATTACTACAAGGCCTTTTGGTAAACTTCTTGTGTTGCTTGTAAGGTAATATTGTATTGATTTGTTGTATTTGGATTCGATGATGGAGGTGGGGGATTTTGTGGGATGGTGTGAGATGGTGTGATGAGATATTAGGTTGGTTGTTGAGGTGTTTATTGATTTATGACAAGGGGTTGTGTGGTAAATGGTATGATTGATATGCTTGGTCCTTGGGAGACTATGTTTTGGGATGTTTGAGGTGTTTCAGATGACGTGATGATTAGTTGATAGATTTGGATTGGTGCTAATTGGTGTTGTGATATCAGTGGCATGCTTGGAGGATTTGGTATGATAGATGTGTTGATTTGATTTGTGCTTGGGGGATTGATTTGATTTGATTGATTTTGGGTCGATGTGTTGGATGAAGGGATTTTCCCTATACCCTGAATTGGTGCAGATTATGATGTCAAGATAGGGAATGGTGGGAAGATTTGTGACATGTCTCCTTGTGGGATTGAGGATGAAGAATTGAAAGTATACATTTTTCTAAATAAATACACTTGTCCTTGTGATACCATGGGGAGAGAGCTTTGTGTATCAAGAGGGTTTTTCAGTGTTGTGGAATTGGTGGAGGGGTTGTTTGTATCATGGAAAATGAGTGGAACATATGGATGTTTTGGGTCTTGTGGGATAGTGTTAGGTATACCCAAGATTGTGTTAGCCTCCAAATTTTGGTTGTTAACAAGTGGATTCCCTTGAAGGGCTTGGAGTAATTAACTTCCCTTGGTGATCATTGGTTGACTTGGAGCATGAGATGATGTTGGTTTTATGATAGGTTGGGTGATGCTTGGGAATGAAGGTGTGAATTATATTGGTGGAATGTTCCCAAAAGGTTGTTAAATAATAGTGCTCACATCAAAATTGGAAGGGAGTTTAGCCCCTTCCTTTTGCTAATTCCAACATGTATTGTGTGGGATTGAGCCTCATGACTGTGTTGACAAGCTTGTGCATTTCAGGACTTTGAACTAGTTTCAGTATTTCATCTTGGGACATCCCTTGGAAATTGTTGGTGACATCCTCCACTTGGAAACCTCCCTCTTGAGGATATTGAGGCATTTGAGGGGGATTAAGTGGAGGGTTGATAGATTCACTACGGTTGAATTTTGATGCATTTTGACAAAAATCACTTGTGGTTGATGTTTCTTTATTTTTTTCCATGATCTTCTTGTGTTGTGACCTTGTTTGGACCATAAAATAAGGATCAAATTTTAGGAATATGGGAGGTAAACTTCTAACTCCTTTGGTTGATCTAAACATTAGGTACAAAAAATAAAATCTAGGGTGTTTAAGGATCAAATGATGATGATGTAAATGATGAGGGGTGAATGATATGGATGTTTGAACTTTTGAAAAAATTGGATGAATACTAGACCTTAGGATTTTGGATTTTCATTGATTTGATTTGGATAATGGACTTGTAGATCCCAAGATGTTATATGTGATCTTGGGGGTAAAATTTTCCAAAAGGGGTGCTAATTTAACTAAATGTGTGAGAAAGGATTCATTCCCACACACCTAGTTGAACAAGATGATTTTGATTTGAAGGATTTACCAAAAGTATAGCATAGATGATTTGTCCAAAGTTCTAAAAGTTGTTTGTGAGATTGGTTTTGATGAATGATGTGATAAATAGAAGTGTTGATTTGATCCTAAATAAACCTAGAAAGACTTTGTTTACAAGACTAAGGTGTTGAGGAATATGCTATACCTCTAAAGTGTTTCAAAAATCATATGGTTCATTTTGATCATACATTTTTGGATTGTTGAGAGGAATAAGTCTATAAATCCTTGTAACCTTATTATTTATCTTTCAGTATTGTCTTTGGTTACACTTTTTAATGTATCTCTTGATATCTTTTTGAGTATGACTTCTAAACTTGGAATTTTGACAAGTAGAATTTCATTAAATGGAATCTTGATTTTGAAGTAAATCATGAGAACAATCACATATGTGGGGTTCAATTTTCTTTTATCTTGATTAAATGGATTCTTTTTACCACATCAACACATCTTGTTTAAATTCCAAACTAAATGTCTATTCCCTAACTCCTTTTCATTCCACAAGGTCCATTATGTGAAAATCAAAGAGGCAAGGCCATAGTTTCCCTAGATTGACTTTGGAGAGAGAAAATTGAGATATGAGCCCAAATATTTAGAAGCCTCTAAGGATAAAATCCCTAGGGACAAGCAGTAATAATTGGACTCTTCAAGGATATTTTCTCTTTCCAAAGGGTTTGAAATTTTGATGACTTTTTAAATGTTTGTTTCTAATATTTGAGATTCAAGCAATTTATTTGACTGACTCATAAATTTTACAATCCTAGGCTACAAAGATACTACTTATTGAGTCCCCACTCGGATTTCTCCAAACACTAAGACAAAGTAAACAATTAGATATTTGGTGACACTGACTCCCCTCCATGGCACAAACTTCTCGAGACCACCAAATATCAAAATCTTGAAGATCTGAAGATCCTAAGGTTTTTTTTGCTTCTACTTTGAATAGTACAAATGTGGGGTAGCTTCAAAACAACCATTCATGTACTAGCAAGCATAAAGGATTTTGGTCACTAAACAATTTGGTTCTTAGTTCAGTTACTCGAGGACATGGCACCTTGCGAGCATCTACCAATCCACTAAAGGCTTTAATCAATCCTACTAGCAGCTCTTATACTTTTTATAGTAGTACCCCACTTTGAATGACACTATACAACTAAGGCCTACATACCATGAGGACTTGACATTTTAGTCTTATCCATTTATATACCGGCTCAAGTGAAAAAAAGGTTGGAGTCGCCTTCAAGTTATCCTTTCAAATGTGTCTCTTAGGCAAGCCCCTTTAAAGTTGAACAAAATTAGGGGAGTACATTTGTAGTTCAACCACCTAGTTTGCATAAAGCGCAAGGAGGGAACACACACAATGTCTTTTCCTCACACTAGCATTGGGGTTCAATTTTAGATCCAAATTGAAATGTGTGGGTGATTTTAGACAACCAATGTCAATGGAATGTTTTTGATTCTCAAGATCACCAAGTGGTGTGAGAGAAGTGCATACACATTCAAGTAACAAGGATTGCAAAAAATCACAAATCAAAGAAAGCTCAAGTTCTTTTTAATCCCCAAAGTAAAAGTGAGTTCTTTTCTAGCACCAAAAGCTAAGTGTGAATTTGTCTTGTTCAATTTTAACCCACAAAGCAATGTATAGTAAGTTCTTAATATTCAATTTTAGTCCAACTTTGACAAAGATTGAGTTGATTGTTAATTTTAAGCCCAAAGTGATTCTAGTTGGTCCTAAAACATAAAATCAAAATCAAAATTGGAAAGCCTAAGCTATTATAATGAGCATTAAAAAATCTTTTAGGTCTCTAAGTCAATTTTCCTCCTCTTCCTGCAAAAGCGACGCTGGGAAACAAAGGTGAAACTCTGTAATTGACAAAGGCGGCTTTGAAAGAAAAAGTGAAACTTTGGTGAAATGCAAAGGTGATGCTCTGCAGCAGATAGAGAGCACAAATGCAGTGCAATATCAGAGGTGATGCTCTATTAGAAAATAGAGTTAAGTAGAAATCCAAGCAGATAGAAGAGGTGCTATAGCAAAGGTGATGTGATAGCAACATTCAAAGGTGACACGACGTGATAGATGTGACTTTGGAAACAAAGGCGGCACTCTACATGCAAGCAAAGGCAGTGTTGTATGCAAAAGCAGTGTTGAATGAAGCAGAAGCGGAGTTGCCCTCCTATAGCTGCAAAAAATGGTATTTTCAAGCCAAATTTGTTAAAATAAAAAGGTTACCCCTCGCTATAGCGCCAAAATGTGAACACCAAACTTGCAATTTGCTAACACAAGGGCAGCAAACACTAGTTTAATCATATTAGAAACACAAATCAAGCATTCCCTATGAGATTCTTAGTTAAATCAAGAAGAAAACATGAAAATGAAAGCGCAAACAAAGAAAAGATAGCATGTAATCAATTCAAAACAACTAAACCTTCATCCCATAGGGGGATTGGTTCTCCTTTGATGTGGAAAGAAGCCCTTTCCCAATCCCTTTGATAAGCTCTGATGATGTAGTTGATCCAAAGTGTGAGACTTGATGCAAAATGATAACATAAACAAGCTAAAGTGATGAAAAAATGGTGAATGCTATGAGTAGAAATCCCTATAGTAAGAATGCTTCAAGTTGTTGATCCATATTGTGTAGAGGAAGCCTTTATTTATAGGAATCAAGGGTTGAAGAATGAGAGAAATTGGTTAATGTGGGATAAAGGGGAGCCAATGAGAATGTGACACTTGTTACAATTCTATTGGATGAGGGTGTAGCAAATTTTGGTGAATGTATAAAGTAAAGGAGATGTAAGAGGAGTAAATAAGAATGGTTGAGGATGTGAAAGGTTGTAAGAAGAAGTAAATGAATATGGTTGAGGATGTAAGAGGATGTAAGAGGTTATTTAAAACCTTTGGAGGGAAATTGAATGAGGAGCTGGTTGAGAGGAATATTCCCTAAAATATGCCATTGTGAGGATACATACAGGAATTAGATAATTAAAATAAATTATTTTCATGTGCAACCTGGTTAGTTGATCATGGGTTGATTTAACTCTTGGGGAGTTAAAAGCGGGAGGATTTATTAATGATGATTAGAAAGTGGTTTTGAGTTAATTAATTCATAATTAATTAACTTCAATGGGTCAGGGGATTGTGACATTTGATTTATTTGATCAAATAAAAGGATTTGGGGGGATTTAATTAAATGATTTGATTTAATTAAATATGATGAACATTAGTCAGAAGATAGATGAATTAATCTAATAAATTTAATTATTGGATAATAATAGAAATTGTTGATTTTAACTAAATAATGTTGATTATTTAATTAATTGGTTAATCTAAAGTGATTTAGGAAGATACAGTGTTAATTAATCAAAATTGGATGCATAGTATCAATCGAGACTTTTTAAGTGTCTACTATATATATATATATATAGAGAGAGAGAGAGAGTTGTTTTGTATACTTAAAAGTTATTTTATTTTATATGTAAAAATAATTTTATTTTTTTATATTATTTTATTTGAAATGATATTTTGATTTTCTTAAAAGTTATTTAATTGTATTTAAGAATTATTTAAGAATCATTCTATTTTATTTTTTGAAGACTATTCTTATTTATTAAAGAGTTAATTTATTTTATTTATTTATGAATTACTTTGTTTTATTATATTTATTTAAGAGTTATTTAATAGTATTAGTTTTTTAAATATTTTCATTATGTTTTAGATGTTATGTACATGATCGTGATGTGACAATTTATGTCTTTACATAGAATACCTCTTGACATAATAGTAAAAAGTGTTAGTTTCTAATTATTTAATAATGCTACTTTAATAATTTATTGTTTAGATTAGGTAGTTAATGATTGGTTTCTATAGAAAAATTGGTTGTAAAAGTTTAAAATTTGGAGGCCTTTAATAATGTAATCATATAGAATACCCAAACATATTATAGTTTCTATGTTCCATTTTATATTATTTTTCAATATAAGTCTTTATATTATTTTTAGATATATTCTTTATTTTATTTTTATACTTGACCTTGGAGCTCATTGTTGGAGTACAGGACCACTGAGAGGGGGGGTGAATTAGTGGTCTAATGAAAAATTAAATTTTAAAACTTAACTCACTTGAATTATACAAAGAGACCCATTGAAAATAATTCAAACATTATAGGTATTAAATGTTGAGGGAGTCACAATGACATGCAAATCAAAATACAAAACTTGAACAAAGATGAACAATCAAACACAATATGGCAAACCACAAAAAGGGAACATAACACAAGTTTTATGAGTGGAAAACCCTAAAGGGTGAAAACCCACTCTGAAAATAAGTTTCATTAAGCCACATTGGCAAACCAACATGCCTCACTAGAAACTCAACATGCCTCGCTGGAAAACTCACCACACTTCAGAAGAAATAAGCAAAACTCAAAGGGTTACTCTGTTTCCAGATAAATTACTGCTCATTACCAAAAATCCATCTTCCTTGTTCACACTTACCACAAAACTATTTCATCAAATTGAAATACAAACCATCTATAATCACACTCAAATCACACAAATCTATGTAGAGTAAGAACAACACTAAAATATTTGTTGTACAGAGGAAAGCATATAGTCCTTTTATAATCCATCAATCAACATTCCTTCACTATTCATAATCAAATCAAAATTCACAAGATTTCTATCTCACTCAAACCATGATCATAATACCCTCAAAACATTTGCAAGATTCCTCAAACCATCATTCACAAAATAAAACACAAGGAAACATATAACTTTTATCCTCTGTTATTCATGTCCTCCATTTCTCTCTATAATCTTCACACAAACATAGTGTCAACACATTTAAAACCCTATCACAAAGTTTAGATGTCTATTCAAAACAAAAATAGAGCTCACACACCTCTGTTCATCTATGACCTTATTCATATCATACTTTCTCACATCAAAACCATACTCACCATGAAAGGAATGAACTCAAATGACTAATCTATGCAAGCATCATTACAGTCTCTTAACACTTCCTTTCTAAGTATATCTTCATAGAAAAACATAGTATCACAATTTTTCAAACCTTTCACCATTGCTTACCCCTATTCCACACAACCATTGGAATTCAAATAGTCTTTCAAACTAGAATTTTTATCTTCAGTTTTAGCACCAATAAGGTAACCATTCATCTTTTCAAATAGAACTAAAAATGGTTGTTGTTGAAAATTTCTTGTCAAAGCTTAACTTTCTAGAAAAAACCATTCATCAGATTTAAATATAAGACTTTGATTCTTTAATAGTTGCCAGAATATAATTAAACTCTTCTTCGAGGAGGCCATTCTTCTTTTTTTCGGATTCCTTGATGAAAAAATCATTTGAAAAAAATGTCATCGCTTTTCAAATAGAGTGTCCCTTGAGCGGACCCTCTTCTTTGGAAAGGTTCCCGAGGAACCCCTTTGAAAATTTATCTTTCAATTACTTGTTCTAAGATGTGTCTGCTTGTCTATCAACGTGACTGTCTACCTATGTGGCTTTTGTTTACCTAACATATTTTTTCTGTGGATTAACATGTTTCCTTGTAGGACTAAGTACCTATGAGGGTCAATCAGACTCTGTGGTGCCTTTTGCATCTAGCCTCCCTCAAGATCGAGCACTTGTTGCACCTCCTTTGCAAGACTGAGCACCTATGAAGGATATTCATTCTACAAGACCGAGAACCTACAAAACCCTTTGATCGTCCTCAATGGGACCAAGCACCCATGGAACTAACTTTGTAGGACCGAGTACCTGCAGAACCCTTTGTTCATATTCTATAGGACCAATCACCTGTGAAACCAACTCTATAGGATCAAGCACTTGCAAATCCTTTTTTCACCTTCTATGGGACTGAGCACCTACAATTCTTTTGTTCAAATTTCCATAGGACTGAGTACCTGTGGAGCCATCTCTTTCTTGTGCCTGAGTTTTCTAGATTGCATTTTTCTTCCTCGATAGTTCATGTATACATTACTCAGCTTTCTCTCTACTTTAACATGCATTTACTAACACTCATGCTCACTAAAGTAGGGTTAAAATGTAATAGAGTGAATTTGCACCCCCTTGCAAATTCCTTGTTTATGATATCTCCTACCTTAGAGAATTAAGTTTGATAATTCCATTCATATTTCTACCACCTTCCCCTATCTACTTGACAGCTATTTTAGGTGTCAGTGGGGGATATTCTATTGGGGATGCTAGCGTGACACACAAACATCTGTGTGATGTGCTACGATCCTTATAGGATTCCTGCCTCTAGAATCTGCAAAGGCATTACACTCCTCATTGGGGATGAAGTGTACCATCTCTTGCACTTTAGATCAACTTTAAACAACTCTTTTGGATCCATTTTTCACCTTTGAAATATCTATCTCATTCATTATTGACTCTCTCTTGATCTCTCTTGATTCTTCCACTCCTTTGGCTACTCTCTCCAATCTTCATAGCACTTTCAAGATCTATTGCAGTAGCAAGTTGGTTTTGGTTGGTTTTCTCTCATCGTTGTTGTGACAACGTTGATCTTTGAAGGCTTGCAATCTCACTCCTTCTTCCTCATGCCTTGAGATAACCTGGATGAGAAGGTGTCATCCTTCCATTTTCCATTTACTTTGCATTATCATATTTGATATCATGGCATAGTGTGTTTTGTTAGTGCTTGGTATCTCTATTTCCACGTACTCTTCTTTATGATATTTCTTTCATCATTGCTATTTTGGCTTTTCATGGAAGTGGAAACACCATAGTGGGGGATTGACTAAGGCATTCCTCTAAATAAAACCCAACATTTTCCATCTTCTATGTGCAAGTTCTCCTTGGGGTGAAGACCTTGAAGATATCAACCCATGGGTATGAAGATACGCTTTCCTCACGCTTCTTTGTCATTTCATAATTAGATTAGTTAAAGTATTCTTTTTTCTATTTTGTCATTTAGTTGCTCTCTATTTCTGGTTTCCCATCAAACTATATCAATTAGGTCATTAGTCAATTTTCCATAGTCTTTGACTGTACTTTTTACTCTCTATCCATACAATCACTAGTGCTTAACTAAGACACCAGTGTGTCACATTGTTGTTCATCTTTTGCATTGTAGTCCCCTTGCAGTGAGTTGTCGAGTTACAGTCCAAACTCTAAAAACTTTCTCACCTGACCTCCTGAAACTTTCGAATCAATAGAAAGATAGAAGTATCAAGAGTGCTCTTCTTTCTCTATCTCAAGTGTCTTACCCTATCCTAAACTTTCATTCACTCTGAGGTAGACTAGGGCAACCAATTGTTTTAGACCCTCTCATGACCTGGGCTCCAAAGAAGTCGTTCCCCCTCCTCTATAGTAATAAAGAACAATTTTCATACTAGATGTTATATAAATGGTTAGAGGCATGCTAATTGATGAATTGTAGTATGACATATAAATTAGTGTCAAAAGAGGCAATGCATATTTATATTGTAGGAAAAAATGTCATAGATAACTAGATATAGAGGTTGATCAACAACAAGAGAAAGGATACCACATTTACAAAGTTTTGTAATAAGTTAGATTAATGCATTCTCCAAATCATCTTTTGGTCACTTTTAGATCAAGAAGGGGTTATTAGGTTTATGATCTAAAGTGTTAGTTTATAGTTATTTAATAATGTAGTATTTGCGTTAGATAGTTAATTGTTGGTTCCAACTAGAAAAGTGGTTATAAAAGTTTAAAGTATGATGATATTTATAAAGATTGTTGAATAATGAAATCATATTGAATACCTATGTATAATATATTATTTTTGTTTTTATATTATTTATAAATATAATTATATATTTTATTTTCATGTTTAATCCCAAAGCCCACAATAGTTAGAATTTTACAAAAGAATGTAACACTTTTATCATTAAAAAATATATTTATATTTGTAAACAAATGAAATAAATATATTTAAAAAAACTCTATAAAATAACTACTCATAATTTCTTCAATATATTTTTGTAAGAGCTATAGGTCTATTTTTTATAAATAAAATTAAAAGGAAAGAGGTAAGTTAGTAAAAACTATTATGTAACCTGAAATGTTATTAAATTTTGTGATTTCAAGTTTTTAATTGATGATAAATTTAGTTGAAACACTTTTTGATATATTGTGTATAAGTGTTTAGTTTTGTAGATGGGTGGAAATTAGCATGTTAGTTTTGTTGCATTGGCCATTACTTCCAAGGAGTCATATTTTTTTCAATATAGGATTGTCAAGTGGTCCCACAGGTGAATATATAGAAGATTCAATTTTAGGCTTAGATTTTCATTTATAGTATAGATGACTTAAGGATGTCAATAACATCTATTTTTATTTTATTTATAGAAATTTTAACATGCATCATTTAAATTTTCAAATCTACAACATGATGCATTAGATAGCTTATTTGTTTTTGTTTTTATTACCTTTATATTTTATTAGGGTTTCTTCAATGGTTTGTAAGTTTTTATGAAAAAACATGAGGATCCTTTTTGCAATCATTGTTAGAAATTTAGTAGGAATGGAGAGATTAAATGTGGGTGAGTTTGGGATCATCATGGACCAAACAGTGGTGATAGGAAAAAAATGTTAGAAATCCGAAATAGATTGAATAACCTAAGAAATTTTTTAAGAGAAAATCAAAGTTACATAAAATGGAAGAACATAAATAATGTAAACCAAAACTCTAAGAGATTATGCAATTTTATGATGATAGAATTGCATTAAGAGCTATGAAGGTGAAAAATACAAGCTAGGTAGTGAGTTTATATAGAACTAAGGAGATGATGGAGGTGACAAATCAACTGATGAGAATTGGCCATCAATAACCACCAATATTAAATAAAGTGATGAAAGATTAAATACTCCTCCCTTAAAAGGTGGAAGACAACTCATCACTTTATTTCCTAGTTATTAAATGATTAGTTCACTTTATTATCCTAAGAAAGCTTAATAAATGTGTAGGGAAAACATATAAATAAGGGAAAATTATTAAAATTGGCTAGGGCTACCAAGATCTTGAGGCCAAATGGAAAGCACAAATATAGAATATGAATAGGACAAGAATAAATTGTATTCTTATCAATTATGATTCAATGATATGATTGTTGTACAATGTAGTAGAGACCCCTTGGTTATATATGCAAGGTGAGATACAAGATGTAATAAGATTATGCAAATGTCTTAATCATATGACATGAGACAACTAATCACAACTACCTAGGTTCATGTGTTACAAGTCAAAAGATAAGATAACAACTAATGAAAACTAACACCTTCTAGAAAGATTCCTTCCTAGGACCTAAGTAAACTTAACATGTAAATAATTTTCCTAGTAATGAATTAACTAGGTACAAGACTTTATTAACACCAACACCCCCCCTTAAGTGCAGCTTAGGGAGTAGTAGATTATTATGCAAATGACACAAAGATGCAAGAATGGGTCTCGTCTATGAGCCATGTTAGGTACCTATGTACATATGCAAATGAAATCTCTCACAAATGGAGAAAAGGAGAAAACCCAGTGGGGAAAAAATCCTCCCCAAAAGAGAGATGAAATGCAATAAATAAATACTCTTGATGAATAATGAGAAGGCCAAAACCCCATGTGAGGAAAAATACCCCCCCATAAGAGATAAGTAGAAGAGAGAAAATGTATCCCCCCCTCAATTTTGAGTCTCCTGCAATGATGGTAGAAGCTTGACATTGAATGTTGAAGATGATCCAATCTTTCCAAACAACATTCCTCCCCTTAGGAAGAAACAAAACCAAGATAGTATGCAAGATGTCAGGAAGATGGATGATGTATGATATCTCTAAATCATGTTCAAGTGTCTCCATGTCGATGTCGAAAGATGTCACACTCCAAATAGGCATTCTAGGCCATAGTATTGAAGAAGACAATCTAGAATCTAGTAGAGATGAATGTAGAACATAATCCAAAGACAAATAAGCCTCCTCCAAATGTTGTCCCAAAGTATCTACAGTCATGTCAAACTGCAAGATGATCATGTAGAGATTGAACAAGAGGGTCAAGGTGTTCCTGTTGATGGGTATTTTTGCACACTTTCTCAACACAGGTAGTGTGTAGGTGCACTACCTCTCTTGAAAGGAGACTTCCAATAGCAAATTGCTGAAAATCACCCCAAGGTCTCTCGGGTGTCAAGTCATGACTTGCATGGAATCCCTTAGTTGATGTTTGATGCGATTTTGTTGGTAATCATAAGGTAGACTTACGTAGCTAGATGCGAAGTGGGTCTTAAAATCTGAAGTTTCTAAGATGGGAGTTAAGGTGCATTTTGTTGTAGGTTCAAACAACAATCTAAAACTTCAGTATTTTCCTTAAGTTTGGTTTTACAATGTGCAATGAACCTTAGCACATGTTGTTTCTAAAAAAAAAGAAAAAAGAGTAGGGAAGAGGGAAGGTTCCTGGATCTGCAACTAACTATGAACAAAGATCATGGAGGTTCTACTGTGGACAGATTCCTTAAACAAGATTTCACTTAACCAAGAAACCTACAGTATCATGAAATTTGTACTATCTTCCAAGATCTACAAATATTTTACCATTCATCCACCACATGCATGCATGAATAAGATAAATATTTTAAAACAACTTCAAACTTTGGCCCAGACTAACTTTACAACACAATTTACAAGTAGCAAATGGCAAAAAGTGTGGACTAGAAGGCATCAACACAACAAAAATTTCTATAATCACATAACAACATTACCAAATCTATTTAAGAAATTTAAAGCTAACTAGAACAATAGTGTAAATCTAACTAAAACATCCAATAATGGGAGATTGAATCATGAAACATGTAGAGAAACTCAGAAAATGCACCAAGTCAATGTATTTTCATTAGAAATTTCTGCAGCATGTCATTACAACAACTCAAATCTCTTTTGAAAATGAGAGGAGACCCCCTATTTATAGTGTCCAAAAATTAAAACGAATGGCCAGGATTTAATCTCATTGTGTGGCCAAGATTCACTACAACTTAGGGTTCTACCTACCCCCCAATATATTAAAGTTTAAAATACAACCTTGTCTTTATCCCTATTTTGTCTTCTAGTGATAGCACTGTAGCAGTTTTGTCTTTTTGATGATTTCCTTTTTTGTTGTAGCGACTCTATCAAGAATTCTTCATTAATAACAGGGTTTCCTTCCTGCTTCTTCAAGGCTACATACTCCATGAACTTTAAAATTAATAGTTGGAGTTTATCAACATCTATGATTTCATATCGCAACACTTGATAACTCCATTCTTTGGATTGATCAGTGAGCTTTTCCCAGTCCTCTTAATATTTAACAATGTGGTCCTAAAACAATTCTAATTGGACGAAGGCCCAGGTGGAAAAACTCATGAAATCCATGGTTATTTCTTCTGACATCCGTCCTCCATCCTCTTCTTGAAGTGGGGCCTTATCTTATCTGGGTCCATTTGTACGATGGGAATCTCATAGCCTATCATTAGCTTCAAGTATCGGGCACAATCTGGCCTAATCTCTTTGACCCATTCAATATTTGGATGCACTTTATCGATCACTTGTTCCAATCTTTCTTTTCATTACTCAAAGTTCTGCGTCCACACATCCATGAGCCAATGATCATCCCTCTTGAATGTGAGCTCCTTTTCCCATGTTGTGCTTGGCAGCTTGAGAATAGCCTCGATCTTTGGATAGGTAGACTCATACCTCATTGGGAAGTCAGAGCAAAGCTTTCTTGTGCTCTCAAGAGACTGCTATAAGTCCAAGAACTTGTTGGCCATTCGAACAACCCAGTTCATGCCCATCTTTTTGACATATAGAACTTGTCAGAACTAGCTTTTTGTAGTCCTGTCTAAATTCCTCCTCCTTTCTAGCTTATCAACCTATTCCTTAGACAATAGTTGCGGTGGAGCCATGGATGTTGTAGGTGCTTCCTCCACTGAAGATCATTATTGGATGTATGTTGTTAGATCAGCTATCTATGCTTTAATCTCTTCCTTTGAAACTTTGTCTTGTTGTATAAGATGCACCACGGTAGTGACAGACTCCTGGAGGTGTTCCACTTTTTGTTCCCTTGTAGTTGTTCCCAGGTCAATAGTATAAATATTATAACTTACCCCCTCTTCTCCTACTATGGGCATAGCCACTTGGATGGTCCTAGATCCAGAAACATTCATTGTTACTTTGGATCTGACCTTGGGCTTCTTTTCCTTTTTGATAGTGATATGTGCCCTAGCTAGGATAGCCTTTAGTCTCGTTCTTGGATTGATTGGGGAGGTTAGCCCTCTTTTCAATTTGTTTTTCCAGCCATTCAGGCATCTGAGCCTTTTCTCTAGGTGACTCACAATCACCTTCTTCTTCATCCCTTCTGATTTCAATCTCCTTCTCCTTAGGAGCCTCTTCTTCTGCCTCTGTATCTTCTTTGTCCTCATCAGAATCTTGGGTGAATGTTATGTGCCTGATTGGGGACATGGTGGGCAGGTGCTCCTTGGGATTGTATTCCCTTTCAACCTCCTCCTCTCTTTTTTCATCATGCTCATCCTCATGTACATGATCCTCAGGCTTTTTAGTTTCAAGGATTTTGATAGTCTGACCATTACCCTTAGGTTTTTCTTCCTCTACATTATCTTCCTTTTTGTGAGGAGGCAACACATCCTCCTGTTGTTCCCTTGTAGGAAGTTCCACATTTTCTGCTGTCCTATCACCTTCTTTCCCTTCTTCTCTGGGAGGAGTCCTTTCTACTTCTTCCTTGACATTCTTCAATTGCTAGGCCACTCCCTCAAAATCATCATCAAATTTTTGTACGATCTCAGTACCAGGATCTCTTTCGTCACCGCTCTCGGAAGATCCTGTTTCTTTCTCTTCATAAATCACCCTATCAATTTTTCGGTGTTCATAGTCTGGGTGTTCATGGTATTCATTCACTTCCTCCAATTATTTTGTAGTTTCCATCTCCCGCGTCTCCCATTCCTTGGAGATTATCTTTGTGGCTTCCATTGCTGGTGGTCCCATTGGAGGTTTCAAGGGCAGAGCATTGGCGAGGACCTGCACTAAGGTAGCTTGGATGGTGGGATCCAAAAATATTTGGGAAATCTCAGAGGGGGCATTATGCATGTGTCATGAGAAATCCTCTGGAAATGTGAGTGCGGGCATTGGTATTGTCCCCATTGCTAGTGGAAGCGATGTAGTGGGAGACATGGACGCAGAGGAAATTTGAGAAGTTGTGGTAGAGGAGGAGTCAACCAATATCACTGGCCCAATTGGCAGAGAGGAGGCGAGATGGATTGAGATGTCCACCATAGGTGGGGATGTGGCAATCATGGCTTGGGAAATGGATGGAAGAGTAGTGGAAATAGGGAGAGTTGAAGGAGATTTTAGCTGATATGTTTTCCCTTCCTCACCTTTATGAAGGGGATCCTCCTAAATTGTAGGCAATCCTGCAATGCTTCCCATCTTTTTATGCTTCTTCGAGGGTGAACCCTCTGAGTCTTTCCTTGAATATACCTTTAGGTGTGGTTGTTGCTCTGCCTCATTCCCTTTCCTCTTCTTAGTCCTTGTGAGTAAAGGAGACTTGGATGTCTCTCCTATTAAGGTTGTAGCAGTAGCATCTTCTGTAGCACTTGGCTCACTCTTGAGCCCTTCATATGTTAGTATCACCCCTTGCTGCTTTAATCGGGCCACATGTCCATCAACCCACTCTTTGGTATGAGCCTTGATGGGCTTGGTTATAATATCGAGGTCATCAACCTCTTGTTCATCCCAATCTATTGCTAGCAATGGCAAGTTAGCGACTGCGTTGTACCTAGGGTCCATGATGGTGCTTTCATCTTCTTCAACCTGATCAAGTATAGGAAAGATATTCACCCTTCTTAGAAAATATGCAGTCATTCGCATGTAGTGCCTTGCACGTACCTCCATCTCATCTTGGAAATTTTCCTAGAAATATTCTATGTGATGCAAATGGGTGTATCCTAGTCCCAATGCCTTCCTTACATGCCCATATGGGTCCATTCATGGGTGAGTAGTGTGCAAGCAAAAATGATATTCTACTAACTCCTCAAAATTTCCAGCACACTGGGAGGTTTGCAATTTGTACATCCCCTGACCGAAAGTTAAGGGATAAGGGATCCTTGCCAAATGTCTGCCACTAAGGAATGAATGCACATGCTACAGCTACTGAGAGAGCTCTAATAGTATAATCTAGTTATTAGGGTATCAGAGCAGCTTATTCGGCCTCTTTGTGTAACCTTGGGCACGAGTGTAGGTAAATTTTGGGTTCTGGATGAACAAGAAAGGGTACTACTTCAAGAATGCCCGAGCACTATGAGAGATCCTTCTTTCAAAATCCCCTCCAAGAAATTTGATAATGTGGCCCATGAAGGCATCGTTCACTTTGCAGTACTCCTTAAAGTTCCTGAATTGTAGCTGGGGGTATCTGTCATAAACATTCAACACATGACCCGGTTCCTCATCAAGTGCCATGAACAATCCATTGTACTTCCTCCGCTCGGCCAGTGAGTAAACAAGATAGGAGGTCATGTATAATTTAGAGGTCTTCTTTACATTCATGAATTGCTCATGGAAGCAATCACTTATTATTCCTCCCTAGTAGAATGAGGATTTTGTGGTGACATCTTCCTCTCTACAGAGGATTTTCTCTACGAAATATACCATCCACTCCTGAAAATATGTGGCAGTGGGGAGGCCCATCACCCTACTCAATAGAGTCACCAAGTCATGGTAGTCCTCATGGAAGTCACTGCGGAAGAGCTCTTGAGGAACCTTTGCGGGGCTACCCCTTTTCTCTTTAAGCCAATATTGGTTTATAAGCTTCTTGCAGCCAGTGGGGTTTTAGTCCCATGCTACCTTACACTCTGTGATGGTTGGCGTTTCCATTGTTTCAAAGGTAGGGATGTGGAAAGTATTTTTTATCACTTCGGCCGACATATCAGCAAGGATGTTTCCATCTCTATCAACTATTGTTCATGTCTCTGGCTAATATGCCTGTCGGTAGGCCATGACCCTCCGCTTGAATTCGTCAATATTGACATGGTCGATATTGGTATCTATTATTTCCGTCTAGTCCATGATGATTTTTGACTGCAACAACTCTCCCTAGAATTGGAACTTCATTTGGTCTTTGTCCTCTTTTCCATGAGGAACCTTTCCCGCTTTCTTCCCTTTTTCTTTCTCTACAATTGCCCTCGAGGGTCCTATACCCAATTCCATATATCTTGCAAATAGGGCAAAGTGAGCATAACCAATCATGAAAACATGAATGTTGTTCATAATCCCATAAATGAAGTCCAATTAAATGATATATATCATTCACAAAGTTGAACTTTTACTTCAAGACATCATTGATGATTTACTTGGACAACCTGGGCCCGGAGGGCCAGACTTCTATGGCAGGAATGTTGTTCAAAGGGTGAACAGAGTGGGGAAACTCGGGTGGATTTCCACAGCTTTAGGTTTTGATGGTTTAAGAGGCCAATGGAGGAGAATTTTGAATTTAAGCATGTGGGTAGAGATTAGTTTTTGGCTTGAAAGTCATTTGGGTCACTTTGGGATCATCCGGAGATACAAGGCCATAAAGCTATCAGGGCTTAGCTGTTTGGAGCAACTAGAAGGAAATGGAATTTTGGGGTCAGAGTTCTGGGGTCCAAGACTCGAGAGGCTGAAGGGTGGTCAGTGTACCTCCTAACTTTAAAGTGTTCGGGTCTCAAGGGGTGGGAGGTTGTTGGTGTTTTTCCGTTTGGAACAACAGTCATTGAATGGAAGTTCGGTAGGGGCGGCCCAGTGGGCTAAGCCTAGCGTCGAGATTTCCCTCCCCATCTTTCTTTGCTAAGTCATAGGTGATTAGGATGGCGGACCCTAGAGGTCAGAAAGATGGACCTACTTTTCCCTTTCGTGTCCAATGAGATGGGATGGAATCTCGATGGATGGAGCCTGACAAGAGCAAGGATGCCTAAGTTCATTGTTGATTATTTTTGTGGCGAATGGAGGCCCATGGCCTAGGAGATGAAAGGACGCTACCAAACAGTCATTTGAAATGGTGAAGTCACCACAAAATTTTGCGGACAGAACTCTACAAACCAGGGCCCGGGGACATGAGGGAAAAGTTCATTTTGTTTGTTTGTGTAACCCGAATGACAAAAGGAGAGGTGGGCCCCAGAGCTCGGGTAAATGGGGTCGTCACGCCATTTAAAAAGGTGAAAGTGATGTGGAGTCCCATGGATGGAGTCCCGTAGGAGTGGGCTCTAGAAGCTCAGGTGGAGGCCGAGTTTGCAAGTTTGTGTAAGTCCGACGAAGGTCTGAGGTCACGAGCCCAAGAGGGCATCCCGCCGTTTGGTCATTTGATGTTTATTTTTTATGTTTTTTGCAGCGACAGGAGGGTGTGGGTCCAAAGGGTATGAATGCACTATGCGAAGAATGGTGGCGACAAGGTAGAGTTCTGATTTGTCTTAGAGGGTGTTTTGGAGGTTTTTTAGAATTTCAACACATGGGTTTTTTAGGTGTTATCTTTTTTTACCAAATTAAAGTATTTATAGCCCATTTTTGTTCATCATTTAAATGTAAAATCACAAAAAACCTTACGGGAAGGTGGATGAAAAACCTACCTCCAAAACCTAGTGAAGGAAGTTGTCAAATCCGCGAAGGATCGAGCGACGAATGCAATGGATTCCTGGAAAATCGCTCTGAACTCCTCTAGCTAATCTAACATATGAAAATGATAGGTCAAACCAGATATTTATACCCCTAATTAGCATTTAATATGCCCATTAATGCTCGTACAGACAACAGGAGGGTTGGTAAGTTTAAATTCTTGGACAGCGGCAGGAGGTTTGGGGCTCGGAGGCCGGAAGGACGCGACCTAGTGGCCTATTCAAAGTTTGTCATTTTCAACTGATGGAAAAGGGGAGTTCAAGGTTTGGAGGATAGGACACTGATGTAGGTTGGCCGTTTGGAATGACGAAGTCACCACGAAGTTCCAGGAAGAGCAGTCCGGAGGACCGGGCTCGGGAAGGGTAAAAGCAGTCTAGTTTGCAACACAAGTTAAATAGGGTAGAAATCAGGAAGTCAAGTTTTGGGGCATGGGAAGGAAAAATCCTTCAACTTTTTGTGAAGGTGAACACCTGACGGAGACCTAGTAAGGGAAACCCGGCAGGGCGAGCTCGCGAGTCCCCGAGGCTGCTGGCAGAAGCAAATTGCCAAGGAAAATCCACAAGGGACCAAGACTTAGCAAAATTAGAGAGGATGAAACACAGTCAACTTAAGATGAGACTTTGGAAGCACATTGACCAATTAGGACACCAAAATTCGGGCACACAAAATGAGGCGGTGACAAAATGACCTGATAAGGCAAAGAAAAGAGAGGGTCTCCATTCTGAATGAGGTGTGTGTGCTGAAGGCACAACTGTTCCCTCACAACAACTGAAGAAGGATCTTCTCCATCAAAGAGAAGATGAATGTCATCAATGATGTCTCCCAAATCTGCAAGATGAGACTTCACAAAAAAGTTTGAAATACCTATCAAGAAGTCATCCAAAGTAGACAAATCTGAAAGACTGTGAATATCTTGTTGCACTTAATCACAAGAATCCATATCTATAGCAACACAAGCTTCATCAACTACAATAGTAGATGGAGGAGATGAAATTCATGACTCAAGAACTGGATTTGATGTGAGAACTCCCAAGTTCAAGAATCCAAATGTCTCCCCTGAATCATGGTTCATATGATCAACAGCCGAAGGAACAATGTCACCATTAGAAGCAAAATTTGCAAAGGTATACAACGAAGATGAATGATCAACCACCCTAGTAGCAATGATCTCTCTACTCTCGAAGTCTCAAATGATGACTGAATAAGGTGTGAACTCCATAGTTTTCCCATTTTCACCATGTGTAATATGATATATGGAAAGAAGATTTTTTTCAAATGAGGAACACACACTAGGTTTGTTTAAAAATAAAAAATCATCAGAAAATTTGAAATTTCAATGTAGTAGTACTTAAATTCTATGGAAAATAAGTAAAAGTCTTGAATTAACTTCTGAACTCATAATAAATGATACAATATTTTTAAAGTAATATTTTAGATATAGGCAGAGGACCTGCCCTAATGTGATGCATATTTTTTTAATTTTTTTCCAAGTAAACAATTAATTATGATTTTTATTACAACTTTTAAAAAATATAAAAACTCATATGTCTAACCATACCTTAATCTCTAATAAAAACTTCATGAAAATTAATTTTTTATTTTTGAACCAAGTAGTATGTGAAGCATAGAATGTGCGTTTTGATTGGACGTGATACCTTTTGAAAGCTATAGATGTTTTCAATCATCCTATCAATCAGACTTTAGTCGTATAATTCAAATAGAAAAATGAATAATTACTTATTAAAATTCAAAGTAAAGGCATGGCTATAATTTACAGGAAAACCGACCTTTAAACCCCTTTTGTTTCATCAATTTTAAAAACAAATTGCTAGCCATGGGCACCCATCAAGAAGCTGCCACTTTTGGCCCATCAAGATCCTATACCATACCCAACTAATAGATCCATTCCCAAGTACATCAAGGGGAGCAAAATATTTCCCATCAAGATAGGAGACATAGTACAAGGCTGAAAAGAAGAGAATATAGACTGTGAAGATGTCATATGATGAGATGCTCCTGAATCTAGAAGTCATCTCCTTGATCCATGACTTGAAAGAGCACAAAGAGCTTATCCTTTATATCCTAATGTAGAAGCTTGACCTTTTGTCCTGGCTGGTTTGAAGGAGGAGATCTGTGACATTCTAGAAGGAAAAATCAATGTTATTCCTTTGTGATGATCCTTCATATCATCAATATCCTTATAACAATAGTATGTTCTTCATGCCTATCCTTCTGTAATATGCACAAGGGCCTCTTAGATGATTCTCCTTGAGGATTTTGATTCTTTTGCGTGGCTTGTTTTTTCTTTCTTTTGCTTCTATCAAGACTCACCGATTATTTTGTACCTAGACTCACTTGCAGTCAGTTAAATGCTTTTGACTTAAAGAATTGATTAGCTATGTTCTAATAACTTAGCTCTCTTCAATTAGAGATTTGCAAAGCTATCAAAACTTAGATCAATAATGATGCTCCCATTGAGTCACGGCAGGCGAGCTAGAAACAAATATTAAATACTTAGGACCAGCCCTGATAACATTTAAAATCAATTAAATCATCTTTTTATTAATGATACATTATTTCAACTGTGTTCTTAGTTGCTTAACTTTGGAAATGTAGTCTTGGATGTGGTCAAAATATTTTGGATCAAGATTCATCAAATCATTATCAATCTAATATCCCCTAATCTTATCTGTTTTACCATACAATTTTTCAAAAGTCTCCAAAGTCTCTTTAGGTGTTTTGCACGATTCAATATGAAATTGTAAATCAAATGAGACTAATGAACATATGCATCCAAGTGTTTTCTTGTGATTAATCTCCCATGTTGCCAATTCTTTAGCATCAGTAGGTTGAGAAATGGTTTCTTTTAGATAGCCTATTAGCTCTTTTCCCATGAGATAGTTCCATATTGATTTTCTCCATGTAGCATAATTGTGTGGAGTTAGGAGTTCAATTTTTGATTTCCCCATTGCAAAAAACCAAATCAAGCAAAAGAATGCAACCAACCACTGCAAAATTACCCTCCCAAATTACTCAATCATGAAACCCCCCAAGCAATATCTAATTTGTGGTACTTTATACTTAGTGCGTTTACAATTGCCATTTGCCAAAAACAACAAAGTGGTCTTGATCTTGGTACATGCAAATAAAAAAAATAGGCCATAGGCTCAAAGTAAAATTTTTACAGTAGATGAGATAAAACTGATTACACCACTAGAAAGTACACAAAAAATATACACTTTCAAAAAAAAATTCACCCAAAAATGTTACTGTAGGAGCAAGATATGAGTTCCTGAAGTTCCAAATGAGGATGAAGTAGCAACACTTATGAGAAGTCTTCAATTCTAGAAAAATCTAGACACCAAAACCAAAAAATAATTGCACCACCATGTAGAGCACAAAAAATTAGCTCAAATAAAAAAAAATTGCTTGAAAAAAGGAGGTCATGAGCACAAGTTATGAGCCTTCAAAGTTGAACTGCAAAATAAAAGCACAATGGTGAGGGGAAATTTTTTTAAATGTGCTAAATATATTGCTGACATTAGTAGACCAGTATACAATTTGATGTCCTCTTGATCGTCAAAAAGGAATATTCTCCCCTGTAAATATTCTGAACGACGAAGTTTAAATTTGATGTTCAATCAAACATCACCTGGGTTGATGGAATCTCCAACGAATATGCTTGGAATCTTTGACTGTGAGATTAATATACTCCTTTTGCCACTAGTTTTGAAGATTGACACCCATTTTTTTAAATTAGAATGTCACTTTTACAAATTTTGCGTTTATTCCTTTTCAAATTACCACCAATTTATATTATGACTATCAAATTTCTTAAAAGTGCCCACCTAGTTGAAAACACAAGTTGCTGTGACGGTGATAGTGTGTGTGACGGTGGATTCTTACCTATCCAACACAATGATGTGGAGGGTAAGTATCATTACACACCCATTGTTACTTTGTACTAGCATGTACTTTGCAACGCTAGTAATTATACCACTTGGGGGCCGAGACTTCCAAGCAAAAAAATTGCCTCCAGACAACTACCTGATTTGGATGAATTGGCTAGCGATCTTAGGCTTTTGGCCCTTTTGGACGCAATGGCAGGGTCAGATTTGACCCAAAATGCTCCAAAATTGTAGCTACCTTTTGGATCTGGCAACCACACTTTAGCTTCAAACTGCAGATTTACCATATGTCCAACGGATGAAACAAAAGTGAAAATTTGACTTTCTTGAACTCCTCTCAAATGCAATGGTGACTCCTTATAGTTGCATCAAAAAGCTCTTATTGACCTACACAAGAGCCAAAACAAACCCCCAAATCTAGTATTTCTTTCAAGCTTTTCTAATTCTCTAGATCATCATACAATGCAAGAGAAGAGCATACTCAACTTTTCAACATTTACCAACATCTCTCAAAAAAGGACTATTCAATGGCACCCAACCCACTCTGATACTATGTTAGAATTGGCTATGGAGATTTCCTACCAAGATTTTGAGGCCAAATGGAAAGCACAAAGAAAGAATATGAATATGAAAAGAATAAATTGTATTCTTATCAATTATGATTCATTGTTGTTGTTTTGAAAATGTAGTAGAGGCCCCTTGGTTATATAGCCAAGGTGAGCTACAAGATGTCATAATATTGCAACAAGTGTCTTAATTATATGACTTGAGACAACTAATCACAACTACCTAGGTTCATGTGTGTTACAAGTCAAAAGATAAAATAACAACTAATGACAACTAACACCTTCTAGAAAGATTCCTTCCTAGGACCTAAGTAAACTTAACATTTAAATAAGTCCCCTAGTAATGAATTAATTAGGTACAAGACTTTATTTACACCAATAAAAATAAGCAGCCCACTAGAAAAATAAAAACCTACACTAAAACGCCCCCTTAAACACAACATAGGAGGATGTAAAAGATGACGGGTTTTAGCAAATGAGGCCATGTTAGTTACCCATGTACATATCAATATCGCAAAAGAAGAAGAAGCACCTCGGGTTGATGCCAAAAGTTAGGTCCACAAAAATCTCAAAAAGTGGAAGTGTTTTTGTTGTTTTTCAGAATTTGTCACACTTGGATTGAAAAATTTGAAGCACTTACACATTTAATATTGAAAAAAATTCAGTAATAAGAAATTTAGCATTTTGAATCTAGTTTTCAAATATGTAATTTATACTAATACCAAAATGATACAAATTAATTTTTAATAGGCATGTATAAAAATCACTTTTTAAAAGTCACATTTTTTACCATACCATGCATGTGTACAAACACCATAATTTGACCTAAATAAAAGTATTTTTCTAATTCCTTTTGGGGAAAGATATCTAAAAACTTGAAGATTGATGGAGATTTTTTGTAATTTTTTTTAATATCTTTTTTATTGAATTTGTATTGGCCTTAATTTTTGTTTTTAAAATTCAACATGTACAGACAACATAATTGGACATAAACTAAACATTTTTTTATTTTTTTCATTTTGTATATAATTGTTTGAAGATTGATGTCATATAATTTTTTTAAAAAAAAATTAATAGATAAAAAGTTATTAGAAATAAAAAAAATCTTGATATTTTAAGTTTATGGGCTAGTTTTCTTATAAATTAATTAAAAAATAGAAAACATAATCAAATCTTTAAAAAATATGTATATTTGAAAACTAGACATCGCGATCTATAATGGGTTTTAATTTCATAGATTAATTCTAAAAAGAAGTCCATCAACTATATTACCGAAGTTGGATATTTCTCTTGAATCTACCTTAGTTTTTTAGTTGTAGGTCAAAACCTAAAAGTCAAGTTACCAAACCTTTCATGAGCCTAAAACCTAAGTAAAAAGTGGCTTGGGGATTCTAGCTTTAAAGAACGGGTACCCATTCTAAAAAAAATCTATTTTTAGATTTTTTTAGAATAGTACTCATTTTAAAACAAGTACCTATTCTATTTTAGAATGGGTACCCATTTTAAAATGGGTACATTTCTATTTTTAGAACATGTACCCATTTTTTCAAAACAGGTACCCATTTCTTTTAGTATTTTTTTGGCTGAAACTTCATCTCTTCATGGATGCAACTTCTTGCACTTACCCCCCAAAAAATAGATAGAGAACACCCCTTGGAATAGAGAGAGAATAAGAGGACTAAGAAGCCCTCCCCTCAGAAAAGATCCAATGGTAGATGCTCAAAAATGGATGCAAAAGATGGTCCATGATCATTGAACAACATTCCTCCCCTTAGGAAGAAACAAAACCAAAGGTGTATGCAAGCGAGATTCCAATTCATAAAATGAATATGTAGAAAGAAAGCACAAAATGTATGAAGTCTCTATAGTTGGCTCATGTTAGTGTAGGTTTTTTTTTTTTCCTTATGTTAGGGAATATTTATTTTTCCTACACACATTATTAATCTTGCTTAGGTTATATTAGAATGGTTAGGATGAGGAAATGTGGTATAAATCCATCACTCACATGCATCACTCACACCCACCTTTGCGTAGTTGAGTCTCACACCCTCTTTTGCATTTATTAGCCACCTCTCATAATCATTTCTTATCTTTACCTAAGTATGCATAACCATGTAATTTGTCATTTACCAAGTAGGTAAAACTCCCACCTATTATGGGAACTTGGGAGTTATTATTCCTCTTAGAATTATTTGCCATTATTTTTCTATATAAGTAGTACTCACCCCTCCCCTTGGCTAGTAGTAATATGGACTACTAGTTCAGTACTAATGGAGTGTTGAGTTTATCCATCTCTTTTCTTTCTTTCCTTCAATCATTCTAATCTTGGGTGGTTTCACAACAAATATAACATGGTATCAGAGTTGGTTGTGAGTTGTAGGTTAGCAGTTTTCTCAATCCATTCTTCAAAGCAAAGTAGGCTCTTCTCTTGCATCCTATGATGACCTAGAGAATAAAAAACGCTTGATTGAGATCTCAGCTTCTAGGGGGGCTTCCTTTCTATTGAATTTTATTGCAGGTATTTTAGAGCTTCTTGGAGACATTTTGAGCTCACCATTGAGTTCAAAAAAGTTGGAAAATTCAGATGAGGATTTTGTTTCATCCAAATTGGACACTGGTTGCGAGATATGTGAAGGGTTGAAGATAGAGGTTTTTGAAGAGGTTCCAGAAGGTAGTTGTCAAATCGGTGCATTTTCAGCCCAAACGGACTGCACCATCACACTCAAAAGGCATCCAAACCTAAGGATTGACTACCAATTCATCGAATTCAGAGAAGTTGACTTTTGAGACAAAAAAATAAAATTGAATCCCGATCCGTATGACCCCTTCCATGCAATGGTATGGAAAATATTTTTAAATTAAAAAAATAAGTTTGTGTGTTAAAAAAAAATCATTATTATTATTTTTGAAACAAACAAACACAATTTTTTTATTATTAAAAAGTTTTTGATAAAAAATGTTTTGAAAAATAAAAGCAAAAAAAATTTAAAAAAAGTACAAACATACATATGTCTTCGCAATCCTTCTTACCATCATGTACATATGCCTCTTAAAGTATGTATACTTTTAAAGGGCTGAGTAAAAATTAAAGAAAAAGACCACCCACCTTTTTCATAAGGGGTTCGACCTCTTTTTTAAAAAGCCCTTTTTAATTTAAAAATTAAAAATTATTATTAAAAACTTCAAAATAAAAAAAAATCTAATTGCTTCTGGATTTGATTGTGTGCTAGTTTTTTCATCAACATTTTGGATCATACTTAGTGATCCATCATGGTGCAGGAGCACCTTGGGATCCCCATGCCTCTTGGAGGTATTGCTTATTTTCTTTGTTTGTTATCAAGAAGTTTGAGATGTAATAAGGTTCCAAGAACCATCTTTCATGTCTTGTAACAAGTTTTAGATTTGGAGTCAAGTCTTGTTGTAAGAACAAGGCATCCTTCCTCACCATGTAAGCTTGGTTCATCTAGGAAAACTAATGAATCAAAGTTCCTTGATATACCCAAGTCCTTGAGGGGAGTTTCCTTGACAATTGAAGTGTTTGTGGTGTCTTTTATACATTTGAATACACCTTTGAAGCCTTATTTCAATCAGGCTTTTGAGAAGTAGTAGTCAATTGCCTTAACTAGGCAATTAGGGGTCTAAATGAAAAAGGTTAGTTTCCAATGTCCACCTAATCCAAATTTCTATTGGAGGAAATTGAGAAGGTGTGGTAAAGGTTGAAATAAGCCTCTTTTGGTCAAGGCATGGTTGATGTTCAAGAATTTTGGAGATCTAATGCACATACACTCTGTTTTCTAGAAATTTTGCTTTTAAATTCTCTATTTTCCTATGTAGTACGACCTCTGTACAATCTGTATGGGCTCAAACCTATTATGGTTGGAAAGAGGAGAGTGTTAGATGTCATTTGAAGGTGGTTTGGTGAATTTTTTTCAAGTATAAGAGGAGTTATCTTCATTTTAGTAGCAGTAGGTCAAGAAACCCTCAAAACTAGGGTTTTGACCAAAAATGCCTCTATCTTCCACTCCCATAGTGTAAAGTTGCTAATTCTTTGTGGGATGGAAGGTCTTTATGTCTATTTTCACTTGTGTATGGTTCTAGAGAATGGCCTATTGTGTGGAGGAGATTACAAACTGATCTAGGCCTGGCATCTTCATGTGATAGGCCTAGCTTGTAAAGCAAAAGTCTGAGGTTTACTTTTTTTGAGAGATTTTGTTCAAGGTGGCACTTAGGAATGGTTGGAATGGTTGCAAGTATCCTATAGGAGTTTGGAACAAGGCTTTGGGGAGAAGGGGAGAGCCTAAGGTAACTAAAACTAGTCAAGTTCAATCAATTAGGCCTCTTGGCAACAGTGATAGATTGGTCCATGGTTGCTTTTCCATCCACTGTCAAGAAGTAAGACTTTGAGGTCTTGTAGAGGCATATTATAGTTGCCTAAAAATAGTAGTTTGCACCTGATATAGGCTTGTGGGTGAAATTTAGTTAGACTGTCCTACCAGGCAGTGCTACAAGCAATTAAGGATAGAGAGGTCTAATAGTATGAGAAATGAACTCATGGGGTTTCCTAAGTGCTAATCAGGTTGTGGTGTTTTGATTTTGGTCTTTTAGAGAATATTCCAAGTGGTTATAAGCCTCTCAGTAGTTTGAGATTCAAAGACCCTTGGTGAGTTGAGTTTTCCTTATAGAGGGATAGTGATTTGGTGGTGTATTGATAAGAGTATTTGAGAGAAGCATTCATAAGAGAACCTTTGCCATCTGAGATTGGTGTACTTCCCTGCTCACTCTGCATCACATCATCATGATAGAGATTTGAAAAAGATGAGAAGAGATAAGTTGCATACCAAGCTTGTATAAAAGAGAGAGGAAGGAGGAAAGAGGAGGAGGGTTAGGGTGAGCCATGCAACACGAGGGAATTGCTACAAATATGATAAAACAAAAAATGATAAATTAAGAGGAAGCCCACTCAAAAACTAATAAACACTAATATAACAATACAAACCAAAAATATATAAAAACACTAACAATTTATATAAACAGCTAAATATAGAATTACATACAAAAATACAAACTATATATATATATATAACATACATAAATAAATATATATAAAAAAATATATATATAAATTTTGGTTGTATTTTTATATAATTATATTATATTATATTATATATATATATATATATATATATATATATATATATATATAATCATAAATATATATGTTATAAAACAAAAAATGATTAAAAAAAAGAGGAAACTCACTCAAAGGCTAATAAACTCTAAGATAACAAATACAAACCAAAAATATATAAAACCACTAACAATTTATATAAACAAATAAATAAATAATTACATACAAAAAATAAAAAAACAAAACAAAAATTGAAATAAATAGCAAAAATTATAATATTATATATATATATAGACAATCATAAATATAAAATTATAAAAAAATTATACATATCATGCGCACACATATATATATATATATATGTATAATAATATATATGCATATCATACATATTAATAAAGAGAGAAAAAGGAACAAACTAGAACTTACACCACACAAAAATGTTTTTTAAGAAAAACCACCCAAATGAATGAAAAACAAAATATGCAAAGGAAAAAGAAAGAGGAAGAAAGATTAAAATAAAAAGAGAAAGCAAGGGATACAGAGAGAATAAGAGAAGGAGATAAAAAGAGAAAAAATAATAATAAAAATACTAACAATAAAAGCCAAGGAAAAAGATAGAACAACAAATGAATAAATAGCATACAATTCATACATATTTAAAATAAAATAAAAAAGGGTGTCGACAAATTAACCAAAATAATAAACAAATGCAAGGAGAAAAAATGCAATAGAATAAACATTACAACAATAGAAAGAAATATAAAGGGGAATAAAACAAACAAAAGAAAATAGGTACCAAAGAAACTCCTAAAGCACAAAGAAAAAATTGATAACACAAACAAGTGTTTAATAAATAAAACTCAAGAGAAGAAAGAAAATGAGAGAAAGGAGAAAAGAAAATAACTAAGTGAAGGACAAAGGAGAGGCATGCAAGAAGGAAAGAACCAAAAGGAGGGGGAAGAGGGGGTAGGCAAGGCGGGGTGATGGAGGGAGAAAAGATGAGGAGTGGGGGGAGGGGAGGGGGAGAAATGTCAAGGAAGGGAATTATGGTGGTTTAAAAGGGAAAGAAGAAGCTTCCAGGAGAGGCTTAGACTCCACCCTTCATCACGATTAAGGTTGGTGGGGTGATTGAAAATTTGAATGGCTTCCTTAACCTTCCTCTTGTGGAAGTTGTCTTCTTTGCACAATATTTGGGTGTTTTTCAGACAAATGTGATGTCTGGTTGAAGATTAGTGCTCATCGAGGGTGGATTTACCAACTCGATCATGCAATATGTTGGCACAATGCTCTTTGATTCTAGTGTTGAAAGAGAGTCATGTTTCACCAATATAAGGGGTTCCACAAGAGCACACAACTTTGTAGACCCCAGAGTAAAGCAAGATATCTCTGGAGTCTTTAAGAGGAGGGATGCAATTTTTTTAAGTAGAAAAGGTCCTGAATGCACAACGAAGGCCTTTTTTGAGAAGGATTTTTGAGGTTTTATGGGAGATTCCTTCAACAAATGACAAAGAGGCATAAGGGAGGGAAGCTGGTTGGGAGGAAACATAGACAAAGTTGGAATGGAATCGGAGTTTGGACTGGTTAAGAGCTTTTAAAATTTGCTTGTTTGTGTAACCATTCAACCTAAAGACCGAACAAAGATGGTCCAATTCTTGGTCTAAGTTTTCCTGGTCACAAATGTGATAGGCCCTAGTGGCCAAGGTTTTTAGAATTCCAAATTTTTGGCTAGGGTGATGGTGGGAAGAAGAGTGAAGGTAAAGATCGGTTAAATTGTTGGTTGTTTGAACATTTTTCTATTTTAACCTATATGAAGAATTATATATTGGTTAAATGTGTATTGGATAGAAGTTTAAATTGTTTCGATGGTTTCTTATTTCTTGCATCTATCCATATAATGAATGTAATTTTAGAACCTTAATGTGACACCACTCTTGCAAGATTAAGGCCTACAATTCAATTTCATAATAAGATTGTACATTAAGTTGAAGTCAATATTACTATTATTCAAATGATTGTTGATATTATTATAAACCAAACATTAGGGTTATATTTGTACATATTATCATGATTGTTGATATGTTTAAGAAGATCTATTCAAATTAACCATTTTAACTTGCCCGCAGAAACCCACCAACTAAGTAGTGTTATACTTCTTGACAACTAAGTTGTGTTATACTTAACCCATAACATAAGTTGTGAATAAAGTTTGTGTTCATAGATTATGTTGGCATATTCAAATACCAAGATTATGTTAAGTGTAGTTCCCAGTTTGTTGTGCATGATTATGTGTATATTGTACATGCCTATCAAATATGAGATTTGTTAAACTCTGATGCCTATCATATATGATATTTTTTAAACTTTGACTTACTTTTTTCCATCCCTTTGCTTCTATTTTTCCATTATAGTCATAGGTTAATAGTATTGCTCTATATATGTAAACATACATACACAAATATCTATGCATACATACATATGGGGGTGTGCATATGTTTATACGTATATATATCTATGTATATGAATCACTTTCACATTGTCTAGGCATTAGCACTACACTGCCAATAATTCATTGAAGATAACGACATGTATTACCATAGAAAAATCATTAATAGTTCTACTTTGTTACAATATGTATTTAGGGGACTTGATTTTCTGAAGGCCTTTGATTTTTTCCTCTATAGCACTTCACAATTCAAATATAATTGTGGATAAGTGCAACATAGGTTACCATTAGAAAGGTGTTAGGAAAATCAAGTCTCCCTAAAGCATTATTGAATGCAAAAATTACCAAAATCCATTCATCCATGTTACATGTGTGTCATCCAAAACATAAGCATAAGAATAACACTTCATTCCATATTTACAAACAAAATGATATAAATTTAAGACTTCAACCCATAAAGTAATCAGCCCTATCAATGAACATATTTGTGTTAATAACTTTTTCATCATATAGGCATGCAATTGTAGTGCCAACAATAGTTAAATCATTTTCCACATGACACTATACCCTCCTTTGAGGTGGTAGAAATAGGGATACATGGTTTTTGAAATTATATCTATGTTCAACTATGTTACAATCTACCATTCAAAGTGAATTGGATGACTGTTGCAACATAGTTTAACACTATTAAGGTTTTTGAAAAAATGTCTCCTTATTGCATAAGGGAGAAGTGTCAAAACATGCACATCCTATCTTGAAAGGTTCATATGGAGTGACACATGGACCTCTAATAAAATTAAATAATCATACTATAAAAGAAAACTAATTTAGAAACAAACAAAAAAAAACTTCTTATCTGATTAGACCAAGGTGTCACATAATGAACAATTGCTTTCATTCTTTTGCTTGGAAAATTGGCTAACTTTGACACTGAACAAACCAACAATATTTATATGACTGAATTGAAGAGCAGTAAAATATGATTGTATAAACATTTTTACATATACATATATGTGTATACATATTTACCTGACTAAATTGATGAAGTAGAACCTATGAAAAAGATAAAACCCCAAAATTTATCTATGGGACTGAAAAAACCTACAATATTTATTTTACTAAAATGAGAACACTAGCAAAATAGATATGTGTAAATAGATATATAATTATACATATATGCATACATATACATATACATATATGTATATGTATAAATAATTTCTTGCATGCATTCTTTTGCTTACAATGAACAAACCAACAATATTTATATGCCCGAATTGAAGAACAACAACAAAATAGAAATGTATAAACATATATATGCATATTCATATAATTGTATATGTATATATGTGTATACATATTTACTTGACTGAATTAAAGAACAACAATAAAATAGATATGTATAATTAGATATATACTTATACATATATGCATACATATCTATATATGTATACACATATATATACATATACATATACAAATATATGTATATGTATATGTATATAAATATGTATATGTATTCATATATGTATATGTATACAATATATGTACATATACATTTATGTATACATGTATGTATATGTATATGAATATGTGTACACATATGTATATATATATATAAGCTAGAAGGGAGATTGGACTTTGAGTGTAACATGTAGTGTGGTAGGATTAAAGTTGCAAAGACCTTAAGCAAACACATTCTGGCTTGTTTGTGAAGAACAATTGAGAATATGGTAGATTGAAAGGGGAGAAAGTTGGCGAGTTGTGTGAGGCATTGGGAGCATTGAATTCATAAGGACTCAAAATTTGTGTGGCATGTCATGGAACGAATGGGAGGGGATGTGCATTAAGCAATACTGTACAAAAGAATTGGTGGGGGTGGCAAGTGGTTAATGTGAGCAATTGGACTGAAAGGGTGGCGAGCTTTAGAATTGTGACGTGACAATCTAGTCCACTTAGAATTTTGTGTCATGCACTAAGTGGAGGTGGGACCATGCACATATTGTTCACATGGCCAAAAACCAATTTTTTTGACACCTTAGACATATCACATAATTTCACATGTCAATTGACATCAAAGTGGGAAAACTAAAAATAAAAATTTGTCAAATTAACATAGCTAAAAACAAGAAGCATAAATACAACAAACATTGCAATCTAAATAGAATACATTGCAAATCAAAACAAAATATGGTTGCATCCAAAATATCATAAATTATAAACTATCAACAATAAGTTTTCATCTGTAGATATCATAAATTATAAACTTTTCAAAACATATATTACAAATAAAATCAAAATAAGGTTGCATCTACAAATATCAATGTTGTTTCAATGATTGGAAAGAAATTACAAGCTATTGTGATAAAGAATTGGTGGTTGGCTACTTGGGGTACCAATGGCCATGTTCTCATCCCCTTCTTGTCATTGTGGAGTGTTGCTTACATGACTGGGAGTTGGACTGGAAAATTGAGTGCAAGTGACATGTGATGGGGGGGGTGAAAAATTCATAGGAACTCATATTTTTGGGATATGATATACATCCTAACTAGAAGTATGACTTGGAAATTGAGTGCACCTAAACTCAATTTGGGAGAGGATGGAATAATTCATTGCAGTGGAGTAGTGAGGGATATTGATGTTCAACAAATCACAGAATACTACATTACTTTGTAACAAGGGATTAACGGGACTACTTAACCACCTTTCTCTTTTTAAAGACCTTTACGCCATGTCAATCATTTTTTCCTTTTTTTCTTGTTCCCTCTTAAGCCTCTCTTGCTCCTTTTTGGCATCTCTATCCTTCTTTTGTTATATTTTTTGCTACTCTTTTTCTTTATGTTGTATCTCCTTCTCTATTTTGGCCTGCTCCTTCAATTCCTCACCACATTTCATGCTACCTTTTTCTCTTCATTATCTTGTTTCTTTCGAGATTTTATCTCCTCAACCTCTTTCTTCCTTTCCTCCTACTATAGTAACAGATTCATGTAGTCGTCTATTGTTAAGAGCTAAGATTGTTTGCTCAACCAAATTCCATTATCAACACCTTTATACTTTTTTTGATGGATATTGCGTTGAAAGAATGAAGAAGGAACTTGTTGATGGTCAAAAATAGAACAACAACATTTAAACAGAATATCTCTATTCTATTTCTCCTAAAAAAAGAAAGAAAATATATAGTAATCTAACTCCCAAGGTCCTAGTAGTTGGTTCTCAATTGTGTTGATATTGCTCAATGGTCAATGTAATTGTAATGTTCAAGGGGCCTGATGGTTATTGAGCTTTTGATTTTCTATAGGATTGAATTCTTATTTAAACCTACTCTAACAGGGGGGTATAAAGAAGAAAAAAAAAGATAGATCAGGAACACAAGAGAAAGAAGAATGTTGATTCATCTAATTAACCAGACCTATTACTTTCCAAGGAATTCCTAAACCAGAACTACCAAACAAATCAACCTTTAATCAATACATAGTTATTCATCCACAATGCAAATATTAATGGAAGATTGCAAATCATCATTCAAAAAAAAGAAAAAAGATAGAATTCCATTCCTTGAAAGCTTTCCAAATCAAATGATTAATAAAAAAAACATCATTCCAGAGCATAACCTAAAGTAGGTTTAAGTCTGGCTACTTATACTATCAATGAAATAGGTAAGCAGCATTTACAAATCTAGCAAGATCACTAGTGTACAAAAACCTATGTCTTCAAATTATCTTAGCTAAACTAAGAATTGCAGAAAACTCCATTAACTATCCTATTGTAAAACTCTAATTTGCTAAGTTGTAAAACTTCTAACTTATTTTCCTAAGTGTCTAACCAACCCTTTACAATGAGCTTAATTTGACAATTTGTAGCTCAATTCCATAATTTCCTCCTCAAACTCAAACATCAAAAAGTTTTAGCTTTTTGTGCATACAATTCCTCACCAAGACAACTTTCAGTTTCAAATCTTAGATTGGCTTCAACTGATTTCATTTTCAAACTCCACTCTCCAGTCTAGCTTCAATTAATAGTTGTAGTTTCCAATCTGACTTTGAGTTCCCCTTTTGCACAATGAACAAAAATATCTTTCCCAGAAATAAACTCAAGTGGGCCCACCAAGCATTCAATTTTCTCTAGTTTGATGATCCTCCAAAATCTTCTTCTTTACACGTGAGTTTTGTAAACCATTTTTAAAAACTTTATCCTTCCATTCTTCAAAAAGTACCTGTAAAACACAATGCATTAATTGATTTACAGAATTAATTAATTCACATAATTGGATTTTAAATTATTTCAATTAAATGCAAACTTCAACTTTTAATTTCTAAAATTGAAATAATCAAACCCCCTTTTGAATTGAGTGTTATTTTAAATCATTAAAACAAAATAACATTAAAGACAATGCATATGGATTAAAATCCTATTACTGCCTGCCCTTTGAATCCAATAGATACCTAAATCCCCTTTTATCATGGCTCAGAGGGAAACATAACTCAATTCAAGATCCCTTTTCAATAAGAATTCAAAGTTGACCACATTATCCACTTCAACTTACCCCACATCACTAGGTATTCAAAGAAAAGATTTAATTTTCAAGCTATTCCAAGGTGCAATGATCCAAATAAAAACAAACCAAGGATATTACCAAACCCAATTCAATATATGCCACCAGGGGATTAAAATATGATAATGAAAAAAAAAAGAGGCCAGCTTAGTAACGAGGACATGATATCTTTACTCCTAATCCCATTTCCATACATGCCTGCAATGATTTTATTCTATGCGATGAAATGTCTTTGAGCTCCTTGTCAAATAGGCCATGTATTGGCCATGTTTTCACATATGTTTTAAAGATTTTAAAACCTTTCAACAGATCTGACGTCTTGCAGTCATGGTGTCCTATATTTCCTATGTAAATCCATTTTAGGCATATCTTGCAACTAATTGCATCTCATGAGATAACATTTATTCAGTGGAATTCTGTCAAACAATTTAAGTTCCTTTTCCATTCTTAATATTGTGCATATACTGCATCTCAACATTCCCATTAGAAAGCATTTATTTAACAATTTTGTGCCTTGTCTATGCGTGGTTCCATACTCTGCATATATGTCTACTGGGGTTGCATTTACTTGAAGATTCTAAAATGTTTTCACCAAAATCCATTTTTTTGTAGAGCCTACAATCATTCCAAACCATGAGACCACGTTTTTCAGAGGCATTCGGTCAAATGGTTCACATGTTGTGCATATTCCCACATGTATTCTCAATTACCAGGGCATCTTGCAAATAGGTGAATCTCCTTCATTCTTGATTCAAAACTCCTACCTTGGCCCAGCAGGGAGGGCATTGACAGAGGTTGATGAATTTGGCTTTGCATCACCTGAAAGTTTCTTAAGCCTTATCAACAATTATAGTTTGTGCGTGTTCCGCTAAAAACCATTTCATCAAATCCATTCAGTGCAACTTCTGCAAATATGGAATTTAATGAGAGATGTTTTATCAAATAGTTCATTCGCCTTGTGCGGGACTAGAGATAGACCAAACTCTCAGCATTCATTTTCATTTTCCCTACTTCACAAATGGAAAGTTACGAGCTATCTTCCAAAGGAGTTGAAACGAAAACAAGTCAAGTGTTAGAACTGTAAAATTTTGAAATTTTACAGTCTATTTCATTCAAGAGTTCTAGCATTGAGTCCTCATCATAAGAATAAAATTCCCTCTTTGTATTGTCTTGCTTATTTTCTGTCATAAAATTCATTGAGTCCATCAAGTCCTTCATTTTTCATTAAAAGACCTGAATCGGAAAGACATTGTAAAAGTCTCCCCAACCTGATTTTTCACTAATATATGTTTGTTGCAAACTATCGGCAGGACAATTTTCTTGTTTTGGCGACAAAAGGAGTCATCTCGACAAAGGGAATCATTGTCGGAGTGAACTCATAGCGAATACATTGTGTTTTTCCCACCGGTGCATGTAGAAGTGTATTGATCAAGCTAAAGGTATTTGGGATAATGTTTCGGTGAACTAATTTTTCTTGCTAACAAGCATCCAGAAAAATATATATCGACATATGTTGTGGCATCAGTGTAATGTCAAGGCGAAGACAATATGTCATACTGACTAATGCATAAAGGGGTCGTTTCGGCCAAACTGATTGGTATCGGCATGAACTCATAACGAATTCATTTTGTCTTACCGACTGGCTTGCAAGCAATTGTCTCGATAAGACTTGTGTGCATCGAGAAGGTCTTAGCAAAGCAGCTATTGTTTCGCTGAACCAAGTTCAAGGATATTCAAAAGCTATCGATGAGAAGTTATAGAGTCTTGCCGAGTTAGAACTTATGCCGATAGAGATTTGCATTGCCGGGAGAGGAACTTTTTGGTACAAGTTTCACCGAAGTATGAATATTATACCGACAGGTAATTCGAGGTGAGTTTTGTTGAATAGGAGTAATCTGGAGGAGTGATTTCAGTAGGACATTTGGTGTCAGTATAAGTCTTCCCGAAGGTTCATTGTCTTGCCGAAAGTATTGTTTCAATGGTTGGGTTTATTTCTTCGATGAGAAAAATTGGTGGACACGCCAAAATGAGAATTCATCAATGCAAGGGTGATTTTGTTTTAACGATTGGAAAATACATTGAAGAGTACATATCGGTAAGACACAAAGGTATCTACATAACATCTCCCCGACTTTGAAAGTCACAGCAAAGCAGGTGAAATGAAGATTGCATCGACAAGAGTATAAATTCATCTTGGCGACCCAAGGGAAATTAAGACTTTCGATGAAGCAGGATGAAGTTTTCCAGACGTCTCCCCGACATTTGCAGGTTATGGCGAAGAATATAAAGATAAAGGATTCCGGTCGGTGTGAGAACATTAATGTCTCAGCGAATGGAAAATGCTTTGAAGAATGCATATCGGTATGGCACCATGAAGTCTATGTGACATCTCCCCGACTTGGAATTATCATAGCGACATGAAAGACAGGAGTAATAGTTATCAAGTTGATTCCAAGTGTCGGTAAGACCGCAGAGTGTCTTGGCGAATGGTGAAATAAACGTTGAAAAGGGATTTTGCCCTAGATTTAAAATTTTCTCATCGATAGGACACTTGATGCGATAGTTTCAGTTTCAAAGGAGGGTTCATTCATGCTTCAATAATGGCGCGATGGGATAAAACAATAATGAAAGTAGTGTTTTAATCAATTCCTCATTTCCGAATTGATTGTTGGCAAATTGGCATGCTGAACAGAGAATCGGGACATTTTTCAGTCTAGCTCAAGCAGAACACTGTAAGTAATTGCTTATCTGTTATTCACATTTTGATTCTATAAGCTTGAAAATGGAGTCTTTTGGTTCTGGAAATGGTAAGGGTAGAAAGCTTGGTGAGAGTAGTCAGTCAAAGGGAAAGAAACAAAAGAATGATACAGAGCATGAAGGCATTGAACGAAAGTTGAACCAAGATCTTATTGATCAATTACCTGGTTCAGGGCCTAAAGCTAGAAGGTCCACACAACTTAGGGTAGAAGTTGATAAGCTGGATGATAAATACAAGTTCATAGGTGATGTCTGGACCATTGTGAGAGGGTATGAGCTTTTCAATTTCCACTACCATAGGAGAAACCGTTTTGAGCCAGTCTATAATCCATGGAAGTTGAATGTAGGGAAATTGGTGTGCCCTAATGTATTTGTAAATGCAGAATTGGTAAAATTGCTTGCTGATCATTATGATCCAAAACATAAAGCAATATGTGATCCTTCTGGGAGATCATAGATACATGTGTCAAAAGAAGCAATTGGTGAGGTTTTCAAATTGGAAGGGTTTTGCAATGATGAAATTAATTGTGAGGAGTTGCAAAAGGAATTTTCAAGAATGGATACAAGTTACAAGGGTTGGAGGTTACCAATTCATAGGGTTAAATAGGGTAACAAGCTAGAACCTCTGGAAGAAAGTGAAGGGCCTCCCTATCATGTAGATTTGTTTGAACCCTATATGAAGTACACATATTTTTTAGTGTGTCAAGTGTTAGGGATGGATGCCCCTGAATTCATGTCAATGGTGCCAATGGTTATCACAACAGATATTCAATATCACAATTCCAGGCCATTTGATTATGCTTCGTATATTTCTAAGGAGCTTGATTCAGGGTTGATGGCTATAAAGAGTGGTGCCTCTATTGTTCATCTTAGAAATTATTCATTGTTGATGCACATGGTGTTATATTTTGGATAGGAGTTAGGGGTATGGCCTCCTGAAATGAGAATTTCTCAAATTGGTAAGGAGGGTGAAGAATTGCCTGTTCAATTGTGGACTACCATTTGGGACAACAGGTTTGTTGGTTCTAGTTTTATTCATTTTGAAGAATTTTTTGTAAAGACATTGTATAAATTGTATCATTATCCTTGTAACTATTCATTGACTGATGAGATCAAAAGATTCCTTCAGCCTAAGGACTTCAATGGGCCTATTGATCATAACTGGGGAGACTGGTATTGTTTGGAGGGAGCTCCTGTAATCAAAGTGTATGGATTTGAAGATGCTCCTCTCATTCTACCAAGGATAGTTCCAAATAGGGTTGCATATTTGGAAATTGTCAGGCAGATGGATTACTGTAGTGTGATGCATTTCAGTTATTTTGGGAAGCAGGCTTTTATGCCTAGTACTTTATGCTTTGGTGATTTCACTGTATTGGCTAAAGAGGGATTTAATTCAATCCTTGACAGATTGTTGCATTATAATATGAAAAGAGGACCAACCAGGACAAACTTTGACCTTGAAGGATATATCAATTCAGCCAAAGAAAGGATTAACTTTGGAGGGTATCGACATGTACCCTATCCTTTTGATGATATGATCAGGAATCTGGATGAAGATGAAGCAGAAAGGGTAGTTGAAAGGTATAACCAAGGGCTACAAGATACTGATTTATTGTCTTATGGAGATGAAGAAGCACCAAGAGCTAATGTGCCACAGGGTAAAACAGAAAAGGTATCCAAAATGAGGACTCAGCAGTATGTCTACCCAGTCAGAGAACAAAGTATTGAAAGTGGTGATGTTGATACAAGGCACATGGAGTACAGGTCATTTGTCTCTGATGATGAGTTTATTCATTCCCCAGAGTTCAAGGAATTCTTGTACAAGAAAAAGGGGAAGGAGATAAGAGAGAATGTTGATGATGTTACATCTGGAAATGAGGAACAATTGCTGGCTCAATTGAGAAGATGTGTGGATGATGAAATGGTAAATATGACTCCTAAAGTGGGGAGAAAAATGTTGGAGGATGCTGGTGTCATGATATTTCCTGGCCTTGATTTGAATTATGCATTGGTCTTTGATAGTTTCTTGAAGGGTAGTAATGCTACTCATAAGCTTGATAAGGAAAAGGTGACAGAAGTGTATACGGGCTCCAAGTATAATACTGATGAGGGATCAATGTTGATATGGGCTTTGTACCCACCCCACAGGAGATCAATGGTACTTGATATAGAGAAGGAATTTGGCCATGTCTTGACTCTAAAAGCTGGAGAAGTTGATCCTGTAGCTACTACAGATATTGGGGTAAATATTGCAAAGTTGAATAAAGCACAAATTCAGCTGTTGATAAAAGAAAGAGAAATGTATAAAGTAAATAATGAAAAGTTGCTGAGAGAAAATGATAGAATCAAAGACTTGGTTGGTGTTTCAATGGGGACAACCAAAATGATCACTCAAGGAGAAATTTCTCAGGCAAAAGACCACTGGGTAGGGTCAAGTGCTTATTCTCAGGGAAAGCATGATGCTATTACTGCAATTGTCAAGAAGAGGCAGGATCATTTGACATTCTGGTTGAATAAATTGTGGGAAAAATACTATCATACTCTTGTTGCATTGAAGGAGTGCACAAGGATGGATGGATGAATCATGGAGAAATTTCATGAGTTGGCTCAAAGTGATGAAGCTAGCAGTTATGCACTTGAAGCTGCAAATCATATAATCAATCGCCATCAAAATTTCTATGATGAATTGCAAGGGGATGAACAGGGGTTAATTGCAGCTGCTGAGAAAACTGTAATTACATTTTCTTATGACAATGGGGATTTGAAAGAAGCCACCAGATGGAAAAATGAATGTGAGTCAATGCTGAATGAAATCATGAAGACAACTTCTGCAGAGAATACAACATTGGAAGAAGTGAGTAGGAAAAATGAGGAAATGGTCAAGATGGAAGTCACGATCCAGAATGTTGTTGGAGATGCAGACACATATGAGCGCCATGATTATTTGGACCACCTCAATAAGACTCACTTATGGCTAAATAGAGCCTGATTATTCTCTATCTTTTGTTTTATATTTTATATTTTCTTTTTTCGAAAGGATGCGTCCTTTCGTATTCTTAATGTATAAATGTTCATTTTGAAAACAATTTGTGGATATAGATAGAATAGGATAGAGAATAGAAAATACGGTGGAACACCATGTTTCATGGGGTTGAGACTCTAATGTATGTTTTGAAGCTATGGAGATATCAATGAAAATCATCTTATTTGCTGGCGTATTCTGGTGTCAATTGTTGTGTTGTGTCTATTGAAAGAATTATTTGAGTTGTATCTAAGATTGATGTTTCTTGATTATTTAGACAAACATAACAATTTTATGTCTGGTTTATCAGTATGTATTTGTCGTATCTGTGTGATTGGTTGATAGGTTCTTTCAAGGAAGGATTAAATCCTTTTGATTAATCACAGTAATCAGGGAATTTCATTTAGATCAGTAAGAAGAACTTAATAATCACAATTTTGCATGTTTATCCTAGTTATAAACAAAATATGCCAAACAATTTGAATAACATCTAGAAAGAAATCAGTTGTTTAAGGTTTCATTTGACTCCATATATTATATAAGGCACTAGTCTCACCATTTCCATCATTTTGTTTCATTCATACTTTTTTATATCTATTAACTGAGCATATTAGGGTTTAGTTTTGAATGTTGGTATAGAATATATACCAAATTTGTTTTATTTTGTCCATTTCAATTTTCCATCGTGGATAAATCACGGCATGAAGATAAGATCAATAGTCAAGTCTGCTTCATTTGTTATAGGTACACCCGCCTAGGTCTAGCAGCACCTGGAGAGTAGAAGGTTTAATTGTTTCAAACCTTGTTTCGTTACCCTAAAACGTAGTGGAAGCTTGACAGCCTTTCGTGGTTCAAACCTGCATTTTTGAGAGCTAACATCAAGTGCGGAACAGAATCCTTCATGCACCTTCACATCTTCACTATGGCTATTGGGAGCCGAATTGAGAGCAGGTTAGGTACGGAGTCGAAACCATCGCTGGGCAGAAGTGGAACAAAGTTAGAATGTAGACACCTCCTATGTCTGGTTCAGGATCCTCCCCAGGTTCGGTTCCGATGAAGTTGCGGGGGGCAGAATGAAAACAGGCACAAAGCGGAGTCGGAGCCAGAGCAGCACCAAACAAAAAGACAAAATCAATGTGCCAAGTCTGTGATTCATTCCTGCTTTTCTCAACACACACACACACACACACACACACATACATATATATATTTATTACTTGGCGAGGTTGAGTTGAGTCCAATGCGGGAGCAGAGTGAAGGTTGGAATGTGAATATTTTGTTTAGTTCAATTTCTAATATGGTTTCGGTTCTGAAAACAAGGTGGGGTCGCGACGAGAGCTTGCACCAAACATTTTTCAATTAAATTCCCAAGTTTGATATTCGTTATGAATCCAATGAAGAGCCTCCCCTTTTATTGTACTTTTATTTTTGTTATTTTATACTTCATTTTTTAAATATTTTTATATTTTTTAATTTTCAAAATCCCTAAAATTTAATATTTGAAAATATGGAAACTTTATTTACTTATTTATTTCTCTAAATTTAAGTAATATAAATCTTTTAAAAACATAAAAGAACTATATTACTTAGATTTTAAAATAAATTTATTTATAATTTGTAAATAAAAACTCCTTAAATATTATAATTATTATTACTATTATTATTATTTTTATATTTAAACTTTATAAATCTTTTTTAGATCATAAAAGATTTATATTATTAAAATTTTCAAAATAATAAAATTAATAGTAAGAATTATAATATTTAAATTTTCATGTTTTGCAATTTTTTTTGTGTTTTTTGAGTTTTTTTCATTTTTTTGTATTTTCCAACTGACTCTAAGGTGGAACAACACGAAAAAAAATGATAACACCTAGACAAAAACAAACAACACAAAATCTGAAACAAACAACATGTGAACCAAGCATTGCGAAAAGACAACAAAAGGATGGGACAAAGACAAACAGAAACGAAGGAATGGAACAAAAGAAAATGACCAAAACAAATGAACAACACAACGATGAAAGATGAGACAAAGCAAGAAGAACGGGATGGAGAACAAGATGGGACGAGATGAGATGAGATGGGACGACACCTGAATGAAGCGGGGAACCGAGATTAGGACGAAACTAGGAACAAGAACCTTGGAAAAGTTTTTGTTCTTGTTTCGGATCCAACAAATACAAAGAAAATGAAAAGAAGAAAAGAAGAGGCGGTCCCAAAATTTGCCAAGAAAAAGTTGGGGCGTGTATGCAAGGTATAACAAATGGCGACTCGGCTGGGAAAATGCGCAAAGCATTTTAAAACATGTAACCCTCCAAATACCCAAAATCTCTAGTTTACATTTGTTTAAGGCAATCTAAGATGTGCAAACACAATCAAGCTAGGACATGACAGAGGTCTTAGATGAAATTAAAATCTATTTATGTGTGCAAATGATTCATTCCCCTCCATAAGCATTGTTGTGATCAAAGTGGAGCAGACTCTACCCAAGCTACGTAGTTGTGAGTTACATTTCTAACATGCAATGATATCCTAGGCATAGCTCTACTGCTAGACAGGCATCTATAGCCTTAATAGAGATACCTTTGGTTCTCTCCAAGCATCACTCTACTGCCATCCAGGCGTCTATAGCCCCGGTAGAGATACTCGAGTCACCCTTGCTGATTGAGTTCATTTTTTAAAATTTCTTTCTTTTCTCTTTCTCAGATGTTGATTCTTTTGAAGTATAATTTATCGTTTCTCTCAATCCTCAAGTAGTGAAGCCTAAGTAGCGGGTTGAGAACTACCATGGACATCGTGAAAGAAATGTAACCCTTTAGATTTTTCACTTGGAATAGAGCTATCCCACCCAATGTAAACTAACTGATGAGTTTCTTAAGGTGTGAAAATCGTGATAGACTTTCAAAAACTCCCCAAAACTGCATAATGTACCAAGTTTTAATTCATGCTAACATTCTTGAGTTTGAGATGGATGAAGGAAAATCAAAATTTTCAAAGTAACTGTCTAATCAAGTGTTTGAAAATACAGATAGTAGACTCTCAATAGATCCACCTTTTAGCATAACTTGCATACAACAACTTAGCTTTCACTCTCAATGAGAGGAAACCCCCTAGAAGAAAGAAAAGAAATAGAGAAGAAAAGAGAAGAGCAGAAGAAAAGAACACACAAACGACGAACCAACAAATAGAAAACAAAAAACGAGAACACAAACAACAAACAACAAAAGACCAAAACAAAAGAAAACTAACTAAACCAAAAACTAACACTAACCAATCCTAATCCTAAATTAACCCCAAAACTAAGCTCTACAAACATAAAACTATAAAAATTTGTAAATGAACTGGACTAATTTTTCATTATGTGCAAAAGCGTTAACTTACTAGGTACAGTTCTAAACCTAGCAAATTTTTCTTTATACTCAGAAATGTAAAGTTTATGTGCAGTAAATTCATTTTGAGGGTATAAAGTTTGAAATATTAACAGTTGTGGGTTCTCAGCCTTGTCATGATTCACCCACAAACACATTTTATTCTCCCCAATGTCATAAGCAAACTGCAAATCATTAAAACACAGAGGATAATGCAAAGACACCACCTGATTTAGAAGATCTTCAGTTGTTGTGGTGTGCTCATGTTGTATGATTTCCTCTTTACGAGGTCTTAACTCATACAAAACCACTCCATTTTTCTCTAGTATATGCATTTCAACATAAAAAACATTTGTAAGCAATGTACCATTAGCATTCAAGACATCTAAACTTTGTTCAAAAATTTCATGTATATCCCTATCACAATCAACACTAGGTTCTAACAACAAACTAGTTTATTTGACTTCACATGGATTATCGATCTCAATCATGTTTGTCAAAGTACATACATCATCAACTAAAGGATCGGATTCCTCAACCTTTAAAATAATTTTCTCAACATTTTCTTTACCTGACCTGGCAATCTTTCCAGACAGCAAGAAATCATAACCACTTACCTCATAAGGGAAACCAAAATGATGAATCTCACATGGATCACCTACAACAAGGTTTGTTAAGCAAATGGAACAGTCGTGTGCCAACATTGCTGCTTTCACCTTGGGCACAAAGTCACAATCACATGTGTTGTCAGCTTGCAAGCTTCACAAACCTACCTCCTCATGAGTTGAAGCATCATTATTAGCACTCTCTTCAAACATGTCACCCAAAAGAGTTTGAAAATCTGCATCCAACTCATCACCATTGATGTCAGAAATACTGATACAGGGTGAACAAGTATTGTCTTTGAAAAACTCATTTGAATAAACAAAATCCATTTCAGGAAAACATTTCTTTAATTCATGTTTCTGCCTATTGTCAACTATAATGTGCAAGTCAGTGTCAAGCTCCTCATTGTTAAGATCAAATTCACTAGTGCATGGTAAGCAAGGACTTTCTTTTAACATCATATTTGAATAAATAGAATCAAAACCAAGAAATTTCTCCCTCATTTCATTCTCTTCATCATGTTGAAGGGATTCAACTTCTGAGAAAACCTCCGGTCACTTTCTTGATATTCTTTTGATATTCTTTGGAGTCACCATTTGTTCACTCCTTTCTGCAACCAACCACTAATTCCATCAATGTTAGTATCTTGATTAGCACTGAGATCCAATTTATTTTCCTGACAAGGGTAAGTCTGATCTGAATGATTATCAGGAAACCCTTGAATAACTTGAACATCCATTTGATCTTTCTCCTTTGAAGAAACAATTTGACACTCAACTTTGTGTCCTTCACCACGAGATCCATTTTCAGCCTCATTCATAATCATGTTGTTCTCAGTTTCTATGTGTTCATCATTCAAATCAGCAGAGTCGTTTTCTTGTGTTAACCCATTAAAGGGTGTTTCTTCCTTATTGATCATCATGAAAGAACCTATGAATGCATTGATAAACTCATTTTCCACATCGAGCAGATCTACACAGGGTAGAGAAGCTTTAATAGTTGTTGAATCCATCTTGCTACAAGGATCAAGTTCATCAGATGATGGGGAAGAGCTTAACATGTTCTCATAGTTACTCTCATCATTTCGACTGGAGTCATTATCATTTTTATGTATGCTAATTGTTTCATCTCTCTCATTGAGTGGATACGTATTCCAGGGATCTCTTCTAAGTATTTCTTCAATAGTGATTTGATGTCTGAAATATAATTCCATCCTACCGAGGAAAACATGGCAATCCATCTGGGCATGTTAATTTGTTCGATGTATCCCACATCCAGTTGGTTTAACAATTTCTGATAATTTCAGATCTCCTAATTCTTCCAATTTCTTCCTTATTCAATTTTGTGCACATGGGATATCCAACCAACATCTCTCACCATCCTTTGTCCATCCCTCAACCTTTAAATCAATTTGTTCTAAATTCTCCTTACCTGTCATGACACTCTCTCCTTCTAATAGGAAATTAGAGCACCTTACCTCAGAAGGGGAACCAAAATGATGAATCTCACATATCTCACCTATAACCAATTTCATTATGCAACTAGAATAGTCATGTGCCAACATTGTTGCTTTCATCTTGGGCACAGAGTCACAAATTATCTGGGTCTCCTCAAGAGGACTAAGCAACAAATCACACGTGTTTTCAGTTTGCAAGTTTCACAAACCTACCTCCTCTTGAGTTGAAGCATCGCTTTTAGAACTCTCTTCAAATATGTCACCCATAAGAGTTTGAAAATCATCATCAAGCTCATCACCATTGATGTCAGAAATACTAACACAGGGTGAACAAGTATTTTCCTAAAGTACATACAACATCAATTAAAGGATCAACTTCCTCAACCTTTAAATCAATTTGTTCAAAATTCTCCTTACCTGTCATGACACTCTCTCCTTCTAATAATAAATTAGAGCACCTTACCTCAGAAGGGGAACCAAAATGATGAATCTCACATAGCTCACCTACAACCAGGTTCGTTATGCAACTAGAACAGTCATGTGCCAACATTGTTGCTTTCATCTTGGGCATAGAGTCACAAATTATCTGGGTCTCCTCAAGAGGAATAAGAAACAAATCACTCGTGTTGTCAGCTTGCAATTTTTGCAAACCTACCTCCTCTTGAGTTGAAGCATCGTTGTTAGCACTCTCTTCAAATATGTCACCTAGAAGAGTTTGAAAATCAACATCGAGCTCATCACCATTGATGTCATCTATTGTTAAGAGCTAAGATTTTCTGCTCAACCAAATTCCATTATCAACACCTTTATAATTTTTTTGATGGATAGTGTGTTGAAAGAATGAAGAAGGAACCCTTTGATGTGTTGTCATTGATGCCAACATTGTTTCTTGACATTTTTGTCTAATCCGATAAACAGTTTTAGTGATCTCTCAATCTAGTAATTTGGTCCAAAATTGCTTTTATTATAAGATCATCTTATGATATTATAATATGATATTTAGGACTACCAAATACACCTATGATCAATATTTTAGCTATTTTGGGTAAACTAGATGAAAGTTGCAAGTAATAGAAGTTCGGCATACAGTTTTAGGCTTCACACAGTGTAAATGGGTATGAGTTATCTGGTCCACTTTCCTCTAGTGTTTGGATTCAAATTCTACAATTTTGGGAGATGGTTTATAGTTTTCATTAATCTATATATTTTTTATGGTGCATGATTATTTTATCAGATGGGTTGTTGGTGTGTGACTAGTTGGTTTATTTTGTGATTAGGTCCAATTCATGGTCAACCTAATACTTGATATATGTACTATGAAGATTAATATGGATTGTGGATGTTAAGGGGATCTATTTTATGTCCATACCGACTTAAACTAAGTGTTGTACTATTGATTTGAGCATGGATAAGTATTTGAATCAAGTATGAAGTTGACAAAGTCATTTTGAATTAAAATAGGGCTACATCTAATCAGACCAACCCAATTCATGTATGTGAATGTAATAGGGTATATATGTAGGAAATTTTTGAGTTGTATGGAGTGATGACATGATATGAAATGTAATATGATGTTTGAAGGATATGAGATTGTGTGAACATGCAAATTTGTAAATGTGTGATCTAAATCAGTGCAGAATTATTGTGAATCATTGGGAAACTACTAAGTAGAGTAGTATTATGTATTCAAAGATTCAAAGAAATTGAATTTAGCACAAGGATTTATATTAGTTCACAATTTGGCTATGAATCCATTCCTTTTTTGTATCTATTTTTGGCTATGATCCTTACAAGGATAGTGTGTCCTAGAAGTGAGACCCTGCAACATCTTATAATCGGTTATAATATATTGTGAGCTAATCCTCACCATGGTTTTTCCCTTTTTGGGTTTTCCACATAAAAATATTGGCGTTTATGTGTAATGTGGTTTTAGTTTTAGGTAGATATATGTTTTGATTATTGGATGGTTAATGATTAATTGGTTTAATAGAATACTAATTCACCCCCCTCTCAGTATTTTGGGTGTTAAAAAATTGTATCAAAGCCTAGTTCCTTTTGAGAAGCCTAAAAACTTGAGGAAGATCTTGGAGTTTGAACACATGGCTGATAAAAAGTATCTTATTCCTTCAGAAGAAATTTCTACAATTGAATATGTAGAAAATGACTGCATCATTGGAAAAGAAGAACTAAAAGTTTCTCTTGAAGATCTTGACAGAGCTGAAAGTGGGAACAAAAGTCTAAAGTCTAGAGGGAGAAAATGAATGTAACAAAAATTTAAGAGAAAAAATTAAGAAGTTCAAAGAAAGACATAGAGAATTCAATGAACAATTGAAGAATGCAAATGAATATATTACCAGACTAAAAGTGCAAGTGGAAGAATAGAGGAGAATTGAGGATTTTTTGAATACAATTGTACAAAGAAAGATTGATGAATGTACAAAACTTGAACAAGAAGTAGTAATCCTAAGATCATATCTAGGGAAAGCAAGAGCTCATGAGGATAAATTAAAAAAAAGTACTACAATGCTTGATGAACTGATTGCAAGGCAAGAGCCATCTAAAGATAAATGTGGTTTAGGAATTGAAGAAGGAGAAAGCTCAAAGGAAAATTAGACTCCTAGAAAAGTTAACAATCAAAAGAAGACTCAAGGCAATTGTAAACAATTCAAAAATCAAAGAAGAAATGCTTGAAGACCTCCTATTAGACAACCAAATGGTCAAAGGTACCCATATTTTAATGATATTTTCTTTTCATGTAATAAATTAGGACATAAGGCTATAGAATGTAGAAATAGAATGAATCAGAATGCTAGATCCTTTTGTGGAAAAATTTTTGCATGCAAGAAGTTTTGACATAGAGTTACTGAGTGTAGAAGTTAGATAATTAATAGATTTAATATTGGTAGAATGCTTCAATCTTTCAATGGTTATTTTTATAAATGCAATATATTTCGACATAAGGTAGAACCAATGTAGATCAAGAATTAATGGAAGTTATTTTGGTCAAAAAAGTTGTATGCTACAATTGCAACAAACATGGAGACATCTCAAGATTTTGCAAAAGCAAGAATGGAAGGAAAACTAATCTGGGAAAGAGAAATGAACCAGTGAAGAAAGTTGATCCTACTAAAGTAAAGAAGGAAATGGAGAAGATTTGGAAAAAGAAAGAGGAACCTGAGAATAAAGATGAATCAAATGCATCTGCACCTCCCTCTGTGCAGATAATTCCCTTGGAAATTAAACCCAAGCATGGGCTTAGGGAGAGAAATAACAGAAAAATACAACAACCCCCTAGAAATATGAGGTGGCAAGTAGTGACACGAAGATATATGGTGTAAAATGGTATTCTTAAGCTTCTAAAAAAGATTCTGGTAGAAAATTTGCAAATCTATAAAATTGCGGAGCATTTTAGGGTTTTTAAAAACTTATAGTGTATGAGTGAAGTGTTTACCAACTTTTTAGGAACTTGAAGCAATTAATGCAAAATTAGGGAAAATTGATAAGGTATAGAGAAATTTTCTAAGTCAATTCTAATCACTTTTGCATATTTGGAGAAAAGAAGAGAGAATTGAAAATGAGTTGAAGGTGATTCAAGCAATTTGGTGCAAACCCTTGTTCCTGTCAAATGCATCAAAGGTATTTACAACTATCTATGCTTTGTGGGGTTGGAATAGTAGTGATTTTATAAGTATTTGAGGTTGAATTAAGAATATAATAGCTACACCAATAGTAGTTAACATCATAGAGAGACCTAGACCTAAGTTTAAGAGATTTTCATGGAAAGTCTTTGAAAAAGACCCGAAGGTGCTTTTTCGAAAATTCCTCCTAGGGTTTTATCTATTGAGGACACAAGGGTCTACATACATGGTAAATTGGATGAATATGATCACCAAAACATCAAGGATTTATGCACTAAGGATTTTATTAGAGATGATTTCCTAGTGAAACTAGAATATGCTAACCTAGTATGGAAGAAATTGGATGTTTGGAATTGGTTCCCCAATTATAGTAGTGAGTTGGATGCAGAATATGTGAGGATGGCATTGAGTAGAATACATTACAAGTTCATGTGGAAAGATATGCCTAGACTTATTTCAAAAAAAGTAATCAAGGCCATGACTATTTTTTGTGATACTGGACCCATACTATTACTAAAGTCTGTGAAGAATGAAGTAGTTATGGAGTTGACCGGTGCTACATTTGATAGAAGAGAACTTACTACAAAACCTATCACTAATCCTATTGTGAGGTATGTTGCAATCATGATTGGAAACAAGATTTACTTCACCAACAAGGATAATTCAGTGTCTACAACTGCAATTTATGTTGGTTATGATATGGTAGTGAATGGAAAGTGTGGATACTAAACCTGCAGATGTTAAACTTTGAAAAACATTATCATATAAGTCAAGTTTAACAAAGCAAACCAAGTATTCCTATGAGATATCTAAACATACTAGATATGCAAACAAAACCATGAAATACCAAAGAAAATCAATTAAAAGCATATAAAAGCATTTGCAAACCTATCCCATAGTGGGAGTGGTGCTTCTTTGATGTAGAAAGGATGCCCTTTCCCACCTACTTGATAAACTTCCAATGATGAAGATGCAAAGATGCAAGTGATGGAGTTGAAAGTGCCTATACTGCAAATGCAGAAGATTGTGGATGGATTTTAAGTAGAAGTGGCTTTTATTTATAGGTTGAAGGATTGAAGAATGGAGAGATGGGAGGAATGTGGGACTAAAAGAGAGCCTAATGAGATTGGGACACTTGTCTCAATGCTAATGGGTGAGGATTGAGCACATTTTGCATGTGGTTGAGATGTAAGAGGCATTAAATGAATGTGGTTGAGATGTTTTAGATGGAAATTGTTTGGGTAAGAAATTCAAATAAAGGTAGTCAATGAAGGAATATTCCCTATAATATGCTTTTGAGAGGATAAATGAGGTAATTAGTTAATTAAAAGAAACTATTTTCATGTGCAAGAGGGTTAGTTAATCAAGGGTTGATTTAACTCTTGGGGAGTTAAAAGCTAGAGAATTTATTAATGATGATTAGAAGGTGATTAAAGTTAATTAATTTAGTGAATTTGTAATATTTGATTTAAACCATTTGATTTATTTAATCAAATAAGATGACTTTGGGGATTTAATTAAACAAATTGATTTATTTAATTAAACATGATGGACATTAGTGAGTTAATCTAATAAACTACTTTATCCGATTAATAGAAGAATTTGATGATAATTGATCATAATTAGATGCACTATGTTAGTTAGGAATATTTGCATGTCTACATTTTTCCCCTCTTTGAAGCAATGTACCTACTATGTTAGTTCAAAGAATAACCTTGATAAGATCAAAGTTCAAAAAAATTCTAATTTTTTGGATGCCCCGGCAGAAAGTACACTGGTACACTACCCCCTTGAGAGATTGGGTGAAAAGTTCAATTTTAGGGTCGATCTCATGATAAAGAGGTTCAAGATGGATGTATGGATGGTTAGACTAATAGATCTATATGATAATGATGATGCAAATGAGATGAATTAAGATGATGAGAATAAAAAATCTATATTATCCTAAACATCTTAAATGATGATGCAATGCATGTGAGATGAGTGATGTTTCCAATTATGATGATATGTATGAGTATGCAGGATGGGTATGCTAATGTTTTATGAATGCAGGACGGGTGCATGTCATGATAGCATGTTAGCGTGAAAGAGGATAGAAGAATGAGTGGGATCAACCCTTGATTCTGAGAAGATGTAGAAGTCCAACAAGTCTATGAGTCGTCGAGACTTTATTAGATATGATGATGAATGATGATGATGTATTGCTTATCCAGGGATTGGGGATGTAAAAAGAATAACTTTCCTTTTGTTTTATAACACACATAGATACAATGCATCAAGGTGTAGACAACCAAGATGGCATTGTATCTAGTGCGATGGACTTTGACTCAACAAACAAATAGGAGTATCCTTGTTCACACCCGACATATGAAACCTTGTTAGAGTGTACTTCATACATTTCAAACATCTCAGAATAAAACAAAAAAAGGAAAAACCTCCCAATGTAATAGTAAACAAGGTATCCAAAACATCCTCCCTACACACCGAACAAAATTTGCATGACCAAGGTTATATTACAAGAATATCCAACAAGCACAACAAATGAAAGATAATGATCAATGCCCCATTCCTTTCTCTCTAAATCATATTGATTGGACATCATCAAGAGGTCATTGGAATGAGTGCAATAAGATAAATGAAAAGAAAAGATCAAGCAAACAAACAAGCCAATGTTCTTCATACCTATAGCCAAAGGGATGTGTTTTGTTTAGGATAAGTATCCAAAGTGTTTTTCCAATAGATAATGCCCATTGTAGGAAGGATGCATCCTAGGACATCTTAGTGGATGGTGGAAATTTGATAGGTTTTTCAAAAGGTTGTTGATATAAGGTTGATTGACATGTTTGCTAAAACGATCAAGAGTTTGGTTTTGCATTTAAAAGTTTGTTGTTTTGATTTTGATTTTATGTTTAAAGTTTGCTTTTGTTGATCATTGTGGTTGATTTTGTTTGTTTTACCAAAGGATGAAGGTGACAATTGATTTATTATGGATGATTGATTATCGTGGGTGAAGCGAAATGAGACAAATGGATTTTTTCAAATATTTGGATGTTTTTGTAATGTTTTGAGGTTGTTTTTGGGTTTTTGGTTTATTTAAATGTCTCTTGTTTTTTGTGTCTCGAGGGCTCATCAATGATTTCCTTGCCTATGTTGAATCTTAGAGATGACATAGTTCAAATAACGACTCAATGCTCTATTTTGGGAATGTTGAATAACCTTTTCCTATCAAACAATAAGCTTGGTGGCACCATTCCAAGTGAAATTTGTGGTGGATTGAAGAAAATAGATTTTCCTGATTCTATGTATTTACAACATTATGGGGTGTTAGATGTTTCATGGAATGATTTGGTTGGGAGTATTCCTAAGTAGATTGGAGATTGCATTGCAATGGTTGAGTTATCTTTACAGGGAAACCTACTTGCTGGTCATGTTCCTTAGTAGCTTTTTCTTCTTGGAAAATTTACTCTATTCGATATTTCTTTCAATCTTCTTAGTGGACCCATTTTACCTAAGTTTGCAAGATTTCAAAACCTCTAGGGCCTCAGTTTATCTAATAACTAGTTCACTAGTAGTATTCCAATAGAGTTGGGAAATATTTCAAGTCTTTTGAAGCTTAGAGCAGTTGGGAATTTGTTGAAAACCAAGCTAAGGTTGATTGATTTGATTAATGGATTGATGATGATAAAATTGTTGAGGATAAAAAACAATGCAAGGATAGTGTTAAGCAACATGAGGACTAGGAAGAATATCTCAATATGATGATGGATTGATTGGATTTGATTGATCAAAATTTTGAAGTTTGGTTTGGAACAAAATTTATTTTGAATGATTTGATGTGATGTTGAAGTGCATGCTAGATGCAAATGATATTGATTATTTGGATTGATTTTCACAAAAGATAATGCTTGATAAAGAACATCTTTTTGTCAAAATATGCAATGGGTTTGTTATTTGGATTTTTTTGCTCACAAATGTTTTGACCAACTTGATTTCACGTTTGTCAATGTTCAGATCACCACATAAGTTGGAAGATATAGATCAAGATTTATTCCCAAAGAAAGATGTAAATATTTCCCCCCAGTGTCTAGCAATGTATGGAATTCCATGGGTGGATGCTTGGATAGATGTATGGATGAATGTATATGGTAAGCACACAAAGGAATCCAAGGATTATCTTGTGAGAAGATAATGTGTTTAAATAGAGGATGCTCATTTGGATAGTGCTTCGTGGATTAGATAATGTTGGGTAGGATAGGATCAATGATAATGACCCATGTCAAGATGTTTACCATAAGCAAGTGTAAAGTGTACACCAAAAAAAATTCAAGATCAAGATAATGTGGAAGATGGATGTAGATGGATTGGATAAATGGTTCATGGATGAATGGTTTTACTATGGATAAGACGGATGGAATGTTGGATTTATTATAGATGAGATAAGATGCTTTTACCTTAACTAGCACACATAGATGCTCAATTCTACACATGACACCTATTTTCCAGGTTTTCATCATGGTACCTACCCAAAGCACCACTGTAGTGGTTTTCACTGGAGGACAATTTTTATCTTTACTATTTTCATGATTTTTTTTATTTTTTTATTTTTCTAAAATATTTTAAGCTCATGTTGAACCACCTAGTGGTTTCAATGTAGATGATTCTCTCATAATGTTCCATTGATATCCTGCTTGAATAAGTTGTTTCACTAAGATATGTGCACTTGAGTGCAACTTTTGAGAATCCTGATCTACTTTGTTGATACTAGAATTAACTTTGTCTTTGTGTGCACATCGCAATAGAATTCCTTTTGAATCCTTATGATGAAGGGTTGTTTCCAATACATGTTTAATGTGAGAAGTGGATATCATGCATGGAGGAGGGGATGGTGTTGTGTGTTTAAGAATAGGAGATGGATTGGTTGACAGTTTGGAACCTTTAACTCTCCAAACTTGGGAAGATGAGCAATGATGGTTGGATATGGAAGTGTACATGGAATTAGGACCAACTACTTGATATACTTTGTACGTCGCTTGGGAAGCCTGCTTTTGCTTGTGTGGACATATTTGATGGATAATTTTCCCTTTTTTTAATTTTTCCTCACAGTTTCTTTGACTAATGGAGTTTGATAGGGATAATCTTTCTTTGTATTCTTTGGTATCCATGTCTATTTGATTTTTCCATTATTCTTCTCAACTTCTTTTTCTTTGATAGTGTTCTTTGTGCTTTGATTCAAATATTTCTTTAGATATTGGTCCCAATTCATGGATGGGGTGATGGGTGGATGAAGATTTGTGACGTGGCTAGTTGTAGTATTGGCATTGGTTTCATCATAAGGGTTCTTCGTGATTCCTATGTTGACGTTTGCTTGAGATGAAGTTGCCCCCAGTACTATGGAAGTAGTACCTTCATGCTTTGATTCTGCATGTTTCGAGATGTCTTGCTTAGCAAGCATTCTCTAATAAACGACCACTAATAGATGATGTTATTTCAATTTGCTACTCTGCTTACTCTGGAATATCTTGTTTGGTTTGACCTATTTCCTTCAGTGTATAATGTTGGATATCTTCATACATGGTGTCCTCAATTTGAATTTTGGATATATTTGATCCTAATGTCGTCAAATCTTCTTGACTATAGGAATCAATGACCTCTTGTTCTTGTGTAATAATGTCAAGAGTAAAGGAATCTTGTTTTGAATGAAGATCATCTACTTGTCCATCTAAAGAAAGCATCTCATGGGTAGATGGAAGAGTATGTGCTATATGGATGTGATCATCATTTTTGACATCTTGTATAGATTTGAGACAATCTATTAGATCATTGTAGTATCATAGACATATGCATTCTTGATCGTGAATGATTTTACACTTGCTTTCAACATGCTTTGGATCAAGTTCTTGACATGTGTCAATTTCAAAGGATGGATTGTTTACAAAGGGTTCTTGGATGTCTTCATTAGGTATGGGAAGTGGCTCAATATCCTCTTGATCTTTGAGTGGACTTGGATCAAATGTTGATTTGAGGATTCCTTCAATATCTGCAACCATGAGGTCAAAGGATGTCAATATCTCTTAGAAAAGACCATTGCTAGATTTTGGTGAAAGATGTTGATCATGAATTGGAATAAATTCTTGAGATATGTCCTCTAACTCATTAGGTGATGTAGAGACACTTTCAACATTATCATTGGTGGATGGATCTTGGATTATGTCAATAGGATCAAATAATTCTAACACTCCTTGAAATAGATCATTGTTGGATATTATTAGTGAATTTTAATCATGATTGAAAAGTTTACCTTGATGCATGTTGATTTGACCATTTGATGGGGTGGAAACATCTTCAAGGTGCTCATTGATGGATAGATTTTGATTATTGTTCTCAATAGTTGTGGTGGAGAGATTGTCACTGCTATCACTGGTGGTTGAATCTTGATCATTGTCATCAACAGTTATTATTTCTTGATCAAGAAGGTCTTGAATGAGATTTTTGAGTGGAATAAAATTTGATGTTTTATGACAGTTGTCTCTATGATACTCACAATAATATCTACCCTTATTCCAAGGGAATTTTATGATAGAGTTGAAAGCACTTACTTTCGGAAGAGTGATGAGTTTTTCATTAACTAGTTTTTTCAATGTCAATTCAATTGGATCTCCCAAAGGAGTGTATTCATGTTTGTTATCTTGTGAGATTACTACTTTAAATTTACCTTGTGGTGATTGATATTGGAGATGTGGTGATTGATCTTTGAGATGTGGTGATTGGGTTTGTTGTTGATGTTTTTGGTCTTGATATCCAACCTCTTGATATTGGAGATATTTGTCTTGATGTGGTTGTGAACACAACTCAATACTTTGATGACATGGATTAACCAATGGGGGAGTGTATTGATTTTGGGATGGAGATGTCTCTTGGTGATATGAATCAATGAATTTTATAAGTATAGAAATTGGATTTTAAATAATTTATTCTTGATTTTGATCTTGACACCCTTGATATAGTTGATTTGGTTGTTGGTCAAGAATATTTGGAGTGTATACTTGTGGTGTCTGTATGAGATCGTGGAAATTTTGATTTTGGACAATGTTATGATTTTGGATGATGTTTAGATTTTTCATTATGGGTTGACATGGAACATTTTTGTGGTTGGGAAACATATTTCTTTGATTTGGGCAACTTTTATTTTGCATGAGGTTACCTTGACTTGGGTCAATACATTGAGTTGTCAATATATTGCTTGGATTTTGAACATTGGTTTGATTTGAAAATGTATCTATTCCATAGTTCACAAAGTGTGTATTTGATATGTTCATGTTTGATACATTTGCACTTGGTATATTCACATTTGGCATGTATGGATTGGATGGATAAAAAAAAAATTGTTGAAGACTTATGTATTGATCATTTGGTTGATAGATTTGTAAGTTTTTACTTTGACTTAAATCATAGGGAAAGGTGTTCCAAAATTTAGGTTAGCCATACTCACATTTGTTGTATCATTGAGGTTTATAAGAGATAATGATCCCATGTATGGATTGTATAAATGTGAGTTTTGATAACCAATTGGCATTGTAAGGCTTTGATAGTTTGGTTGACTTAGATCACTCATGATGTATGGATCAAGTTTATATTCCATGTTTTTCTTGTGTTTTGACCTTGTTGCGAAAGTGAACCTCTAAGGTGTTTAGGACAGATGAGGAGATGAAATATGAAAGGGTGAGTGATATGGGTGTTGAACTTTTAGGAACTTTGGATCAATGCTAGACTTAAGGATTTGATTTTGATTGGTTTGATTTGGATAATGAACTTGTACATCCCAATATGTTGGATGTAACCTTAGGATGAACTTGTTCAAAGGGGTGCTAATTTAACTAGAGGTATGAGAAAGGATGCATTCTCACACTCCTAGCTAAACAAGGTGATTTTGATGTGTTTTAAGGATTAACCCAAGTCTAGAATTTTTTTTTTTTTTTCAAAACTCTAAAAGTTGCTTGTGGAATGGAGATGATAAATGTTTGGGATGGATGAAGTGTTTTATTTGATCCTAAATGAGCCTAAGAGGGGACTTGTTTACAAGACCAAGATAGTGACTTACCCTATGAGTAGTTCAAACCAAAAGACCAATGTTTTGCTTGGAAGACCATAAGACAAAAGATAACAAGCACATGTGTGGGGTGTTGGAAAATTGAAGAACATCTCATTGTGTTGTTTTGTGTTTTCATTGATGTCACCATGATATATGAGTTGCAACTGCAAGAATTAGTCTGAATTTGTTCTGGTATTCTAGTCTGGTATCTGAATTGGTATAATGCTTACATTCTCTGGTATTTTGGTATATTCTTGCTTATGGTTTTTGGAAATGGTGCATGGATTTTGTAAGCATGTACATTCCATATATCATGTATTTAGATGCTTGTATGGTGTATCAGTATTACTCTGTTGATTGCAATTCTGCTAGTAGGTCTATCCTTGGCCGACCTATTGGATGAGTTGTGTAATGATGGATTAATTTTTGGTATGCAAATTTATGAGTGACCTATCTTAGGTCCAGGCCAATAGGATGTAGTGTGTTAGGTGTTTAAATTAATTTTGGGAAGATTTTTGTGGAAGCCTGTAAGCCAACAATTGGTATTTTTGATAAATAAGAAGTGCATCTAATTAGGCCTACCTAATTGATGCTTGCAAATAGATCAAATATATATATATATATATATTGGACAGTTTTTGAACAATTGTGTGTGAGATGATTATGTTGTGAATGAAAATGTGAAGAAGAGAGAATATGATGAAGTGTGTCAAGTCATTTTACTAAGCTTCATTGGAACTGAATCCGCACTCACTAGGTGTACTACATCAATTAATTCTATGGTTTTAATCCATTTTATCATTGTAATTATGTAGGCAATGAGCCTTTGTATTTGGATAGTGATTCCTCGTAGTGAGCCACCCCATTTTTAATATCTTATAACCAGTTATACTATATTGTGAGATAACACTCATCGTGGTTTTTCCCATTTTGGATTTTCCACATAAAAATATTGGTGTTCATGTGTTTTATGGTTTCATGTTCTGTTAATGCTTTTACTGATCTTTCTTGTTGTTTGCATTGGAATAATTGGACGGTATCTGATCAAAAAATTTAAGAAGATAATAACTCACCCCCCTCTCAGTATCTTGGATATTCAACAATTGGTATCAGAGCTCGGTTCCTTTAGAAAAGCCTAATAGATTGAGGGAGATCCTGAAGATGGAAGAAATGAATGATAAAGAAGAACTTCAGACTACCCTTGAGGATCTTGACAAAGTTGAAAGAGAAAATAGAGATCTGAAAGAGAATTTTGAAGATGCAAATGAATGTATCCAAAAATTAAAAGAGCAGTTGAAAAGGTTCAAAGAAAGGAATAGGTAAGTAACTAATTAGTTGAAATAGGATAGTGAAGAAATTACCAGTTTGAAAGTGCAAGTAGAGGAGAAGAAAAGAATTCAACAATGTCTAAAAAAATTGGTACAAATCAAGTATGATGAGTGCACCAAGCTTGAACAAGAATTTGTGAACCTGAAAGTGGATCTAGAGAAGGCAAAACTCTATGTGAACAATTTCAAATCTAGCTCAAACAGGCTTGATGAATTGATTTTAGGACATAAACTGAGAAAAGAAAAAGGTGGCTTGGGAATGGAATGAGGTGAAAACTCTAAAGACAACCAGAAGACTCAGAATAAAGGAAAGAAGAAAGGAAATTCAAGGAACTTTGCTAGGAGACCACCTATGAGACAACCTAATGAAAAAAGGCATCCTTATTTTAATGGCAATTGTTTATCATGCAACAAATTTGGTCACAAGGCAACAAAATGTAGGAGTAGGATAAATTAGTTTCTTGGTCCCTTCACTGGTCAATGTTTTGCATGAAAAATAATTGGGCATAGGGCAAGTGAATGCAGAACCCAGATGATGAATCAGTTTAATGGAGGAAGAGTGAATCAATCCATTAATGGCTATTGTTATACTTGTAACAAGTATGGACATAAAGCTAATCGGTGCAAAAAAAGAGTCAGTGGAATTCAATCTAATCAGAGAAATGTTGTCTGCTATAACTACAACAAACCAGGACATATCTCAAGAGTTTGTAGAAGCAAGAAGGGTAAGGAGACCAATCCGATAGAAAAGAAAGAACCTATGAAGAAGTTTGAAAAAGATGAGATTAAACAAGAAATGAATAATATTTGGAGGAAGAAAGAAGAGATTGAGATGATATATGTGTTTTTTCCCTCATCTAGTACAGACAATTCCTCTAGGAAATAAACCTAGCAAGGTCTTAGGGGGAGCTTTTACAAAAAATCACTTGAACCCCCTTGATGTTTGGCATGCCATTTCTTGGCACAAAGATATGTTGTGAGAAATGATAAGCTAGAGGATATGCAATTAGAACTGGAAGAAAATATGAAGGAATGTGTTGATGGGTGTTTTTGCACACTTTCTCAACACAGGCAGTGCATAGATCCACTACCTCTCTTGAAAGGAGATTTCCAACAACAATTTGTTGAAAATCACCCCAAGGTCTCTCGGGTGTCAAGTCGTGACTTGCATGGAATTCCTAAGTTGATATTTGATGTGATTTTGTTGGTAATCATAGGGCAGAGTTACGAAGCTAGGTAGAGTGAAGTGGATCTTGTGAATTGAAGTTTCTAGGATGGAAGTTGATGTGCACTTTGCTGTAGGTTTCAACAATAGTCTAAAACTTTAATTTTTTCCTTAAGTTTTAGAATTACAATGTGCAATGAACCTTAGCACAGGTTATTTCTAAAACAAAAGGAAAAGGGCAGGGAAGAGAATATGTTCCTGGATCTACAACTAAATTTTGGCCTCCTACAATGATTTAATAACTAATCCTTTATAGCTGTAATTTAGAGACTAGACATCTAACCTAAATAGCTATTCAATCATCATGAAGGTGCATTTAACTTATCAACCCAAGGATGTGAACTTAAATGGATCAGCACAGTATGTGCACTAGGGGCTCAAGTAGCCATTGCATTCTATGGCTAAGAAACACAATACTGAAAGTAAATTGCTGGAAATAAATGAAATAAATGTTGAACATTAACCGACAACTATGCTAAGTTGAAATGTAGAATAAGAATGGAAATCTAAAAAACAAACAAGAAACTACTCTATCTGCTTTGGCTGCAGGAACAGTCACAGAATGAAATTCTAGTGGCTATAGGAATAGTCGATGCCAAATGTCTAACTAAACACTAAACAGTAAGCCATACTAAGCTAATGCTAAACTAAGAAGATGTATTACTTACCAAGTGGGACCCCTTGGATAAGTATCCTCTAAACTAACAAGAACTCAAATGCTTGAACTCAAAACTTTATTTCATTCACTGTAAAACATGCATACAAGGAGTAATGTATCTATATTGCTGAAACTGGAGAATGCGAGTATAATATCAAATCATGCATCTCCTGAGGAAGGAGCATCAAATTATTATTTATACTATAGCTAAACAAGGCAGTCAAGTCCATGACTGGGAGGATACCATTTAGGGAAAATAGGGGAAAGTGGAGAGATGGTGGTTATGCATGCAAGGAATCTGGCCAGACATGCAAGTCAAGCGCAAATTCAACACAGTAGTAACACCCATGCATGCTCAATCATTAAGGTCCACTACAAGGCAGTTATGCTCAATTGCATGAAGAATCTTTGTTGTCAGCTGCCTTTGACTTGGAGTGATTCCTCAGCTAGACGTTGTGGTGCATGCCCAGCTAGTGGTGTCTTCCTCAACTTAGCTCATTAAATATGCATGACAGAGGCAGTATGCATAATAACTTCACATCTATAACCACTCTAAGAAACATCCATTAATCACATGCAAAATCAATATAGATAACCCACATATTATGCCAAATGTCATTAAAACTTGTAGAGATAGGATATTGTCAAATGTTAATGGTTTGAGGGAAACATTATGCTAATACCAATACTTAAGCATCAAATTCCATGACATATATTAGCAAATAAACTATAGATTTTACCCAGAATTAGACCAAAAACTAGGCTCATCACTCCCCCCAACCTAACATTTTGTTGGTCCTCTAGCAGGGGAAGGTTTGTTCTTCTACTTGGTCAAAGCTTTGAAATTTGCAATAGAGAGCTGCCCAACATCATTGGCTGCAGTGTGTGAGTCTAGGTCCCAATAGAATCCTCCCAATCTGTCAAACTTGTTCTGTCTTTGCCTCTCTGCAACAACATCAAACTAGTAAAATCTGAAATTTGTAACAGGCCACATGAGCATGGGTGGCTGGAAATTCAAGGAAAGCTAGTCTAGCCCCTATGCTCTCCCAATCTCAATATACCTCTCAATTCTTTTTAAGGTTGCAGCATAATTGTGGATGGAATGAGGATCATCCTGTTTCAGCTCATCAGTCAAGCTATTCCATCTTTGGGATAATCATCTCCTCATGGCCTCTTCCTTTGTTGTTGTCTTTACCTCATACTCACTGTAAATTGCCTTAATCCAAAGCATAATTCTATTGGCATAACATGCAAGGGAATATTAGATTCCAATTGCTTATAAGCACTATGTTGTTGTCCCCAACTAATCTCATTTTGTACCCAAGACATGAATGCTCTCAATTGAATATCTCCAACATACAACAACAGATTCCAATCATGGTCTTTTGTGACATCATAATTATGTAAATAAAATTCACATGGCAATTTTTTCATTTCAGGTGAGGAAATCCTGTAAGCATTGAAGAATTCCATGGGGTGTCAATAGAAGAATTCAAACCTAAGGCAATTCTTGACATATTAAAAGAGAGATACCTCTCCTTCAAGAGCAGAGCATAGACTCTTGGAGGATCTTTACATTCTAGAATCTTTGGCACCAAGGCTGCCATATCATCTACCCTATGCTTCAGGGTGGAAATTTCTGCATTTTTATCCTCAATTTCTTCATCCCTCTTTTGAATTTCCTCCTTTAATTTTCATTTTTCCTTTTTCCATTCTTCCTCTCTTCTTTGTATTTCTTGCCATAAATTCAAAAGAACTACATGCATTGTAAAATCAGGAGGTTTATGGATTCCTACCAGTATTTTTGGTGGTGGCTCCTCATATGGTACTCTGCATGGACTCAGGCTGTCTAGTCATCTTGAGTTGCAAAGGTACTATTGCTTCTTCCTTTTGTTGTAGGGACTACTGATGTAGTTAGCCTTGAAAGAAAATCTGCAACAACATTAGCTTTCCCTGGCTTATCCACAATGGTTATATCGAACTCTTACATCAATAATAACCGTCTTGCCAATCTACCTATGATCAAAGGTGTATTCATAAGGTACCTAATGGTTGCATGATCAGTGTGGAAAAGGATTTGGTAGCCCATTATGTAATGTCTAAATTTGTTTAGTGTATAGATTATTGTCAACATCTCTTTCTCTATCATTGTATAATTGAATTCAGCTCCTTACAAATTTGTGTTGACAAAGTAAATAGCATGTTCAATAGCTCCCTCTTTTTGTCCTAAGACTGCTTCTATGGCATAATTTGATGCATTAGTGTGGATGTGGAAAGGGAGTTCCCAATTGGGTCCCTTGAGTTTAGGAGCGTGAGTTAAAGTTTCCTTCAAGACAGAAAAGGCTTTGTCACAAGCTTCAATCCACTAAAATTCAGCATCTTAGTGAGAAGGGTATACAATGGTGTTGCTACCTTGCTAAAATCCTTGATGAATCACCTATAATATCCTGCATGACCCAAGAAACTTCTAACATCCTTTTTTTTTGTAGGTGTAGGAAGATTTATGATTACCTCAATCTTTGCAGGATCAACTTGGATTCCCTTATGGGAGATGTAGTGGCCAAGAACTACACCCTCTTGCATCATCATGAAGCACTTTTCACTATTTAAGGACAAGTTCTGGTCTTCACATCTTTGTAGGACTCTCTTGAGATTCTCCAATGCTTGATTAAAATCAACACCATAAGTGGTGAAGTAATCCATGTAAATCTCCAAGTAGTCATGAGAAATGTCTGAGAATATGCTAATGACTACCCTCTAGAAAGTTTCAAGTGCATTGCACAAGCCAAATGGGAGCACCAAATAAGCATAGGTCCCCCAGGGACAAGTAAAACTGGTCTTCTCCTAGTCTTCTAGTGCAATTTGGATATGGTTATAGCCACTAAATCCATCTAGAAAAGAGAAATATTGTTTCCCTGCAAGCATATCCAGAACTTGATCAATGAAGGGTAAAGGAAAGTGATCTTTCTTGGTGGCAACATTGAGTTCCCTATAATCAACACAAACTCACCATTTTCCTCCTTTCTTGGGCACAATCACTAATGGAGATACCCACTGACTATCTAAAATGGGGTAAATAAAACCTACATCTAGTAATTTCTACTGTTCTCCTTTCACAATTTCTCTTAGTGCAGGGTTAATCCTTCTTTGTGGTTGTCTTACTGGAGTGTCGTCATCTCTAATATAAATTATGTGGGTACAAAGTTTAGGATCCAATCCCTTTATATCATGATAATCCCATTTGAATTCATGTTGATAGGTCCTCAATAGATTTGTCAATAATAGTTGCTACTCTTCATTCAATTTTCTATTAATATTCAGATATCTCCCTTCTAACACCTGTACTTGTGTAGTTAATTCTATTATGGTTGCTTCATTAACACATGGTACCTTTAGTTCATATGGAAGCAATGTATGGGACATACCTGTTGCTATAGGAAATATGTCTGTAGAGACAGTGGCTGTAAGAAGAGTGGTTGCAGGAAGAGCATGCAGAAGTGTCTTGATTGTAGTAGCACGATGAGAGGATGATGCTTCCTCCACTTCACAATGATTCTAAATGATGTTAGCCAATACTTAATCCTCATCTTGGAGTTGCATGAAAGAGCTTCTTTCTAGCATCATAAGTTGCACCACAGAATGAACTTTCTCAACCTCTTCACCAACTTGTGGCCAGATAGAATCATCTTCATTATGAGATGGCTGAGCAGGCAAATAAAGAGCAAAATTTTTAATACTCCTACCATCTGAAATGGTCATGTCACCTGAATGACATCCAATGTATGCATCTGCAGTTGCCAACCAAGGCCTTCCAAGAGTAATGGGATACCGGCCTAGTGTAGCCTTGGGAGAAAGAATCATAAAATATGTTGGGTACTCCTAGGAGTCTAGAACTACTACAAGATCCTCCACTATACAATTAGGCCTGACAGTAAAGCTACCAACAAGTTGCAGGACAGTAGGAGTAGATCTCATGCTTGCAATATTTAGTTGCTACAGGATGTCCTTGGTCATTACATTTATTGTTGCCCCTAAATCAATCAGAGCATTCTTTACCTGAATCTCATTTATGACAACTGCTACCATAGGACTACCTGGGTCATTATACTTGGGAATAGTTACTTTTCCCAACATGATGTCAGCTAACTGACCCACCACATGGACTATAGTTGGGTCTTTCTTCTTTCTTCCTAGCTTCTTGAGACAAGCTTCCTTGATAGCTTTGTCATAGATTGGAACATCCTTTATGGCTTGAAATAGGGGTATCTGAACACATATATGCTTTAGTTGATCCAAGATGTCAAAAGTGGTATCCTCCTTTTCTTCTTTCTTGTTGGAAATTTCCAACCTCTAAGGGAATGGTGGTTCTTGTTCAGTCTGCTTGACTTGAATTGGTTTAGGATTTTTAGGTGCATTTGGTTGAATGGGATCATTCAGAGGCTCCTCTTCCTCTTCCACTGGAAGTTCAGTGATAATGGGCTTGGAAGGGGCTAATAGAGTAGTTCATGAATGCAAGTGGATTTCACTTACACTCACATCATATGCAGGGAATTGATTTAAATCGGCAGAGTATGCAGGCTATTGTTGTGGTTTGTTATTTGGATTGGGTGTGGGCTGAGCTAGTAGCTAAGTGGGTTTAGATGCATTTGAGCTTGGAGTAGCGGGTGGAGGAATTATAGTAGGTTGTTGGGGATGAGAAGGTGGCTGCATGTAGCCAGTTTTCTGGGTAGGCCATTGTTGTCCTCCTCTCCATTGATTTGTTTGCTACCAATTTCTTGGAGGTGGTTGCCAGTGCCCTTGAAATTGCTACCAATTTCCCTAAGGTTTTTTCCACTGGGGTGGAAAATTCTAATGACTAGGCCAAGAATTTGGAGGGTTACTCCAAGGTTGTGGTGGATATCCTCCATAATTAGGTGGATATGGGGGCTTCCATGGATTACCAAATGAATAAGAGTTAAAATATGGCCCAGCATAGGATAGTGGATCCAGTGGAATACCTTGTCTGGGAGCCCAAGGCTTCCTTTGTGAAAAATAGTAGACTTGGTCTTCCTTAATCTAAATTGGCTTGAACTAAGGTGGGATATGCTTGCTTTCAAGATTATCTATCATCTTGCATTTGCAGTCCTTCTTCTTTTGTCTATAGTGAGGGAAATATTCTGCTAGCATTGTCTCTACCTCCTCTTGCTTCTTCTTGGCCTGAAGTGTATCCAGCTGAGTAGCTAGATTGTTGATAATGTCTAACTTGAATTCAGCCAAAAAATGAGTGATCTCCATTCTTGAAACTCTACCAATAGTTGAATTACCCTTGAAAGATTGATAAACTCTCCCTTTCTTTGAAGCTACCCTAGAGTAATTCTGGCATATTCTCTTGATATCCTCCCAAGGGACTTGAGAGATATCTCCTCCTGCCATGAGTTCCAAGGCATCAGTACAGCTGTCATTAATTCCTCTTAGGAAAAGCAACTTTTGTGAGTCCTCATTAAGTGCATGGTGTGGAGATTTTTGCAAGAAAAATAGAAACCTTGCAATGTAGTCTTCCAAGCTCTCATCTTCCTTCTAATGCATCCTGAAAATGTCACCTTCTCTCATGTCACTACCCCTACAATATTCCTTGTATTTCTCAAGGAATTTTGTTTTCATGTCCTCCCAAGTTTCCACAGTATCTCTACCTAGGCTCATGAACCATCTTAATGCAACCTCTTTCAAAGTGGTGGAAAATAAATTAAGCCTATGGGCATCAGTGGTATAATCATAACTGCTACAAAGTATGTCAAAATCAAATAAGAATGTATCAGGATCTTCTATCACAAGTCCATAAAACTTGGGGAGTGTTGAGGAAGGAATGTTCTTAATGTTGTCAACTTCATTTTAATGGGCAATGGGGAAAGGAAAAGCTGGTTGGTTTTTTCTATTCCTATTTGCATCCCCCATTCCTGCTTGATGTGGTTCCAAAACAAAGGGATTCTCAAGCCAGTTTTGATCATCAGAGGAGACTTCAGATCTAGTCAAATCAGGATATGTATTAGCAAAGGGGTGTGGATCTTCTTCTTCTTATGATAGGTTTTGGTACTCAACTAGTTGGAATGGACGTGGATTGTTAGGAAGAAATCTCCCATAAGCATCCCTTTTCCTTCCTCTATGCATGTGGTATCACCCACTATCAGTCATCTCACACAAAGAATTGGTAAAGAATAAAGGGGGTCATTACTTCCTAAATAAGGATATGCTAAGAACAACTTCCAAAAACACTACACCAAGAAAAAATACCAATGACTCCAAAAGACTTCCTAGCTTGACACCATCCCTAGAAAAGGTGCCAAAAATGTTGGCCTCCTACAATGATTTAATAAATAAGCCTTTACAATCATGATTCAAAGACTAGAAATCTAACCTAAATAGCTATTCAATCATCATGAAGGTGCATTTAACTTTTCAACCCAGGGACGTGAACTTGAAATGGGTCAGCACAGTATGTGCACTAGGGGCTCAAGTAGCCATTGCATTCTACGGCTAAGAAACACAATACTGAAAGTAAATTGTTGGAAAGAAATGAAACAAATGTTGAACATCAACCGACAACTATGCTAAGTTGAAATGCAGAACAATAATAGAAATATGAACAACAAACAAGAAACTACTTTTTTCTGCTTTGGTAGCAGGAATAGTCACAGAATGAAATTCTAGTGGCTGCAGGAACAATCGATGTCAGATGTCTAACTAAACACTAAATAGTAAGGAATACTAAGCTAATGCTAAAATAAGAAGATGAATTACTTACCAAGTGGGCCCCCTTGGATAAGTATCCTCTAAACTAATAAGAACTCAGATGCTTGAACTCAAAACTTTATTTCATTCACTGTAAAACATGCATACAAAGAGTAATGTATCTGTATTGTTGAAACTGGAGAATGTGAGTACAATATCAAATCATGCAACTCCTGAGGAAGGAGAATCAAATTATTATTTATACTACAGCTAAACAAGGCAGTCAACTCCATGACTGGGAGGGTGCCATTTAGGGAAAATAGGGAAAAAATGGAGCGATGGCGGTTACGCATGCAAGGAATCTGGCCAGACATGCAAGTCAAGTCTAGATTCAACATAGTAGTAATTCCCATGCATGCTCGATCAATAAGGTCCACTACAAGGTGGTTATGCTCAGTTGCATAAAGAATCCTTGTTGTCATTTGCCTTTGACTTGGAGGGATTCCTCAGCTGGACGTTGTGGTGCATGCCCATCTAGCGGTGTCTTCCTCAACTTAGCTCATTAAATTTGCATGACAGATTCAGTACACATAATAACTACACATCTATAACCACTCTAAGAAACATCCATTAATCACATGCAAAATCAATATAGATAACCCACATATTATGCCAAATGTCATTAAAGCTTGCAAAGATAGGATATTGTCAAATGTTAATGGTTTGAGGGAAACATTATGTCAGTACCAATACTTAAGCATCAAAGTGCATGACATCTATTAGCAAATAGACTATAGATTTTACCTAAAATTAGACCAAAAACTAGGCTCATCACTAACCATGAACAATAATCATGGAGGTTTCTATTGTGGACAACTTCCTTCAAACAAAATTTCACTTAACCAGAAAATTTATAGTATCATAAAATTTGTGCTATCTTCTAATGTCTGCAAATATTTTACTATTCATTCACCATATGCATGCATGAACAAAGATAAAGGTTAGGAGTAGCTTTGAATTCAATTCCAGAATAAATTTACACAACCATCTACTAGTAGTAAACAACAAAAAGTATGGACAAGGAAGGCATCTACACAACATAAATCTTCACAACCATAGAACAACATTACTAAATCTATCAAAGCAAGCTAGAACTAACTAAACAACAATGTAAATCTAACTAGATCAACTAGCTATTGGAGGTGAATCATGAAACATGCTAAGAAACCCAAGATTTCACCAAGTCAATGAATTTCTATTAAAATTTTAGTAGTATGTCATTACAACAACTCAACTCTCCCTTGAAAATGAGAGGAGACCCCCTATTTATAGTGCCCAAAAAGTAGAATGAATGGCCAAGATTAATTTTCATTTTCTGCCAAAGATTCACTGCAAACTAGGGTTCCATCTATCCCATAATATTTAGCGATTTAAAATACATCTTTTGTCTTTATACCTATTTTGTCTTCTAGCGGAAGCACTGTAGCATATTGTCTTTTAGCTAATTGCCTTTTGCTACAGCTATTCTGTAAGGAAATCCTCATCAATAATAGGATTTCCTTCCTACTTCTTCGAAGCAGCATACTCCATGAACTTCAGAATTAGAGGTTGAAGCTTATCAACCTCCAAAATTTTGGATCGCAACACTTAATAACTCCATTCTTTGGATCTATCAGTGAGCTTTTCCCATTCTTCATCATATTTTATGGTGTGGTCCCTGAACAACTCCAACTGGGTGAAGGCTTGGGCAGCAAAGCTCATGAAATCGGTGGTGACCTCATCTGACATTCCATCCTCCATCTTCTTCTATAAATGTGGCTTTATCTTCTCTAGATCCATCTACACGACAGGCATATCATATCTTGTCACTAGCTTCAAGTACTGAATGCAATCTACTCTGACTTCCTTAGCCCACTCAATTTATGGATCCACCTTGTCAAGAACTTGCTCCAGCCTTTCCTTTCAGTTCTCAAGATCCCATTCCATACATCCACCAACCAATGACCATCCTTCTTGAATGCAAGCTCTTTTTCCCAAGTTTCACTCGGTAATTTGACAATAGCCTCAATCTTCAGGTAAGTGGACTCATATCTCCTTGGGAAGTCAATGAAAAGTTTCCTTGTACCCTCAAGAGACTTTTGTAGCTCTAAGAACTTGTTTTTTGTCCTAACAACATAACTGATGCCCATGTTTCCTATATACAAGACTTGTTGGAACCAGCTCTTTGTGGTCTTTTCCAAGTTCTTTCTCTTCTCGATCTTGTCTATTTGTTCTTTGGACAGCGACTATGGTGGGGTTGAAGATGTGGTAGGAATTTCCTCTATTGAATACCACTACTGGATGTAGGTTGTCAGATCAGCCACTTGTGCCTTGAGCTCTTCATTTAAGATGTTGTCTTGTTGTATCAGATACACCACTGTGGCGATAGACTCCTGAAGGTGCTCCACTTTCTGTTCTCTAGTGGTTGTTCCTAAATCAGTAGTGGATATATTGTAGCTCACCCCTTCCTTTCCCACTACTGGCATGGCTACTTGTATGGTTCTAGATCTGGAAGCATCCATCTTCACCTTGGACCTGACCTTAGGCTTCTTTTCTTTCTTTGTGTCAATTTGTGCTTGAGCTAAGATAGCTTCTAGCCTTGCTCTTGGGTCACTTGGGGTAGGAGTTTTCTTTTCAAGTTGCTTCTCGAGCCATTCAAGCATCTAGGCTTTTCTTTCAGGTGATTTACTGTCACCTTATTTTTCATTCCCTCTAACTTTGATTTCTTTATCTCCAGGAGCTTCTTTCTCCATCTTAGTGTCTTCTCCTTCTTCTTCATCAGAATCTCGGATGAACACTAGGTGTTTGATAGGAGACTTAGTGGGAAGACGTTCTTTGAGAATTTCTTCCCTTTCAACATCTTCTTCTTCCTTTTCTTCATTCTCTTCATTATGCTCATCCTCATGCCCATGTTTCTCAAGCTACTTTGTTTCAAGCCTCCTGTCGGTTTGAGTCTCCTCCTCAAGTTTGTCTTCTTCTTCTCTACTCTCCTCTTCCTCACATGGAGGTGGCACATCCTCATGCTCTTTCTTTTCCTTCTCTTCTAGCCCTCCTGAGAGAGGTACCTCTTCATTGTGTTTGAGGCCTTATTCATGTTGTTCACCTGTTGCAAGTTCCATGTTTTCTTCCATTTTACCACCTTCTTTCCCTCCTTCCCCAAAAGGTGGTCTTTCAATTTCCTCCCCAACATCCTTTAGTTTCTAGGCCAGCTCTTCCTTGAAGTCAAGATCAAAGGTTTGCACAATAAATTTGGTGTTGGCATCTTCTTCTTCATCATCCTCAGAAGAATTTGTTTCCTCTCCTTTGCAAAATACATTATCAATTTGTAAGTGTTGATATTATGGGTGCTCATGATATTCATCCGCTTTCTCCAATTCTTTCATGTCCTCCCTCTCTTATCATTCCAACTTCTCGGATATTTTCATTGTAGTTGTCATTTATGGTGGTTCAGTTGAAGGCTTCAATAAATGAATGTTGGCAGGAACATGTTCCAGGGTAGCCTAGATGGTAGGATCCATCAACACTTTGGAAACTTTAGAGGGGACATTCTGCATATGCCACAAGAATGCCTCAGGAAGGGAGAGTGTTTCCATTGGCATTGTTCTTGCTACTAATGAATGTGATGTGGTCAGGGACATGGAGGTGGAGGAAAGTGGAGAGGTGGTGGTAGAGGAAGAATCAACCACCACTATGGGCCCAGTTGGTGAAAAAGAGGCAAGGTGGACCGAGATGTCCACCGCAAGTGGGGAGGTAGCCACCATAGCTTGAGACATAGGTAGAGGAGCAACAGCAATGGAGGTAGCCGGTGGAAACTTTGGCTGATCAGTTTCCATTTCTTCTCCTTCATGGAGTGGGTCCTCCTGAATAATAGGTAGCTCAGTGATGCTACCTGACTTCTTATATTTCTTGGAAGAATTAGCCTCCAAGGCCTTTCTTGCATACACTTTCAGATTGGGTTGTTGTTCCTCAGTTTCCTTCCTTTTCCTTGATCTCGTGAGCGGAGGGATTTGGACGATTCCCCTGTTGAGGTTGTAGCAACTCCATCATCTGTTGCACTAGGCTCACTTTTAAGCCCCTCATAGGTCAGGATGACCCCTTGTTGCTTCAATTGGGCTACTTTCCCATTGACCTATTCTTTGGTACGAGCCTCAAAGGGCTTGGTTATAATGTTGAGGTCATCGACCTCTTGCTCGTCCTAGTCTATTGATGGTAGTGGTAGGTTGGAAACTACATTGTATTGAGGGTCCATAATTGTACTCTCATCTTCCTCCATTTGATAAGTTACCAAAAATAGGCCCACCCTCTTTAAAAAATAGGCAGTCATTCACATGTAATGTCTCATCCGTACTTCCTTATCATCTTTATAGTTTTCCTAGAAATCTTCAACATGGTGCAGATGGGCATAGTCAGGTCCAAGTGCCTTCCTTATATGCTCATATGAGTCCATTCGTGGGCAAGCAGTGTGAAGTCTGAAGTGGTACTCGACAAACTCCTCTGAATTTCTCGCACATTATGAGGTATGCAGCTCATACAACCTTTGACCAAAAGAAAGGGGATAAGAGATCCCCTCCAAATGTTTGCTGCTAAGAAGGGTGTGTGCATGCCACAACTGCTGAGAGAGTTCCAATAATATAATATGGTTGTTAGGGTACCAAACAGCTTGTTTGTCCTTTCTGTGAAGCCCTAAGCTTGGATGTACATGAACTTGGGATACTGAATGAACATAAAGGTGTATTGCTTGAGGAAATCCAAAGCGCTATGGGAGACTCACCTTTCAAAATAACCCCCAAGTAATCTAATAATATTACCTATGAAAGCGTCATTGACCTTGCAATAATCCCTCTTGAAGTTTTTGAACTGCAACTAAGGGTATCTATCATAAACTTTCAATTTTTGACTAGATTCTTCATTCAGTGCCCTGAATAGACCACTGTACTGCCTCCGTTCAACCAAGGAGTAGACCAAGTAGGATGTCATGTAGAACTTGGAGGTCTTTTTAACAGCCATAAACTGCTCATGGAAGTAGTCACTAATGATTTCTCCCTAGAAGAATGTAGTTTCGTCTCCATAGAGGATATTTTTGATGAAGTAGATCATCCATTCTTGGAAGTATGCATCAGTAGGGAGGCCCATTACTCTGCTCAGCAAGGTTACAAGGTCGTTATAATCTTCATAGAAATCACTACAGAAGAGCTCTTGGGGAACTTTCGGACGCTGCCCCTCTTTTCTTTTAACCAAAACTGGTTTGTGAGCTTCTTTCATTTAAGGGGATCTTCAGCCCACATTGCCTTGCAGTCCTTTATAGTAGGGATCTCCATCTCCCCGAAGGTAGGAATATGGAATGTCTTCGTTATTGCTCTTTTGGACATGTCAACTAGGATGTTTCCATCCTTGTCCACTATTGTTCTAGTCTTAGCCTCGTACACCTCCCTATAGGCCATTACTAATTCAGGGGTGATGAGAGAGGGAGGGAAGCCCGTAGCCTTAGCAATTCCATTGCTTTTGATTAGCCTTGCATTCTCCATTGTTGAATTAACTCTAACCCTCTATTTGAATTCATCAATATTGATGTTCCCAATATTGGTATTTGTAATTTCTTTCCATTTAGTGGTGACATTTGAGTGTAAGGGGTTCCCCTTGGAATCACTAGTACACAAACAACAATATATGACTAAATAAAGTACTAAAAATTGCATATAAATGACTAACTTTAGTCATGTGACTATTAGTGGTTTATTTGTATTCATTTATAACAGCACTAAATTTATGACTAAACAATTTTAGTCATTTATTTAGTCATTGATTTTAGTCATTAATTTGGTCATTGATTTGGTCATTTATTTAGTCATTTATTTTAGTCATTAATTTTAGTCACGTGACTAGTTTAGTGGTTTATTTGTAGTCATTTATAACACCACCAAATTTATGACTAAACTATTTTAGTCATTTATTTAGTCATTGATTTGGTCATTGATTTAGTCGTTAATTTAGTCATTTATTTAGTGATGGTAGTGATTTGTTTAGTCATTTATTTAGTCATTAATTTAGTCATATATTTAGTCATTAATTTAGTCATTTATTGTTGTTAACTGATCATTTATTTACTCATGGTAGTCATTTATTTAGTCATATATTTAGTCATATATTTAGTCATTAATTTAGTCATTAATTTAGTCATATATTTAGTCGTATATTTAATCATCAATTTAGTCATATATTTAGTCATTAATTTAGTCATATATTTAGGCGTATATTTAATCATCAATTTAGCCATTAATTTAGTCATGTATTTAGTCATTACTTTAGTCATATATTTAGTCATTACAAATCAAATCTAACTTAATTAATTCTCACAAATTTATGCATATAAACTTCAAGTATCATAGATATTCAAATGTTAAAAGCCACCAAGAAATGAAGACTAAAATGCTTGAACAAATATGATTGATCCAACACAAACTCAAATAGATTACAAATCAAGAGGAGCCACAACACAGTATTTATGAGTGGAGAAAAAACCACTCTAAAAATTTACTTCATTAAGCCTCATTGGCAAATCAAAATCTCATTGGTTACATTCAATGTCTTAATGAAACTGTACAACGTATAGACACTATATAAATAGATACTCCTATTTTCATATACTTATACTATTTTCCCTTAACTGTAGTCCTTTTGGAAGGGCAGTGACCTCCTATAGGGGCTTGATCCATTTAATCCCCTTGCAAATTCACAGCTTTCCCGCCGCTATTGGTTTTGGCTCCTCCAAACTCTTCCTCACTAGTATTCATGACCTTTCACTTCTCCAATTTGGAGTTGCAGCCTGAAAATAAGGTTTCAAAATTTTCACATCAAAAACTTAGAAAATTCAAATAATACAGAGGATAAAATTCAAACATTTTCTTTTCCTTTTCCAACTATGGCACCCTAAACTTAAGTGCTAGATATAGTGAATGTATCAGAACTAGATATAACATCCATCAAAAGCATATTTGGAAGTAGATTTTTATTAGATATTGTAGTTGCAAGTTCCACTAATTATAATAAAGATAAATAGTTTTACCTTTTTGCATCAACTAATGCAATTCCGATAACTTTTAGAGGATCGACAATGCTATCCTTTATCATATCAACATACTCACTTGCAAGTTGCAACACAACATTAAACTTATTAATTAGACTCAACATCTAAGAAAGAAAAAGAAACTTCGAACATTATCAATTTAGTAAAAAAATCATCAATTTCAAAGATCAAAGTAGTCAATGCTTCACTATGTACATCCTCTACTACAATCAAAAGAGGCCTTTGTTTCTGTGATAAATGAAACAAGAAATTATGTTATTTGTCAAAACTTATCATTATGTACTTATGAACTCAAGATCATTTAAATTGTCAAACTAATTGACATGAATACCTAATTTCTTTCTATCACATACACTTTGGGTATACAAGATCATTGAGAATCCCAATTATTGAACTAAGAAATTTAGCAATGCAACAAAATTATATCTTAAGTAAAATGTAAATCAAATCAACATTACAATATGTCTTAGCTCATCAATTGATCTCAAATTGTATATACACCTTTTTCATATAGCTTAAGGACATCTACAATAGATATGCACAAAATGAATTTGGTGGAAATACTTTAAAAACTTTCAAGTGAATACAATTTGCCATCAATGCATAGACAATACATCCCTATAAGAAATACTATTACATATTATTCTATTGGGGGAAATTTACTTTATCGGGGGGATTTTTGTTTAGAAAGCCTAGATCACCAACATATCAGCTCATGTGAGAGGTCACTAACCAACTATTAAGCCTACACATGGCACATGCATGCACAAAATAACAAAGAAAAATAAAGGTCATGCATCACACAATAAGTATAAGACAAAAAAATGTCAAAATAGTTGTGTTAGGACTAAAAAAAAATAATCACATATTTTTCATTAACATCTATTCATTTATCTCCTAGTCCTTACAAAATCTCACTGACTCAATTTCATGATCTAGAAAAATTACTAAGGTTTGTGTAAAAAATCCATTTTTCTAACCAGCATACCCAAATAATCACATTCATGAAATCCATTGAAGTCCTTTGATACCATCGGACTAACAATACTTTGTCAATGGAACTCCCATCACCACCCCACGGATAGCCCGATATTGGCAATTCATATCCTTACATCAACGTAATATCCTTCCATCGCCACAACTCTAGTGCATCAACGGAATGAATGATGAAGCTCCCTTGATAGCCCGATATAATCACAGGGTATCAAAGTCTAACACTTATCGGTGAAGTTGGGATGCATCGGGGTAACATTGTTTGATGTCTTACCGATAGACCGAAAGAAAAACACTTATCGGTGGAGAAATGGCCATCGGTGGAAAAAGAACCAAGGTCCCAATGATATAGCGATGAATGATCACTACTAGCTGATGTGGTGTCAAAAGCGTCGTCAAGATATTTAACATGAATGCTCTTCCCGATGACAAGACTAAAGCAAGTGGTATATTAATGAGCCAACACAAAGGTGAATTGCACCATGGATTAATCATACAATTTTCAAAAACCAGAAAGGCTGCGCTAAGGGTAGAAGTAGAAAGCATAGAACTCGGAGCTCTCACGAAATGAAGCCAAGAGAAGAAAAAATCCACATAAGTACTCCACTCTTAGCTAGAAAGTTGCATTTTTTTAGAGTTTGCAATGGAAGAAAATATGGAAAAACCTAAGGAAAAGAAACAAAAAATTGAAAAGAGGAATTTAAACCAAGACTTGATAGATTAGTGTCTGAGGTCAGGGCCAAGACCCAGAAGAAGTGTTCAAGCAAGTAAATTGTTAGATAAACATAGGGGTCATGGGGATGTTTGGATGCCACACCAGGGCTATGAGATTTTTATGTATCACTACAAAAAACAATTCAGATTTTATCCAGTCTGTAACCCATGGAGACTGAACTTAGGAAGACTTGTGGTGCCAAATGTGTTCATCAACGTAGAATTGGTGAAAGCTCTGGCCAGTCGGTATAATGCCAAGAAAAGAACTATCCAATCACCAAATGGGGCCGATATGCTTGTTATCTCCCAAGACCTGATCTCCAAATGTATTTCAGTTAGAAGGTCCCATGAACTTTCCATTCACCATTAGAGACTTTCTAACATAATATCATTGCATGGATACTAGTTACAAGAGATGGAAGCTAGCTTTGCATAGACCTAAGAATGAGCAAGGTCAACTCAAAAAAAAATTAAGCAATGAAAACCCTCCATTTCATATAGATTTGTTTGAAGAATACTTCCAATATACCTACTACTCAGCTGGTCAAGGCTTGGGAATTAAGGTTCCAGTACCACTTATGTCTATTGCACCAATGGTTCTAGCAGTTGATATACAAAGCAAAGATGCTAGGTCATTTGACTATGCAAACTATTTGGTGAATTCACTAAATCAAGGGCTTGAAAGAATAAAAAACAATAGTGATTGCAGAGATTTCAAACACTATTCCTTGTTAATGCATTTACTTTTATATGAGGGACATGCTAGAAATGTGTGGGGTAAAGAATTAAGAATCAAAGACATAGTTAAAGATGGAAACTTTAAACTTGTACATATGTGGATTGCACTATGGGATAGTTGATGTGAGAGGTCTCACTATTTATATTTTGAAGAATATTTTGTTAAACCACTAATGAAGTTGCTAGGCTATTCATATGATCACAATTTATCCCCTAAGGTATAGAGATTTTTGAGACCAAAGGAAAACAACCCGAGAGGCAAGGTGAACCATAATTGGGGAGACTAGTATGCCTTCTCTGATTGCATAGTAATAAGGATTTATGGATTTGAAGGGGTTACACATTTGCTACCTAAGTGGTTCCTAATAGAGTTGCTTATTTGGAAGCAGTATGGAAATTAGCAAGGTCTGATACTAAACATCTCAAGAGTCATAATAAATAATCACTCTTGCCTAGCACTCTTTGTTTTGGAGATTTCATAGTATGTGCCATTGAAGGATATGAAGAAATTGATGCTAAATTAGCTAATTACAACCTTCATCTTGGGTATGAAAGAAATAAATTTGATGAAGAGGGATTTATTCAACAAGCAAGATTAACTCAAAATTCATTGGTTTGCACTTGATGATGTGATTAGGAACCGAGATGAAGATTCCATTGGTGAGAGAATGGCTTCATATAATAAAGCTGTGCTTGTAGAGGAATGGAAGAGAAAGAATTTCCCATCATATAGAGAAGCATTTGTTGATACACAAGATCCCTTGGCTAGGATTGAGCAGCTTTTTTCTCATATGAATGATATAGTAAAAGATGTGCCCTCATACATTTTTGATACATCTCATACAAGTTACACAGGAATGCAAGTTGGGGATGTGGAGCCTTTGGATCACATACCCCCACAACCCACCCCTGATGTATGTTTCTTCACTAACAACAGTGAAGAGGAAGGAAGTGATGAGGAGGGTGATGGAGAGGAGCAACTAGTGGAACAAATAAAGGCCCATGTGATTACACAATATGAGCCCCCTTCGAGAACAAATAAAGGCCCCTGTGATTACAAAATATGATCCCCCTCAGGAACTTGTAAAATTTGAAACATCAGATGAGTTATCTAATGAAATTAGGGTCAAGGCTAGTCATGAATTCATTTCTAATAATGATTTTGTTAAAACTCCTAAGTTCAAATCATTTGTCTATGAGTATAAGGGGAAGAAAATAAGACAAAAGGAGCAAGACGTTACTCTTGAAAAGGAAGCTGATGCCTTAGAAGAATTGAAAAAGGAAGTTGATAGGGAAATGCAATCCATCACTCCTGAAAGAGGTAGAGAATTACTTCAAGAGGCTAGGGTACTACTTCTACCAAGATGGGACATGAGCTCAACAATTGTGTTCAATAGTTTTAGAAAAAGAGGGGATACAATAATGAACTTATCAGAGGAAGCTAGTGAAGAGATATATTCAGGGTCTCGATACAATCCATATGAGGATTCCTTGCTTATTTGGTCACTATACCCTCATGAGAAGAGGCTGACAGTGATTGACAATCCTAATCAATTATTTGGACACCTTTTGTTCAAAAGAGTTGCAGACACTAATCCCTTAGAAACTACAGAGCTGAATGTCAATGTGGCAAAATTCACTATAGCACAAATTGAAAAATTGGTCAAAGAGAATGACAAATTGAAAAAGAAATTATCACATCAAATGGAGAAGTCATCTTACTCTTCTACTCCAGAATTGTATGCTCCATGGCTTGGAAAGGATAAGAGAGTGTTAGATGCATTAGTTAATGCATCCTATTGGAAAAGCTCCCATTTGAAAGCCCAAGAAAAGTGTAAAAAACTAGAAAAGGAGGTGAAAATCATTAAGTACAATGATGTGTCCGATATAATCAAAGAGAGGTTCAATAAGTTGATAAAGCAAGCTGATGATTATTGGGGTGTATTTAAGCAAATAAAATCAGCACTAGAGGAGAATGTCTGGTTACAAGGAAGAATGATTGATAAAAAGAAGGAACTTCTGGGTAAACAAATCCTAAAAGACCAAACACTACAAAGATATAATGACTTGGTGAGATCCCACAACCAATATCAAGAAAGACTCGAAGAAGACCTCGGTTATTTTAATTTGGTTCCTGCATTCCATGATGATATAGGGAATCTTCAAGAAAGGGATGATTGGAAAGCAGAATTTATAGAGTTTCTAACAATTGCATTGTGGGAGATCAACGATGAGGATATGGTCTTACAAAATACTCATAAACAAATTGAGAAACTCATGTACATAGAGTATGATATGAAGGTGGTCATATCCAATGCCGAAACTCATGCAGAATAGGGGTACATTGATCACCTCTTAGCTTTCAATCTGTTTATAAATCGGGTAGTGGATAATTCGGGCAAAACTGAGCAATAGTTAGAATCGGTTGGTGGTAATGATGTGGACCCTATCATATAGTAAAAGATTTGAACAAGTCTTAGATGACCATGGGCTTTTACTCAGAGATTAACGGATTGGTACACATGTTTATGATTATGTTAGTTTCTTAAATTAAGTTCAAAATCATGTTTTATTATCAAGAATCGTGTCTTTTGGTCTGAAACTTGTTGCCTCTCGTGTATATAAGAGAGACCAAGACCAAAAGAAGGATAGAGGAGAAGATAGTAGGCGAATAGGGATAGATAGATAGCAAAAAGCTTCCATAATGTTTCCATTTCAAAAGACTATGTTGCAGATATAATTTTGAGGAAATTAATGAAGGATCTTGGATTCTATGTGTGGCTTTATATCATCAATTGTTTGTTGAAAATATTCAATTATCTGGTTTTCTCAGTTTAATATTTCCTTATTATTTAAATTGGTATATCAATTATATATTCAATTTATCAATGCACATTTTTTGTTTGATAGAGGAGCATCTATTTTCCTCAGACATGCAAAAATTTTCATGTTGCACTATATTTAGCAATTCTGTAAAACTTGACAAAAATGACCTACAACAACTTTTGATAGTTTGCAATTTTACAAATTTTTTTGCAACTTTGTCTCTTTTACCCAATTGACTCTAAAATCATCCTAATTCATAGTGAATGGTCTCACAAGATCTAATTAACATAAAATGACCTCCTCAAATGCTAAAATGACATACTAAGATGCAATGTCCTTCAAATTTGAAAATGGAAGCTTAGGTGCTCCTGCACCAACATGTATGTTATATGTGTGATCATAAACAAGGAACTTGAAATGTTCAACAAAATGCCTCAAAGAAATGTGGTCTTATGGACTACAATAATTGCGGGATATATGCAAATTAGATCTATTGAAAAGGCTTTAGAAACTTTAAAGCAAATGCAATTTGCAAGTTGTTCCAAAACAACCTATTCTGAATTTGGGATATGTTTTAGAAGTAATTAAAGGGTGTCTGAAAATGGTTTTATATCTTGTGTACAGTGCTTTAGGATTGAAGGAATTAAGAGATTGAAGCCCTTTTTTAAAAAAAATTGTCTAAGTGAGGTTGAATGGTGCTCCTGATTTCCATCAGGCTCCATGTTGGAGATTCCCATGCTAACAATAGAGACCTTTTTGGTAGATCAATATATGGATATTAAACCCACCACGCCGGTCTACCAAGATTATGGAACCATTATCGAATCATCAAACAAACAAGATCAAATCACTTAAATGAAATATAACCTCGACCTCTAACAATTCAATGAAAGAATATAATAGAAAAGTGAAGGTAGAGGAAAATTTCTTGGCCTTCACATAAATTTGATGAACCAATTTTCCATTAACGCAACTCAAGAACTCAACCAAGGTAGCAAATAATTAAAAATCCAATGGGGGAAAGGAACCAATGCTTTGGAAAAGGATTTAGCCAACCACATAACAAGTGGGAGCACATTGTACTAGATAAATAAGGTGGGGGTAGTTAGTTCCATTTTCTATAATGTGGTAAGAGTCATACAGGTAATGTTATGTCAGGCTGGGGAACTCTTCTTGGAGGTTCTAAACAATTTTCCTCTTTTTTATAAGACTATGTTGGCAATACCACCTAGATCATAGTTTTTTTGTGGGATTCCAAACCCGTACAATGAGGTGCAGTTGTGGAAATCTCATAAAGAGAAGATACAAGCTACCATGATGATTTTGTTGAGTGAATTTATATCAAAGTCTTGCTTAGCATGGCTTGAGACATGTGCAGATGATATTCTCTCTACAGATAGGCTTGGGGGAAAGTATTTGCTTGATCTTGTGAAAGGTGGCAAGGAACTTGCAAAGAATGAGGCATTGATCAGAGAAACATTGGATAGTCTATATGCATTTGAAGGGAGCTTGGAGTGGCTAAAAATGGTTTTTGGTTCAAATTTTGAGTTTACATGCCAATGCATGTGTGATATTGTTTTGAAGCACTTAAAGAGTCTATGGGATGAACTTTTTGAAAGCCTCTTTGTTAGTAGGATGAAACAATTAATAGTTGATGGATTTGCAGATCTGCGTGAGAGAGTTAAGGTTGCTAAATGCCTTCAATCCATAATTACATCTCTGGAAAGTTACAAATATGTTGAAACCCATTTGCACAAATTAACTACTAGTGAGGGTTGGCTTGTCAACAAAGGGGACCTAAAAAGTGTCAATTTACCTAGGTTGAGTTTTAGATTCATGATGACAAATGATGAAGATTGGTTTGGTCACCTTAACACTTATTTTGGAACTGAGGTTAGTCAAATAAAATATACCATAGATGAGGGGTCCAAGAATATTCTGGAAGACCTCCTAAGTTTTCTTCATGCACATAAATCTCCTTCAAAGATAAATGATTTAGCACCTTATTTGCAAGAGAAATTCTTCCATTTTATCTCAACATTGATTGTTGAGATTGAAGAGCATCTTGCACATCTTTTAGAAGCTCTCTATCAAGAAATGAAAAATGAGGAAATGCCAAAAAAAATTAACAAGGAGACACTAGAACCGACAATTATAGTGGAAAGGGAACTTTTCTTAGGAAGGATTTTAGTTGCTCTCAATTTTCATTCAACTTCCCTTCCAATAGTTCGTGGATTTTCTCAGCTCTGGCTTGTCAAGAACAAAGCTTCAGTTTGAGGGAAAGGATCTTCAAATTTTAGATACTCTAGTACTGATTTTGATTACCCTCTTCTAGACAGTTCTAGAAGACAAATACTAATGATAGGGGTTGGTTTGAAGACTGAATCATAGGATAAAAATAATAGCACCAAATTGAATAAACTGAGAAGAACTATGCAAAATCTTTGTATCAGAGCTCATAGCATGTGGATATTGTGGATAACTGAAGAGATTTTAGGAATTCTCACAAGAGATCTAAGAGAGGATGATTCTTTATCTATGACAACTCCTTTGAAGGTTTATATTCTCATTTTCATTGCATATTTTGTTTTTTGTGGCTTATGGAGTTGGTTTCATTTCCATGATTCATATAATCATTGATCTCTTCTTGCAGCTTTCATGAGATTTCTTCTAGTTCTTATTTAAGTCATCATGGTTTATATCTGGATATATTAATAACTGAATGAGAATAAAGCATCTAGAGTAAAGAGCTACATTTGATTCTTTCAGTCACTTCAAACTCTTTATTTACCAAAAAATGGAAAAGACTAGCATGTGCCCTTTCAACCCTTCTAGTCCATATTAATCATGGAAATGTAATATGTAAGTATGTAGAAAAGTATCAAAGGGGAGCCGAAAAGTTAGAGATTTTCATATGGCCTATGAATTAGCTCTTGTTGTTGGCGTCATTTGGGAACTCCTATTTTTGGGAATTCAGTAAGACTTCTCAAACAAAGTAGGATGACATCTACTGTACAACTGAACATTTAAATGGAATTTGAAGCATGATTTTATCTAATTTTTAATTTGCTTCCTTAAGGAAGACTCGTAAAATGCCATTTTTCTAATTGTATATCAAACTTCCTACTGCTTCTTTTCTTTTACTGTTGCAAGTCACAATTTTAGTGTTGTATGCTTGCTCTGTCTCTTGTAGTTTTTTGTTCCATGATTTCAAGGCTTACCATTTATTAGTCTGTGATTTGTAGGGTTGGGAAGAAACTAAATTGAAACAAGAGCATGAGGGTCGAGGTCAACTATAGTTAAGGTTGGTAAAATCCTTGAAGCCATAGTTACATCTCTGGAAAGTTACAAAGACATTGAAACCCATTTGCATAAATTAACTACTAGTGAGTGTTGGCTTGTCAAGAGAGGGGACCTAAAAATTGTCAATTTACCTAAGTTGAGTTTTAGATTTATGATGACAAATGATAGACTGGTTTGGTCACCTTAACACTTATTTTGGACCTGAGGTTAGTCAAATAAAAGATACCATAGATGAGGGATCCAAGAATATTCTGGAAGACCTCCTAAGTTCTCTTCATGCACATAAATCTCCTTCAAGGATAAATGATTTAGTACCTTATTTGCAAGAGCAATGCTTCCATTTTATCTCAACATTGATTGTTGAGATTGAAGAACATCTTGCACATATTTCAGAAGCTCTCTTTCAAGAAATGAAAAATGAGGAGATGCCAGAAAAAATGAACAAGGAGACACTAGAACCGACAATTATAGTGGAAAGGGCACTTTTCTTACAAAGGATTTTAGTTGCTCTTGTAATGAAAACTAGATGCGGAAACAACTCTCCTAAATGTCAATACCTCAGGGAAGAATGCAGATATACTCTTAATTTTTCAATTACAGTTCAATTAAGATGCACTTTGAAATAAATATCAGAAACAAAGAATTAGACAAACACATATGAACACCAGATATACGTGGGAAAACCCTTATGGGAGAAAAACCCACCACACCAAGAGAAGTCACTTTGTATTACAATAATAAGGATTACATACAAGTTTTAGACTTATCTTTCTGATGTCTGTTTACAGCAGCAATCACCATGAACAGTCTTGTATAGGAACCTTCAAGTTACAATCTACATAGAATAGAATTCATCCACTGATACAATTTGAACTAATACAACAACTGTTGATCGAACTAACTGAACCATCGAGCATCTACAACTTCCGAATGTATTCATGTTGTTCCCTGTCTGTTGAGCTTCCTCACAGAACCGCCACAATGAACTATCTTCCAACTGTTGAGATTTGGCTTCTCCTATTGGTCCACGAGATGCCACATAGGAAAGTCTCACTCCGTCAAATGGCTTTAATCTGTGTTGGCATGTCGGTGAGACACTGACTATGTCTCCCTGATGCCAATAGCTTCATATCGATGTCACCAAGAGTTTTCCATCGGCAAGAGGTGCCACCAAGTTTACAACCGTTGCATCGACTTCAAAATTGCTATCAACAAGACTTATCGCTCACCAAGAGGTTACACCAAGTCTCCTTAAGTTACATCGAACACCGAACGGTCAACAAGACATTCTACTATCGCCAAGACATCACAGCGAATACTTCATGTTATTCCAAAGTGTATCCACCAGTCGACGAGACTCATCACTTTTGCCAAGACCTTATACCGAAGTCCTAAGTCATACTGAGCCATTAGAATTTCCATCGGCATCCATCTATTGCTAAGACATTCAACTGTCGCCAAGAGGTTTCACCGAGATCTCTTAAGTTACTCCGGAGCCATACTACTATCGGCAAGACATACCTTTCACTAAGACATTACTCTAAATGCTCACAAGTCATACCAAGCACCAAATGACAATTGATAAGACTTCCATATCGGTAGGACTTCTTACCGAACACCCTAGACTCCCCCCGTAGACTTCAACAAAAAACACACTGTTGGTGAGACAACTATATTGCTAAGAGCTCATAGCGAACATCCAAGACTCTCCCCTCTATCTGATTGAATGGCCTGTTGGCTAGAGGTCTCCATGGGCGGCGAGAGGTTATCCTAAACAAAATGTCACAGCGATAGATTCCAACGTGTAACATACGGTTGGTGAGACATATTACTCGATCAGACTTCTCACCAAGCCGCCAAAGGTTATCCTTATGACTCCAATGTATAAGCATTCAGTGAGACTGCTGCAAGGTCACAATGACCTGTATTGTTCAACAAGATTCAAGCTGCTAGTCGGCCAGACACAAAAGATGTCACACCGACTTGGCCCTTTCAGAGGTTTCAGCCTGTGGGATTGAGGCACATATTTCCAACAGCTCTCAGTTTTCATTCAAATTCCCTTCCACTAGTTTGTGGCTTGTCTCAGCTCTAGTTTGTTGTGAACAAAGATTTAGTTTGAGGGAAATGATCTTCAACTTTTAGATACTCCAGTACTGATTTTGATTTCCCTCTTCTAGACAGTTCTAGAAGACAAATACTAATGAGAGGGGTTGGTTTGAAGCCTGAATCACAGGATAAAAATAATAGCACCAAATTGAATAAACTGAGAAGAACTATGAACAATCGTTGTATTAGAGCTCATAGCATGTGGATATTGTGGATAACTGAAGAGATTTCAGGAATTCTCACAAGAGATCTAAGGGAGGATGATTCTTTATCCATGAAAACTCCTTTGAAGGCCTATATTCTCATTTAAATTGCATATTTTGTTTGTTGTGGTTTATGGAGTTGGCTTCATTTCCATGACTCATCTAATCACTGATCTCTTCTTGTATTTTTCATGAGATTTCTTCTAGATTTGATTTAAGTCATCATGGTTTATAGCTAGATATATTAATAACTGAATGAGAATAAAGCATCTAGAGTAAAGAGCTACATTTGATTCTTTCAGTCACTTCAAACTCTTTATTTCCCAATAAAAGCAAAATACTAACATGTGCCTTTCAACCCTTCCAGTCCATATTAATCATGGAGATGTAATCTGTAAGTATGTAGAAAAGTATCAAAGGGGAGCCAAAAAGTTAGAGATTCTCATAGGGCCTATGAATCAGCTCTTGTTGTTGGCATCATTTGGGAACTCTTATTTTTGGGAATTCAGTAAGAGTTCTCAAACAAAATAGGATGACATCTATTGTGCAACTGAACTACTGTTCCACTGCACTATAAACGTTAAACCCCTACCATCCCTTCACTCCTTTCATTGTACTCTACATGGTTGATATAAGAAGAGCCACTTTTCACTTTATTATTGTTCATCCTTTTTCTTTATGTGCTGCTCTATTTTTCACACTCAACTTCAAAAGTGATTTGCATGCCCCCTCAGAAAGTGGAAGCTAATTTTAAGAGTTCAAATTCTGAAATTTGTATAGACAACTCAATCTACATGTCCCTTAATATCATTTTTATAGATAAAAGTAAGTTCTCCTGTGCACTATGCAATTTGATAGTAGAAACTTTGAAAAGAAAATCACTTTTAACATCTCATAACGGAAAATAAAAGAATAAAAAGACCTCAATTCCAAGTTCTCTATATAAATCCTTAACTTCTGCAACACAAGATGGATCTGATTTTCCATAGTTAGCCCAAAAAAGAAGATAATCATTGTTAGTCAACAAGCAGCTAGTAAAATGGATCATATGGATCATATGGCCTAACCACGTATAGATTTGAAAAGTAAAATTAACTAAAACCATGGAAAGTGACTTACCACAAGATTCTGCACAAATCGTGTCTAATGCGGAAGAATGGGCAGAGGTTGCAATCCAAAATCAGGCATGCTTTACTTCTCCATTTTGGTGGGCTACCTTGAAAATAAGGTTTTGACTCACTGCTCCATTTTGGCAGGCTACATTGAAAATAAGGTCTTCATGGTGGTTTTAGAGTATGTTTATTAAAATGAAAATTATGCTTATAAAAATAAATTTTGTCATTTTTCCTCTTAGATTATTTGGTTGTTTATTCTTATTTTTTATTTTTTCTCTTCCTTTTGCTTATTTTTTTATTTTTCAAGGTTTTTGGGTTTTAGTTTTTTAGGTTCTCTTATGTTTTTCGTTAATTTTTATAATTTGGTGGTTTTTCGTCAATTTAGAAGAAACTTTGGTGTACATATGATGACACCACAAAAAAAAATATTTATTCCACAAAAAATATTTATTAGTAATTTTATTTGTAATATTTTATTATTAATTATGACGGGCTATGATTGAAAATAAGGTCTTGACGAAGGTTTTAGAGTATGTTTATTAAAATGAAAATTATGGCCAAGATTTTAATAATGAACACATTTACTTAGTCAATTTTATTTTTCTAATATTAGTCATTTATTTACTCATTCTTATTTGTCTGATATTAGTCATTTATTTAGTCAATTAGTTGTGATTTTACCCGATGACCAAATTAGTCACTTATAAATGACCAAAATAGTCATTTATTTTCCAAATTCTACTAGTGAATTGGTACTTCATCTGATCCTTGTCCTCTTTTCCGCAAGGAGCTTTGTCGGTTTTCTTTCCTTTGTCCTCTTCTACGGCTGCCCCTGAGGGTCTTGTACCTGATTCCATATATTCTACAAACAAAGGAATGGTGAGCATAATCAAGCATGAAGACACAAATGTTAGCCCAAAATCCCTATGGATAGAGTTAGATTATATAATACATCATTCAAGAAATCCAACATTTACTCTAGATCGTCATTAGCAATTCACTAGAGGGAGTTTGGGCAGTCCAGGTCCCAAGGGTTGGACTTCCCTATCAGGATGGTTGTTTTGAAGGGCGAACAGGGTAGGGCAATCCACATGGTTTCTCTTGTCTTTAGATTTAGATGATTTGAAAGGTTCATGCAAGAGAGGGTCCAATTTGAGCATGTGGGTCAAAATTTGTTTCCAAATTGGAGGTCATTTGGATCATCTGGGGCACTCGAATTCATAAGGAGGGAAAGTCGTTTGGGTTTTGCGATTTGGAATAGCTCTAATGAAACAGCATTTTGGGAGCAGAGTTTTGAAGCATGGGATCCACGAGGCTGAAGGACAGTCAGCATAACTCCCTAATCACTTAAGAGTTCAAGTCAAGAAGGTCGGGAATCCATTCAAGGATGGTCGTTTGGAAAAAATGACCACTAAGCGGAAGTCTAGTGGGAGCAACTTGGAAGACCATACCCAGATTTGGACTTTGCTTCCCTATTTTCTTCACTAAGAGTTCTACTGGTGGTCAGAGTACCGGGCCCTGGAGGTCGGAAGGATGGGCTCAATTTCTCTTTTGCAACAGCCGAGATGAGACAGAGTCCAGATGGCAAAAGTCCAACAGAGCGGATCTGGTGAAGGTTGGGGATGCAAGTTTCATCGTTTCTTGTTCATGCAGCATCTAGACGTTCGAGACCCGGAGGGTGGAAAAAATTCGTCTGATAGCTGTGCGAAATAGAAATGTTATAGTGGAGGTTCGTGGATGGAAGTCTGTGGACCAAGACCTAGAGGGTGCTAAAGATGTGACAATTCTATCCTCTAACTCAGGCGGTGAACGAAGGGGCGGATCTTGAGGCTCGGATGGACGGAGTTGGGATGTCATTTGGGAAATGGTGAAAGGTAGATAGCATCACAGAGATGAAATCTTGCAGGAGCGATCCTGGGAAGTATGGATAGAGGCAAGGAGTTCAATTGTTGTTAAGTTCAAATGGCAACCTGACAAGGGAAATCCGGGATGGTAAGGAGGAATTTCTCCATTTTGAAGTTGTTTTAGTTTGAAGTTTTATCAATGGCAATGGGAAAGCTTGGGCCTAGAGGGCACTAATTCTCTATGTGAAGAACAGCACCAGGGAAATGAAGTTTCAAATTCATTTCGAAGGGTGATTTGATGGTTTCCTTGAAATTCTATTGTATGGGTTTTCTAGACCTCACCTCCCTCTCAAATGAATGCAATTTTATCCCATTTTATCCATTACTTTAATCAAAAAATCACCAAAAATTATAGCGGGAGGGTGGACAGCAAACCTACCACAAGAACCCGGTGAAAGGAGTTGTTGAATCCATGAAGGAACAGTGAAGGAAGGTAGTGGGCTCGAGGGTGGCAAGAAATGAAGGTTCTCGGTCTCTGCAACTACTTTGGCTAATCCTAACATGTGAAAATGATAGGTCAAACCCAAGTATTTATAGCCCCAAGTGAATTTAATGCACCCAATTAATGCATGTATGGTGGGCTCAAGATTTTGTTCAATTCAAATTATGAAAATAGCGGTGAGGGGTCCAGAACCCGAAAGTTAGAAAGACGCAAGCCGATGGCCATTTCAAATGTCAAGCGAAAAATCACCAGTAAAGTGGGTACTAGGGTCTGATGCATGGAACTTCAGCAGATGATGGTCGTTCAAGAAGAGAAAATGTACAATGGAGTTCCGGGCAGGGAAATCTAGCGAACTGAGTTTGGAGCAAGTGAAGGATGGTCTATTGAACCCTTGGAGTAAAGAAGACAACAATCAAGATGGTAGACTTCGAGGCACGAAAGGACACAACCCCTTAGATGTTTTTAAACAACAAATGCAACCCAAAAATCTAGCAAGAGAAACCTGCCATGACAGACCTGGAGGGCCCCAAGGCCGATGGCAGAGGAAAAATTCCAAAGGAACTTCATGACGATCTAGGACTTAGAAAATTTGGAGGGGATGAAACATGGTCAACTTGAGATAAGACTTTGGAAGCACGCTGACCATTTGGGACACCAAAATGGGGGCACACAAAATGAGGCAACAGCAAACGACCCGGAGAGGCAAAGGAAAGAGAGGGTCCCCATTCTAAATGGGGCATGTGTGTTGAGGGCACAACAAATGGCAACTATGCTGGGAAATGCTCCCAAGCGTTCTAAGGATAAGTATTCATTCAGGGCCCAGAATCTCTGGTTTCACAAACCAGGGGTCAAATTTCAAAAGTGAACTAGGAGAATGAGGTCCTTAGTTGAGTCAGCCTACAAAACATCCCAGAAGAGTGTGTGTAGTGAATTCATTCCTTTCCTTGGGAACTGTGACAAGTAGTGGCTAATCAAACGAAGCGAGCTACGTAAATCGTCCAACACCAAAAGTAACCTGGAAATTGCCTCACTACCAACCAAGAGTCCATAGCCCCGATGGAGTTATCGCTATGACCCCACGAATATTGCTCTATTGCTAGCCAAGTGTCCATAGCCCCAGTAGAGTTATTCGCACACCCATATGGTTGCTTGATTTCAGAATTTTCTTTTCTTTCTTTCTTTTGATATTTCTTTTCACATTTTATCTTTTGATGATCTATGTAAACACTGAAGCCTATGATGGGTTTGAGAGCCACAATGCTCACTGGAGAGGACTTAATATTTTTCACTCACCAAGTTATCATTGCAGCTATTGCACAATCCTTTGGAAAAAATTAACATGTGTTCTATACAAGATTAGAGATGGATGTAAAGAGATTCAATCAAGGATCTAGTTCTAAGGTAGAGTTCAAATGAGGAAATCACTCTTGGGCGGCTATCAGGGACCAATAGTCAAGAATGAATTTCTAGCCATAGAACACTAAGAATGGACAACAAAGTGAACCATTCGTTGAACGAGCATGGCCACCACATTAGGAACAAAGAGCCCCTCATCAAAACAAAATAGTTAGGAGGTGAGCAAAATGGAACGATGCAAAACAGTGAAATGCAAGCAAACCAAAAGGAAACCTACTTTAACCTATATACAAGTATTTACAGGAATGACTCTACACGAGCTCAAACTTGGAAGTAATGCTTCAAATGTTTCCCATTCACAGGAAATGGGACATCCTCACCAGTGAGAGTCTTTAAGCGAAACGCATTGTCTCCCAAAATTTTAGCTATCTGAAAGGGGCCAAGCCAATGCTTGTCAATTTTTTTATGTCCCCCTTTCTTTTCATGGGCCTTTTCCCAACATAGGACTAGATCTACAATTCAAAAGGCCTTAATCTTGGCTTGACGATTGAACCAACGTTTGACTACACCTTAGTGTTTGGAAAAAATTTCTATTGTGCGGTCTCGTACCTCTTCTAAGTGCAAGAGCTTAGCTAACCGAGCTTCTCTATGATCTCCCCCTTCATAAAAGTCATTGATAAACTGGAGAGGGGATTTTCAAGTGGATCGAAAAGACAAGATCTAAGACATAAACCAGATGAAATGGGGAATCACCAAGGGCAACCTTGTGACAAGTGCGATCTGCCCAAAGGGCAAAACGGAGTTGGGTATGCTAGTCCTTGGGATTCATATCTAGCAATTTTTTAATCATGGTTATCAGATTCTTGTTTGTGGATTTTGCAAGACCATTTCCCTGGGGGTAGTAATTAGATGAAAGCTTAAGGGTTATCCTATAATCAAAAGCCCAACTAGAAAATTTTATGAAGCAAACGCAGGTCCATTGTCACATACTAATGCATAAGGACAACTGAAGCAATTTAAAATAAAAATTTCCAAAAAATTTATGACTACCTCAATTGTACATTGTCTATATGCAATTGCTTTTGTCCATCTAGTGCAGTAATCAGAAGCGGTATGAATGTACATGTGTCTTGTAGATGATGGAGGGCTTACTGGACCAATGAAATCAAGACCCCATTACACAAATGGTCTCACCTCCATAATAGGTTGCAGTGGGATAGCATTATTCTTTTCCTTGGTAGCAGTGGTCTAGCATATGTGACATGAACGAACATGGTTGTGAGTGTCCTTAAAGACTTTTGGCCAATAATATCATGCCCTTAATATTTGATGTGTAGTGGAAGGACCAGATCCATGGCCAATACCAAACTTATCATGAAATTCCTTCAAGACCCGATCGGCTTCTTCTTTGCCAAGGCATCTCAAGTAGATACCTTGATTCCTTTTATATAAAATGGACCCTTGAAGTATGTAACTATTAATTTTCAAGTGAAGAGCACGCTTCTGAACTCCCTGTAGGTGGGGTAGGAACTTGTGATTCAACAAATAATAAACGACATCTTTGTACCACTACCCTCGAGAAACATCTTCAATTTGGTATTGTTGCATGGTGAGTTCAGGTCCTACATCAGATGTTGCCTCAACAATTGTTTGGGTAAGTGATTTTCCTCTCACCAGTCTCATTGGATGGATTTCCATATAGTATTCTTGCAGCAACATGACCCATTTTTTCCTTCATTCACCTAACTCATTTTGCATAAGTAGTGTCTTCATGGCTAGGTCAGGAACTATGGAAAACACTTTTTTGCGTAAGATGTAATGTCTAAATTTCTTCACTCCTCTAACAATGGCATATGCTTGTTTTTCTACATTATGGTAACACATTTAAAAATCTTTCAAAGGGGCACTCATGAAGGTGATTGGGTGTGTGTTCCCCTCATCATCTTTCTAAGTCAAAATGTTGGCACATGAATGCTCTGAAGCAAACAAATAGACATAAAAAGGCTTCAGATAGTCTAGGTTGACCAGCATGGAGGCTATTGTCACCTAGAAATTGCACCCTATGCACAGTGATGTAAACTGAGCTTTCTAGAGACACATGGGATCATTTCAAGGCTGTGGGTCACCTGAATTTGAAATGAACCTTCAGAGAAGGCCAGCTTCCTTTGGGTATCACCTAAACTATCAATTCTATAATGGTAAAAGGAGAAGGAAAGCATACAAATGAAAATTAAACTCTAGTGATACACCGAATTGATGACAAAATATGAAATGAAAATAAGATAAACATACACTGGGAAACTTAACTTCAACCGTTTCACATACTCAACAAAACTTCTTTTAGATCTATGCATTAATCTTAATAGGTTCGATCTACATACACATCTTAGGAAGGAAAGATAATTTTCATGACTTTAAGGTATGAATGTAAACTTATAAAACATAGTTAAAGACTTGCATAGTCAAAAGAAAAATACAGAAATGAGAGTAGTACAAACATGCACACTAGCTTCCAAGGTAAACTTTGTGTTATATTCCAGATTCTAGTTGAGTTACAAAACATACATTTAGTCGAGAAAGGATTGATAAAATCACTAACTCTTCAGAGTGTATAATCCGAACTGTCTACAAAAAGGAAAAAAATGCCTTATATATCAAAATGTGTCAGCCCCTTAGGGCTTACAAAATATCAGTCCTCGGGATAGAACTCTCCTTAGATCTTTTAATTGAATTTAACGTTGCACCCTACGTGTCCATGTCGGTGAAGAGTCACACTAGAGAAACCTTCAGATCTTTCTGAAACCACCACATTTACTTCATGGTATCATGTCCACCTTGAACCTCTTCGGTCGAGTGCTTTGAATGCTCCTAAGCTTAGAACATATACATGTTGCTTTTGATTGTTTCGTTGATGCTCTTCATCCTGGTCAAACTGCCATGGCTCACTTTCAGATCTCTTTGATTGGTTGAGTGTACTCCACGTAGATCCCTCAGATGGTCAAAAGCTCCTCCTGTAGAATCTCATCTTGGTGAGACACTAGAAGTGTCTCACTGATGTGATTAAATCCTCCTGGAACCATCAGCATAACATGGAACTATCGATGAGAGTTCTTAGTGAGCCCAAAAAGTCATGCCGATATTGCCTCTGTGGTCGCCGAGAAAATTGCTATCGGGAAGACCCTTTGCCGAAGGCAATAACTCTCAGCGAACTCATCTCATTGTTGGGGAAGGCTTTGCTATTTTGGCAAGACCTCTTGCCAAGCTTTAAAACTTTGGGTGATCCCATCTTATTATCGGCAAGACCCCATCCATTTGCCAAGACATCACGGCGACTCCTCCATCCTTCACCAACCATCATCTTTTGTCAACTAGACTCTCATCCTTTGGAAAGACGTTATGCCAAAGGAAATATGCTTTCCTCCCCACCAACAACCTTGTGAACGATTGTCGGTGAGACCTTTGGTCTTTGGTAAGACCTCCTACCGAAGCCCCCACCGATATGCTAAAGACATCTTCCCTTTCGCCAAGACTCCACTCTGTCGGCCAAACCTCACATCGATATGACTTTCCTTGGTGAGACCCCCGGCCTTCGGTGAGACATCGTTTGGTTGCCGGGACTTCATGGTGAAGGCTTTAACTCTTGGTGATGATACTCTTTTTCACTGAGACCACATGCGGTCGGTGAGACCACATGTCGAAGGCATCCATGCTTTGGTGAAAGCTCATTTCAGTCGAGGAGACTCCCTTTTATTGCTGAGACACCATGTCGAAAACCCTAACCGCTTGGAGAGATCCAAATCAACTTTGGCCAGAGTTTGCTAGGTCAGTGAGATATCTTACTGACCTCCTCATCATTCTCTGAGTTTTCCTTGACACCTCCCCAAGCCTTTCTTCATCGGCAAGAGTCAATTAGTATCACCCCGAACACACTCCACTTTACCGAGCTCCGCATTCTTTTCGCTGAGACATTATCAAGTCGGGAAGACTTCATAGCAAGGCTCATTTTTCATATTGATATCTCCTCCTGTCACTGAGACTACACTACATCGGCAAGAGATTACTGTGATAGCTAAGAGCTACACTGATATAAAATGTTAGGGAGACTTCCCCGCATTCAGTAGGACCTATGGCAAAGCTCGAACAACTCTTCGATGATACTTTAGGCCATCGCTAAAACACTGTGTCAATATTACTTTCTCTCAGTGAGGCTTTGGCTAGTCACCAAGACATCTTGGCGACTCGACCCTCCTTTTGGAAAATTGGGATCCTGTCGGGGTGACCCTTTGCCTTCGGTGAGACCCTGTGGTGAAGCTCCCACCTTTCGGCAATGATTTTACCTTTTCTTCGGTCGAGGAGACATCACCATCTTGGCAAGACCCTCGCTAATACTTGCATCCTTTGGCTGAGATAGCCTTCTTCGTCGAGACTCGACCCAATCGGTAAGACCCTTGACCAAAGATGGATCTCTTGGCGATGATGCCTTCACTCAGTGAGAGCCCCTTAGTCGGCAAGACATCTAAGTGGTTTTGGCAACTCTCCTCCTTAGAGGGCTTTCATGCCAAGCTTGATCTAGGTAGGCCTTCTGACTGTGTTCCTCATGACCTAGCACTAGATGCATGATTTAACCCTTGATGTAAATGACCCGCCTGGCCCTTTAGAACTTCTGAAACATAATTTTCCCAACTGACCTAGCCCATAGGTGAAAATTGGGCAATAGGGGCCTTAGCAATTTCTTGCTTAATTTCTTCAAAGGATTTCTTTTCCTCAGGAGTCCACTCAATCTTGGCATCTTTCTTTAGCATGGCATTGAGCGGCTTGACAATTTTAGCAAAGCCAGTAATAAACTTTCGCACAAAATTAATCTTTCCAAAGAAATATTTGAGCTCTTTCTTGCTACTGGGTAGTTGGATATTTAGTAAGGACTAGATGCATTCTAGATCAATGGAGATGCCTCACTCTGAGATGACATGCCCAAGAAGCTTCCCTTCAGTAACCCCAAAGATGAATTTCTTTGGGTTAAGAGAAACTCCTACTCCTAACACCTTTGAAAGACTTTGCACAAATCAGAGACATGATCACTCTGTTTCTTTGAAAACACCATCAAATAATCCATGTAGATGATTATGCACTTCTCGATTATATCTTTAAATGCAATTTCCATGGCACATTGGAAGGTTGCGCCGACGTCAATGAGCCCAAATGGCATTCGTCTGTAGGCAAAAGTGCCCCACTTGGTAGTGAATGTTGTCTTATGGTGGTCTTCATACTGCACCATTACTTCATTGTACCCTAAATAGCCATCAATGAAGGACATGATCTACAAACCATTAACAATCTACAGTACTTCATCCAATGAAGGAACAGGATAATTGTCCTTTTCTGAAGCTCTGTCAAATTTCAGAAGTCCACATACAATCTAATTTCACCATTCTTTTTCCTAATTGGTACCAAGTTGGCAACCCATGTAGAGTGCCAAACTAGAAAGATAATTCCTGTTGAAAGTAGTTTTTTCACCTCCTTGTAAATAATTAGCTCTAGTAATGCATTTATAGAGCATTGTCACTATTGGAAGGGTTTCGCATCAGGCTTGAGAGGGATGGTGTGCATTATCACGGAGGTGTCATAAGTTTTCAAATCTTCATAGCTCCATGCAACTACATCATGATATTTTTGAAGAGCATCAACTATCCCTTTCTTCTCTTCTATGGTGGACGCCTTGCCAATAAAAACATTTTTTTTATTTTCTTGGTTTTTTTGAGGTTATGGACATCACATTGATTGTTGATGGATTCTTTCTTAACTTGTTGGTCTTGATCTCTGATCTGATCCAAATCAAATATACACTCCAGCTGAACCATACCTCTAGGAATTGTATTGGTCTTGAGGTTAATGACTCCTTCTATGTCTAATTTAGCTTCTTCTAGATCAACTTCATCTATTATTTGGGTGGCAAAGACATTAGAGCTCATGATGAACTCAAGGATGTTCTTATCATCATTGAAGACTTGAAAGTGAGTGACATTATCCAAAATAGATGGAGTAGATGTCAACTCAACTGTAAAGCGTTTAAGACCTGATAGGGAAGGGGTTGTAGTGTGCTAGCCACTTGAGCCAAAGCATCAACAATGTGATTCTGGGAGCATGGGATCAACTGAATATTAAAAGTGTTTAAACCTTCTAGAAGATCCCAGACATGTTTGTAATTACCAAGTCTTTTATCATGGAAGGAATACAACTTTCTAATTTGTTTGAACCCCAACTCAGAGTCATTGAAAACTTGCAACATTTTGATATTTTTCTTCAAAGCCATAAGAAGACCGTGCACTAGAGCTTCATACTCGGCTACGTTATTAGTGCAATAAAACTATGACCTATGGGAAGCAAGAAAGGTCTTACCCGTTGGGCTGATGAGCTCAAATATGGAACTATCCCCTTGTTTTGACTTAGATCCATCAAACCAAAGCATCCAGAACTTGGAAAGCTTCTTGGCATCGGGCCCCACTAGGCTTTCACTTTCTTCTGGCTTGGAAATTGCTTCCTCATCCCTTAGGACATGCATTGATTTAGGGTGATGGGCAATAGGCGGTGTTGCTGGTATCTCCTTTGTATTTTCTCCTTGAGGGACGGCTAATCCCTTGAAGTTTTCTACCACTATTTGGCATAGGCAGTACTCAAATTCAAAGTGGGCAGCATTGTGAATTTTGCACCAATTTGGCAGCAAGAGATCTTGGAAATTCATTCAAGCACCCAGGTTGAGTTGATCCTTCACACACTTTTCCATGAATTCTTGGAAACCATTCAATAGTCCCAAGTTATTGTCCTCACCAGGCTCATCATCTGACTCCACCAACATCTTTGTACTTTGAGGCATTTGAGTGAGGTTAGTTGGAGGGTTGCATTGCACCAAAAGTACCTTTGTAGCAAGTTCTTCTTTGGGTTCAAATTCTTCTTGACAGGCGAAAGGACAGTAATTTCCTAGTTTTCTCTCAACAAACAACACCTCATTGATATTGTTGTACTTTGTGATCATGTACTTCATGTGATGCTCACATTCTATACGAATCTGATTAGGCAGCCCTTTCCATGGCAAACACATATGAGAATGATCCATTGCAACATATCCATTCAACATTTTGGTGAAGTCTCGCCCAAGGATTAGTCCGTAGGTATCGGGGATGTTTACTACTTGGATATTAATAACTTGTTGTATCCTTGGATCTATAGCAATCTGCATTGGGATCTGATTCATTTCCCATACAATGTTGATCTCCATTTTGTCTAGTTGGGTCACTTTCCTTCTTGAGGGTGTGGAAGTAATCCTAATAGCTTTGCACACTACAAGGGGCATAACATTAGCATATGCACCTGAATCAAGCAAGAAATTATGCAAATTCTTTCCAAATATCTAGATGGTAGTGAGGAAAGCTAGAGTTTCAAACTTTCCTTGGAAGAGGCTTGTTGGCGTGTCTATCTGAGCTACTTGAGCCTTGTTCTTGTCAAAAATTTTATCCTTGGTTTTCCCAGAGGACTGATCCTTTAGGTTTCATTTGTTGTTTTGATCAAATTTTTTCGTAAGTTGTTCACCTATGAACTAATTTGAGGGAATGTCCTTCCTTTTCCCTGTGACTTCCCATGTCTCGGGTTCTTATCTAGGTTCTTCAAAGGTGACCCTTTTGGTTGATGTTTCCTACATTGCTTTCAAGGATGGGGTTCCATTAATCACCTTAAAGAAGGCATGCCTTACAGTAGGAACCTTAAGTAGCTCAAAGGTGGACAAGCTGATTTTAATCTTTTTAAACTCCTCGGCAACATATTCTCCCATTTGTTCAATTTCATATTCAAAGGCTCTACTTATGGAAAAGCTAGAAGGTTGGGCTTGTGTTTAACTTGACTGATTTTGGGGTTGGCCTTGAGCCTGGTTTTTTGATTTATTATCAGGCTAATTTAAGGACCTATCCTTGTTGAAATACTGAGTGGGTACATGAGGGAGCCTAGGATTGTTGCTTTCATTAGGATCCAGTGGGGTGGTGAAGTAATTAGGTGGAGTGGATGTAGTGAATGGTCCCCCCACTTACCTATTCCTTAAATAATACGATGTGGCTCTCTGATAGAACATATGTACTTCATCCTTGTGGGGTTCTTCATCATCTAAAGGACTATTATCTACTAAATCAAATAATTGATACAGGGTTTCACCGTTACTTACCTCCTTAACCTCTTCAACCTTTGTAGAGATAGTCTCATCCTCAGGCTTGTTACTCTCACTTCTCGGGAATGGGGCCTGGTTGACCATGAGCACTAAAGAATTGTATGGCTCAGATGGGACTATGTCTACAAATTGCACTATCCACAGTGTTATGAACTTCCACTTGAAATATTTCAGCTATTGTTTGGAATTCAGGGTAGTCCAAATTGGAATGCCTATTCATTTTGTGAATCTGGCACCACCTGAACAAAGCAGCCTCAGCTAGGAAGACTCCGCTAGTCGTCTTTTCCATATTAGTGGGTTAGTCGAGAGGAGTAGGGACACCTCCATTATTAGGCCTTGTATTCCATGGCTGATTTTGTCTCTAGGAAGGTCTCCTCTCAAAATTTTGATTTGAGTTCTTCCCCCTATCATAATTTTGTCCAGAAGAGGTGTTGGCCTATCGATCATCTCTGTTATCTCGATTGTCCCTATTGTCTCTGTGGATATTAGCTTGAATGTTGTGTTGGGAGGCCTACAGCTGGTTATTCTAATTTCTCAAGTGTGTCATCTCAGACATCTTCCTGATCATTTTCACCAGCTTGACTAATCGATCTTTCTCTGTGTTGTTTGGTTGCATCACTTGATTCTACAGGAAAACTAGTAGGGCAGTAAGCTAGTTTTGCTATGCAAGAGGAAATTCTAACCCTAACAAGTATAAGGGCACTTGAAGCTATTGTTGATAAGCTTGTTGTTGTGGGGGGACCTGAGAATAGGTTTTCTACTATTGGGGCTACAGATATGTAGCAATAGAAGGTGCCTAATTCAAAGGCGGTCCAAGATGAGGAACTATGGGCAGCTACAACACCTAGTTCATAAGAGGTGTATGATACTGCAATGCCTAATTAAGCCCTTGAACTTGCATCGGATGAATGATCTATCCCAAAGAAGGCAACAGACCAGAGATGTTTAAACCCAGGTCAATGTTGGTTGTGACTGCTTCAGCATAAGCGTCAACCAATCTTGTGAGAGGTGGTTGTATCCTTTTCAAAAAGGCAGCCATTAGGTTATCTAGTGCAGCATAGTAGACTGGAAAAGTAGTTCCATCATTGATCATGTACGGAACTTGTAATCTTGAATGCTCAATGGAATCAGTCATTGAAGGAATTGATCAGCTCATTGATCTCCCTTTGAATTGTTGTGAATTGATGGTATAACTCTGAAGGGCTAGTCAAAATTTTATATTTCTATAAGAAGGAATTCATTAGCAAATCCCAAGATGTGATAGAACCAATCGGTAGGTTGATGTACCAATAGAAGGCCTCTTCTCCCAATGAGTAAGGGAAAAGTCTACATGCCACATCCTCTTGATTAATTTGCATGTCTTTCAGCATTGTTTGAAATATCTTGATGTGTTCTTCAGTCATCCTCTATGGATCTCGTGGATTAAATTTTGAACAAAATCCCTCCAGATTCTTGAGCATATCATGATAAACATTGAAGTGCAATAGAGATAGGTTGTTCCTGATCCAATCCATAATAGGAGGCGGAGGTGGTGCTTGTTGTTGTTGAATAGTAACTTGGGGCTACACAGGGGCAGCGATATTTTGGACTGTAGCTTAGACTTGGAGGGTAGGGAGAGAGATAGCTCCCTCGCTATGGGAAGAATGAGGCCCAAAGGTAGTTTGGAGTGGTTGTGTGGATGATGGATGGAAGGTGAAGGAAGGTGAAGGTGGAAGGGAAGTGGAATAAGCAGAGAACAAGGAAGAGGTGGAGTCCCCTCCCTTAGTACGTTTGGCCCTTGTGGGGGGCTGCAACTCTTGAAGTTCCCCTTTGTTTGGTGTTGATCTTAGAATTCACTAAAACATTTTAGGGGAGAATGATCCAACCCAATCCAACTTAGCCTTTTCCCTCCTAGTGCTAGTTTTGTTGATGGGTGTTTTTGCACACTTTCTCAATATAGGAAATATGTAGATGCACTACCTCTCTTGAAAGGATATTTCCAACAATAATTTGCTGAAAATAGCCCCAAGGTCTCTTGGGTGTTAGGTCATGACTTGTGTGGAATTCCTTAGTTGATATTTGATGTGATTGTGTTGGTAATCATAGGGAAAACTTATGAAGCTGGGTAGAATGAAGTGGATCTTGTGAATTGAAGTTTCTAGGATGGAAGTTGATGTGCACTTTCCTACAAGTTCAAACAAAAATTTGAAACTTCAATATTTTCCTTAAGTTTTAGCTTTACAATGTGCAATGAAGCTTAGCACAAGTTATTTCTAAAAAAAAGAAAAGGGTAGGGAAGAGAAGATGTTCCTAGATCTACAACTAACCATGAACAGTGATCATGTACATTTCTACTATGGACAACTTCCTTCAAACAGAATTTCACTTAACCAGAAAATTCAGAGTATCATGAAATTTGTGCTATCTTCTAAGGTCTGCAAATATTTTACCATTCATTCACCATATGCATGCATGAAAAAAGATAAAAGTTAGGAGTAGCTTTGAATTCAAGTCTAGACTAACTTTACATAGCCATTTACCAGCAGTAAACAACAAAAAGTATGGACAAGTAAGGCATCTACATAGCAGAAATCTTCACAACCATAGAACAACATTACTAAATCTATCAAAGCAAGCTAGAACTAACTAAACAACAATGTAAATCTAACTAGATCAACTAACTATTGGAGATAAATCTTGAAACATGCCAAGAAACCCAATATTTCACCAAGTCAATGAATTTCTATTTAAATTTCAGCAGCATGTCATTACAACTCCACTCTCCCTTGAAAATGAGAGGAGACCCCCTATTTATAGTGCCCAAAAAGTAGAATGAATGGCCAAGATTCACTAAAAACTAGGGTTCCACCTACACCACAATATTTAACAATTAGAAATACATCATTTTTCTTTATCCCTATTTTCTCTTCTAGTGGCAGCACTGTAGCATTTTGTATTTTAGCTAATTGGCTTTGCTGCAGGTATTCTGTAAGGAATTCCTCATCAATAATAGGGTTTCCTTCATGCTTCTTAGAAGCAGCATACTCCGTGAACTTCAGAATTAGTGGCTGGAGCTTATCAACCTCCAAAATTTTGGATCATAGCACTTGATAACTCCATTCTTTGGATATATTAGTGAGCTTTTCCCATTCTTCATCATATTTGATGGTGTGGTCCCTAAACAGCTCTAACTGGGTGAAGGCTCTGGCAGCAAAGCTCATGAAATCGGTGGTGACCTCATTTGACATTCCATCCTCCATCTTCTTCTAGAAATGGGACTTTATCTTCTCTAGATCCATCTGCATGACAAGCATATCATATCTCGTCATTAGCTTCAAGTACATAATGCAATCTGCTCTGAATTCCTTAGCCCACTCAATGTCTAGATCCACCTTGTCAAGCACCTGCTCCAGCCTTTCCTTTTGGTTCTCAAAATCCTGCTTCCATACATCCAATAGCCAATGATTGTCCTTCTTTAATGCAAGCTCTTTTTCCCAAGTTTCGCTCAACAATTTGAGAATAGCTTCAATCTTCAGGTAAGTGGACTCATATCTCCTTGGGAAGTCAGTAGAGATTTTCCTTGTACCCTTAAGAGACTTCTATATATCTAAGAGCGTGTTTGTTGTCCTAAAAGAATGACCGATGCCCATGTTTCCTATGTAAAATACTTGTCAGAACCAGCTCTTCGTGGTCTTGTCCAAGTTCTTTCTCTTCTTGAGCTTGTCTATTTGTTCTTTGGACAACAACTATGGCAGGGTTGAAGATGGTGTAGGCATTTCCTCTACTGAAGACCATTGTTGGATGTAGGCTATCAAATCAGCCACTTGTGCCTTGAGCTCTTCCTTTGAGATCTTGTCTTGTTGTATCAAATGCACCACCATGGCGATGGACTCCTAAAGGTGCTACACTTTCTACTCTCTAGTAGTTGTTCCTAAATCAATAGTGGAGACATTGTATCTCACCCCTTCCTTTCCCACTACTGGCATGGCTACTTGTATGGTTCTAGACCTGGAAGCATCCATCGTCACCTTGGACCTGACCTCAGGCTTCTTTTCTTTCTTTGTGTCAATTTGTGCTTGAGCTAAGTGTTGTCACCTAGAAATGCACCCTATGCACAGAGATTGAAACTGAGCTTCCTAGAGCAACATGGGATCATTTCAAGGTTGTGGATCACCTATAGTTGAAATGAACCTCTGGAGAAGGCCGGCTTCCTTTCGTGTCACCTAACTACTGATTCTTATGGGGAAAAAGGAAGAAGGAATACATAAAATAAAGATTAAAATCGAAGGTGATACACCGAAATGATGAGGAATTATGAAAAGAAAATAGGATGAACATACATTGGAAAACCTAACTATAAATGTTTTATGTGCTAAACACAAATTCTTCTAGACTTATGCATCAATCTTAATAGGTTCGATCTACATACACATCTCAAGAAGGAAAGATTAATTTCATAGCTCTAAGATATAAGTGCAAAATTTATAAAACACAGTTAAAGACTTGCATAATCAAAAGAAAGATACATAAATGATAACAGTACAAACATGAACACTAGCTTCCAAGGTAAACTCTACTTTGCATTCCGGATTTCGATTGAGTTACAAAATATACATTAGTTGAGGAAGGATAGCTAAAAATCACTAACTCTTTTGGATGCATTACTTGAACTATTTACAAAAAGGCAAAAAAGCCTTATATATCAAAATGTGTCGGCCCCTTAGGGCTTACAAAAATATCCACCCTAGAAAAATTTATCTTCTCCTTAGATCTTTTTGACTGAGTTTAATGCATAACCCTGCATGTCCTTATTGTGAAGAATCATCCTTGGAGAAGTCTTCCTCAAATATTTCACAGCTATTGCATTCATTCTAGTCTTGGCATCATGTCCTATTTGAACCACCTCGACTGAACGCCTTAAATGCCCTGAGCTCACAACAAATATGTGTTGCATTCATCCCATTGGCATTCTTCATTCTAATCAGACAACCATAGCTCCCTTCAGCTCCTCCTGGTTGGTCAAGCATATTCCACGCAAGCTCTGTAGGTGGTCAAAACTTCTTTTGAAAAGAAACGTATCTAGGTGAGACACTGGAAGTGTCTCACCAATGCAATTATGTCCCATACAACTTATCGGCATGACTCAAACTATCGCTGAGATGTCATGATGAAAATCCTATCCACTAGTGAGACCATCTATTTCGGGGAGACCCCTGCTGACATCTCCAGAAGTTATACCATTGAGCTCCCTTCCTTCTGTGGGCCAGACATTCGTATATCGAAAAGACCTTGTGCTGATGTCAAGTCCTTTCAGTGGGCCTTTACTTTTTGGTCAGTGAGACATGATGCGGTCATTGAGACATCATGACGAACTCCCCCTATCTACTAGAGCTCTCCTCATTTTGTTGAGACTCCCGCCAGTCGAGAAGATATCATACCAAAGGAACCTTAGCTTGGTGAGGCCCTATTTCATCTATCAGCAAGAGACCTTTAGTGTTTCCCCGAATGCATTTTACCTTACCAAGCTCTGCTTTCCTTTTGCCAAGAGATCACCGAGTTGGGGAGACCTTTCCCTGAATTGGAATGCTATATCGAAGGTCTTCATATCAGTGAGACTTTAACGGGTCACTGAGACCATACTCGAGCGCTTTGTCCTTTGACGGGCTCCTCTCCCTATTGGAGAGACATCTAAATATCGGCGTGACATCCTAGCGAAGGCCCTTAGTCATACCGAGGGGTTCTTTTGTGTCGGTGGGACTCCTGCTGAAGACAACCATATTGAGGCCCCTTCCCTTCCTTTTGGCGAGACTTCACCTTCACTAAGACCTCCTAGCGAAGCCCGCCCTCTTATGTTGAAAGCATCTCTCCATCTGAGGCTCCTCATTCGTTGGTGAGATATTAGGAGTCGGGGAAACCTTACCCTGACTTGAAAGCTACACTGAAGGTTCACTGTTGTTGGTGAGATACCATCAGTCACCGAGACTATATGTTGAAAGAGATCTCATGCCGATAGGATCCCTAGTTTGAAGCACTCGAACTTAATGGAAACCCTGCTAGCCAGCGAGACCTCTGAAATGTCCTGTCGACTTTCTCCTTAGATGATTTTCATGCCAAATATCCCCAGGGCAGTTTCTCCCATTGAGTGCCCCATGACCTAGCAAAATATTTAGTCTTTGCCCTCGTGTGAATGTTCCATTAGCCTCCCAAAGATCTAACATATGATTATCTTGCCTGATTAAACAATAGGTGAAATATGGGCAACAATTCTGGTGACCTTTGCGGGATGTTTTCCTCCTAAACATGAGAACCAGTAGCTACAACTTGTCCATTAGGTATGGAGTCATTAGAAAGCTCAAAGAACAAATAAAAAAGTCAGTCAATACATGGTTGCAATTCGCATGAGACTTATAGAACACAATAGGTTTCCAAAATGGCAAGACAAGGGAAACTAAAAAGAAAAATATTTACTGCATTGAAACAGCGCTTATGGAAAATATAAAGCCTAAACTATTATGTGCAATAGATGGACCTGTCAAAATTGGAAATAGGGCTTGAGGTGTATCCCATTAACCAGGATAGTAAGCACTTCACCTTCTATTATGGCCAGTCAATACACATTGTGCTCCTTACAGCCTATGATAATAAATGGACTAGTCCACATATTGTCGAACTTGGTGTGATGCCCTGGCTTGCTTTTTAGAACATACCATTTGAGCACAAGGTCTCCCACCTTAAAATATTTTGTTGTAGCCCCTTTGTCGAATGTTCTTTTCATTTGGAGCTGATGATACTCCAAAGCTTTCATTGCTCTATCCCTTGACTCTTCGAGCTCCATGAGCTCCGCATACCTTACAGACATTGGGTCCTGTCCCTCAAGCATCTCCAACTGGTGAACAATGTTCAGAGTTGGAAGCTCCACAGATAGGGGCAATCTTGCCTCTTTGCCATAGACCAACATATATGGTGAATTTCCAATAGACCTCTTAGGGGTCACTCTGTCTGCCCAAAGTGCATTCTTTAAACTGATGTGCTAGGTCCTTTGATTATCCTCTATGGTTCTTTTAATGATCCTGATGAGATTCTTATTTGTGCTTTTTGCTAAACCATTACCCTGGGGGCAATAATTTGAGGATGTATTCAAGTGAATGTCATGTTTAACGACCCAATAAATTACTCTTAGACCCGTGAATGCAAGAGCATTGTCAGATATGATGGAGTTAGGAACTCCAAATCTGGTGAGTATATCTTCATAGAAGCTCAAAACTGAAGACTATTTTTCTTCTTTCAATGCAACCGCTTTTGTCCGCCTTGTAAAATAGTCAGTGGCTGTAAGTACCCACTTATGACCAGCACTGGAAGGTGGATTTATTGTCCCAATGAAATCAATGCCCCATCTCATGAAGGGCTACTCCACTTGAATTGGATGCAGGGGCATAGCTGGCAACTTTTCCTTTCCTAAAAATAGAGTGCATTTGATACACTTTCTTGACCAGGAATATGCATCTTTGAACAAGTTGGGCCAGTAGTAACCAGCTCTCATGATTTTCCAGGCAATAGTTCTGGGAGCAAAGTGACCTCCTACAGCTCCATCATGAAATTCATGAAGTACCTCCTCAACTTGGTGACTATGAATGCATCTTAATAGGACACCATTCAGATCCTTTTTGAAGAGAACACTATTTACCAGCACATATGGTATGGACTGCAATCTGAAGTATCTCCTTTTAGCTCTATTTAATCCTAATGGGCATTCACCAGTTTGTAAAAATTGGATCATATCTTGAACCCAATCATTCATCCCTATTGGTACATCATCTTGAATATTCTGAAACTCATTTGTATTAGCAAGGATAACATCCTTTTCTAGTTCACTTTCACTGCTTGACCCAGTAGCAAGTTATTCACAGAGGCCCTTGTCTCTAACCAATTTTGTGATCTTAATATCTACATCGTATTCCATGACCTTATTGATCCATCCTGCTCTTTTTTCATTGAGATCCTTATTTAATAGAAAATCCTTCACACTTGAATGTGCCACCATGACATGAATTTTATTATGAGAGATCAAAGGCTTGAATTTCTTCAAGCTTCTGATCACAGCAAGAACATGCCTCTCTACAAAGGAGTATTTTTGTTCATAATCAACCAATCCTTGACTGAAAAAGGCTATTGGTTGTTCTAAATTCTCTTAATTTTTTTGAACCAATATTGCAAAAATGTTACGTGTGCTACCATAAGCATACAGATAAAAATCTTTAGAAAAATTGGGATTTACTAGTGTAGGAACTGCTGCTAAGGCCTCCTTGACCTTTTCAAAACTATTCTTGGCATCCTTTTTCCAACTAAAAACTATATTTTTCTTTAACATAGTTGTTAAAGGTTGTAATAGGTTTGCAACATCAGGGATGAATCTTCTTAGAAAGTTGATTTGGCCCAGAAAGCTCTGTAGACCCTTCTTGTGATTAGGTAGCGGCAACTCAAGTATGGCTTTGACTCTCTCAGGATCAATAGTAATTCCTTGCTTTGACACTATGTGTCCTAATAATTTCCCTTCATGAACAGCAAAGATACTCTTCTTTGGATTGAGAGAGATACCAAACTCTCTGCATTTTTCAAAAACTCGCCTAAGATGTAACAAATGTTCATCAGCATTCTTGGAATAAACTGTAATATCATCTAGGTAAATCAGTATAATCTTGTTGATCAAACCTTGGAATTCCATGTCCATGGACCTCTAAAATGTGGCACCAGCATTGGACAAACCAAAAGGCATCTTTTTGTATGCCATGGTACCCCATTTAGTCATAAAAGCAGTTTTAAACTGATCTTTAACCAGCACCTGATTATACCCTGAAAAACCATCTAATAAGAAAAATCTTTCAGAACCAACAACCTCTTGCAAGATTCGTTCCATGGAGGGAAGCGGGTAGTGGTCTTTCAAAGATGCTCGGTTAAAATCCCTAAAGTCTACACAAAGCCTTATTTCGCCACTTTTCTTCCTAATCAGTACAAGGTTAGAAACCCATGAAGTGTGTTTGATAGGAAAGACAATACCCCCCTCAACTAGTTTAGTCAACTCTTTAATCATTAGAGGCTCAAGTTTAGGATTCAAGGGCCTTTGTTTCTGTCTTACTAGTTTAGCATCAGGATCTAACTCAATTGTGTGCTGAGCAATATGGGGATCAAACCCTTTCAAATCTAAATATTCCCAAGCAAAGACATCATAAAATTCTTGACATAAAGCAACAAAAGCTTGTTTATCTTCATGTGAACAAATTTTGCCTATCTTAAGAAGTTTACCTTTGAAAATATCCAGTTCTTCATAGTGTTCTTCTTTGATTTGCAAGCCAGCTCTACCCTTTTTAAGCTTATCATCAGTACTAAAAATTGACTATAAGGTAATAAGGCCTTTGGGTAATTTATTTATCTTTAGCTGTATGACTTGATCATCGTACTGTTGCTTGAGTTCTGCTTGATTCACCATGGAGAACAGATCTTCCTCGAGCAAAAAAGAAAGGATCTGCTCATCACTATCAAAAACTTTCTAGTGAATGTTGTTATCAGGAATTGATGGTCTAACCACAACCTTCACATATTGTTGTACCTTCTCTTTTCTAATGTCATTTGGAATATCAAACTGTGCTCCAATGGCTGCAAGCCTGTCAACATGCTTGTTCTGATTTCTTGGGATAGACACTAAGTTAAAGGCATCAAAAACTTTGAGCATGTCCCACACTCTATTTCTATAAGACTTTAATGTGTCATTTTTAGCAACATTCAGGCCCCTTACTTGATTAACAATTAATTCATTGTCCCCATAGACTTTCAAGTTGGTTATTCTTCTCTTCCTTTCCCACTCTATACCTTGAACAAGGCCCTCATATTCAGCAGTGTTATTGGAGCATGCAAAAGAAAAACATAATGCAAAGTAGTACCTATCACCTTGTGGAGAAATCAACATTGCACCTCCTCCAACCCCATTCTTACTTCTGGAAGCATCGAAGAACATCTCTCAAAGTCCATTTAGTGGTTGCAACAACTGATCTGCATCTTTCTCCAAGTTTGGAATCTTTGTGTCAAGCTCAAGAATGACATAGTTTCCCATACTAACATCTTGAATGAGGTCCTTAGGACTATCCAATACATTTTCAACTACCCATTCATGAAGTAGCATGTAAGGAACAACTTCCAATTTGAGTTCTTGAGCAGCAGCTAGTTCACTATCAATTGAAACAAGACAATTTGTGTCTGGCGTAATGGGAACAGCATTAATAGGGATCAAATTATATGGTTCAATGTGTTCTCTAGTCAACCTTTCATATTTAATGGAAACCTTGGTTCCATATCTTGTTCTAAATAGCATATGTGACTAATCAGCTGACACGTAACCACCTATTTTGGCTATAAAGTCTCTTGATAAGCACAAGGAAAAGAAAGGTGGGAGGTCTATGACACATATGTCTTGAGGAACTAAAAAATTTGGACAAGCATGGAGGTTGAGATTTAAATCTTTGATAATACCCAAAGTATTAACTGAAGTACCATCCAATTGGATCACTCCCTTCTCTAAAGGCTGGTATCTTAGTCCAAGTTTGTCAGCAATCTGTTTTGGCATTACGGAGCTGCTAGCTCCACTATCTACCATACAATTATGAACTAACTTATCACCAATAATCACTGATACATAGAAAGGAGGTGGTTTAACTCCCTTTTCAGTCCCTATGCAAGGCTGTTGATCATTTCCCTAGGAATTATTTGTTAACACAACTCTAACCTAACTTATTGGGGGCGCAGATTCATCAGACATTTTCAAACTTAATAGGGTTGACTATAACATATCCTTTTGACCTGGGATGGATAATGAATCCCACATGGACATTGTAACACTCATTTTTCTCATACTATCAAGGATATTATAAGGTACAATTGGATTTACTTTAGGATGTACCTTTATACTAGTATGATCAGCTTGCGGGTTGCTAATTTCTTTTCCAAACAAGAGCTACTTGAGATGTAGATGGTTCTACAGTCGCTGCCTTCCCCTTGTCAGCCCCTTGACTAAGCTCAAAAGCTCTCTTCTTTGCCCTGGTGTTAGCTGCAATTGGAGAACTATCTTCATTCAACCCATAGAACTCTTGACCTTGACAGTTAAGCAGGGTTGTATCATTGCTAAATTGGTCTTGGTGTTGTGAAGATGCATCATTGCATGCACTCTACTGTGAACTTGAAGCATTCTGTACCATAAGTTCTTAGTTGATCAGTCCATTTGAGTAAGTGGCTTGATTATGAGGTTGGTTACAAGGGTAACACCACTCATAGTCTGCTGCTAAGTTGTTTTGGATAGGAGCTAGCTCCTTGGTCGCACTGATAGGGACTGGAGCATAGGCCTGAAAAGGCCTTGTATTCACACTCTATCTTGGGCCCTGATAATTGCCTTGATACTACTATCTATTCCCTTGGAATTGTTGTTGCTGACCTTGAAAAGGCTGACTTGAGGCCTAATTCTGCTGTTGATAAGGCCTAGAATAGGTCTATTGCTTTTCCAAGTTCACCAACTTGTTACTAAAAGTTTGTAAAATACCTTTGATCTCTTGTAACTCCTATGATGAGCTTGAAGCAACACTTTCTTGTTTATCAATGGTTGGAACAATAGCTAGCAACATTGGTACAGTTGGTAGAGGTGTGAAAGGAGGTATTTGCAAAGGGATGTGTGCATGAATCTCTAGAAATATTGGCATTGGTGGCCTAGGAGTGAGTTTTCCAGCTTGTATTAAGTTGTTCTCCACTCTGATTGCTATTTCGAAAGCGTCTAGCAAGGACACTCCTCCCATTGACTGTATCATGACAACTATGTCGCTATTCAGAGCTCTCAAAAAATACAAAAATGTGTATTCTAGAGGTGGCCTCACCGTTGCAAGGATCCTATCCCAAGTTCTCTGAAATCTAAAGTTGAAATCATTCATCTTCTCTTGTGGAGCCCTCTTAATTGTAGTCAATTGCTCCAGTAGAGACAAGTTGTCAAACCTGTCTTGGAATTGCTTATGCAACTTATCTCCAAATTCATCCCATGTTGCAATTGAACTGACTGGTAGGCTCCTATACCACTGCATAGCTCTTCCTTTCAGTGAAGCAGCTAGTAATCTCACTGCAACGTCCTCTTGGGTTATGTGGTGGACTCCGCATAACAAAGCCACATCTCTCATATGTTCAATGGGAGTAGTTTGGTCTTCTCCCGTGAAAATTGGCAGACACTTTAAGGCTACCATTGGGATGTCGTTGTGCTGTGCCAAATTTAAGGGGCTGCCTCTATTGAAAGAAACAAAGGGTTGATTCCTTGGAGTGGCCATTGGAGGTAGATGAATTGAATTTACTTGTATAGCAAAATGAGATCCCACTAATGGAGGAGTAGACTGAGTTCTTCTAGAATAGATAGTTGTTGTTCCTCTTTTTTCTATTGCTCTACCTTTTCTTCTTGGTGGTGACAGCTGCAAATATTCAAAGGGACTTGAGCTGCCTTTTGTCTGAACTTTTCTCATAAACTGTAGAAGGCACTAATTTCTAGAGTTCTTCTTCTTTGTGGAGTTTCCAAGTATGAAAAATGACTTATATAAAGCTTGGTAGTAGCTGGTTGCATACTAAACCAGCAATTGAATCTAATTTCAATCCCACCGAGTGTGCCAGAAACTATTGTCACCTAGAAATGCACCCTATGCACAGAGATTGAAACTAAGCTTCCTAGAGCAACATGGGATCATTTCAAGGCTATGGGTCACCTATAGTTGAAATGAACCTCTGGAGAAGGCCGGCTTCCTTTGGTGTCACCTAACTACTGATTCTTGTGGGGAAAAAAGAAGAAGGAATACATAAAATAAAGATTAAAATCTAAGGTGATACATTGAAATGATGAGGAATTATGAAAAGAAAATAGGATGAACATACACTTGGAAACCTAACTCTAAATGTTTTATGTGCTCAACACAAATTCTTCTAGACTTATGTGTCAATCTTAACAGGTTCGATCTACATACACATCTCAGGAAGGAAAGATTAATTTCACAGCTCTAAGATATAAGTGTGAAATTTATAAAACACAGTTAAAGACTTGCATAATCAAAAGAAAGATATAGAAATGACAATAGTACAAACATGAACACTAGCTTCCAAGGTAAACTCTACTTTGCATTCTAGATTCCAATTGAGTTACAAAATATACATCAGTTGAGGAAGGATAGCTAAAAATCACTAACTCTTCTGGATGCATTACTCGAACTATTTACAAAAAGGAAAAAAAGCCTTATATATCAAAATGTGTTGGCCCCTTAGGGCTTACAAAAATATCCACCCCAGAAAAATCTATCTTCTCCTTAGATCTTTTTGACTGATTTTAATGCAGAACCCTACGTGTCCCTGCTGTAAAGAGTCATCCCCAGAGAAGTCTTCCTCAGATATTTCACAGCTACCACATTCATTCTAATCTTGGCATCGTGTCTTGTTTGAACCACCTTGTTTGAACGCCTTAAATGCCTGGAGCTCACAACAGATACATGTTGCATTCATCCCGTTGGCATTCTTCATTCTAATCAGATCACCACAGCTCCCTTCAGCTCCTCCTGGTTGGTCAAGCGTATTCCACTCAGGCTCTGTAGGTGATAAAAACTTCTTTTAAAAATAATCGCATCTTGGCGAGACACTGGAAGTGTCTCGCTGATGGGATTATGTCCTCTGCAACTTATCGGCATGACTCAAACTATCATTGAGATGTCATGACAAAAATCCTATCCCCTAGCGAGACCATATGTTTTGAGGAGACCCCTTCCGACATCTCCAGAAGTTATAACGTTGAGCTCCTTTCCTTCTATTGGCAAGACATTCTTATATCGACAAGACCTTGTGTCGATGTCAAGTTCTTTCGGTGGGCCTTTACTTTCTGGTCAGTGAGACATGACGCGGTCATTGAGACATCATGACGAACTCCCCCTGTCTGCTAGAGCTCTCCTCATTTCGTTGAGACTCCTATTGGTCGTGAAGATATCATACCGAAGGAACCTTAGCTTGGCGAGGCCCCATTTCATCTATCAACAAGAAACCATTAGTGTCTCCCCGAATGCATTTTACCTTACCGAGCTCCGCTTTCCTTTCGCCAAGAGATCACCGAGTCAAGGAGACCTTTCTCTGACTTGGAATGCTATACCGAAGGTCTTCATATCAGTGAGACTTTAACGGTTTGTTGAGACCATACCCGAGTGCTTTGTCCTTTGGTGGGCTCCTCTCCCTATCAGAGAGACATCTACAGATCAGCATGACATCCTGGCAAAGGCCCTTAGTCATACCTAGGGGTTCTTTTGTGTCAGTGGGACTCCTATCAAAGAAAACCATATCGAGGCCCCTTCCCTTCCTTTTGGTGAGACTTCACCTTCGCTAAGACCTCCTAGTGAAGCCCTCCCTCTTATGCCAAAAGCATCTCTCTATCCGGGGCTCCTCATATGTCGGCGAGACATTAGGATTCAGGGAGACCTTACCCTGACTTGAAAGCTACACTGAAGGTTCATTGTTGTCAAAGAGATACCATCAGTCACCAAGACTATATGCTAAAAGAGATCTCATGCCAATAGGATCCCTAGTTTGAAGCACTCGAACTTAATGGAAACCCTGCTAGTCAGCGAGACCTCTGAAATGTCCTGCCGACTTTCTCCTTAGATGATTTTCATGCCAAATCTCGCCAAGGTATTTTCTCCCACTAAGTGCCCCATGACCTAGCAAAAGATGTAGATTCTTTTCCCTCATGTGAATGTTCCATTAGCCTCTCAAAGATCTAACATATGATTATCTTTCCTAATTGAACTGTAGGTGAAATATGGGCAACACTAAGATAGCTTCTAGGCTTGCTCTTGGGTCACTTGGGGTAGGAGTTTTCTTTTCAAGCTACTCCATCCATTCAGGCATCTAGGCTTTTCTTTTGGGTGATTCACTATCACCTTCTTTTTCATTCCCTTCGACTTCGATTTCTTTATCTCCAGGAGCTTCTTTCTCCATCTTAGTGTCTTCTCCTTCTTCTTCATCAGAATCTCGGATGAACACTAGGTTTTTGATAGGAGACTTAGTGGGAAGATGTTCTTTGAGACTTTCTTCCCTTTCAACATCTTCCTTTTCTTCATTCTCTTCATTATGCTCATCCTCATGCCCGTGTTTCTCAGGTTGCTTTGTTTCAAGCCTCTTGTCGGTTTGAGTCTCTTCCTTAGGTTTATCTTCTTCTTCTCTACTTTCCTCTTCCTCATGTGGAGGTTGCAATTCCTCATGCTCTTTCTTTTCCTTCTCTTCCTGCCCTCCTAAGAGAGGTACCTATTCATCGTGTTTGGGGCCTTCTTCCTATTGTTCACCTATTGGAAGTTCCATTTTTTCTTCCATTTTATTGTCTTCCTACCCTCCTTCCCCAAAAGGTGGTCTTTCAATTTCCTCCCCAACATCCTTTAGTTGTCAGGCCAGATCTTCCTTGAAGTTGGGATCAAGGGTTTGCGCAATAAATTTGGCACAAGTATCTTCTTCTTCATCATCCTCAGAAGACTTTGTTTCCTCTCCTTCACAAACTAACTTATCAATATCTAAGTTCTAATATTCTAGGTGCTCATGATATTCATCTTCTTCCTCCTTAATTGCTTCCGTGGCCTCCCTCTCTTATCGTTCCAACTTCTCAGATATTTTCATTGTATCTCTCATTTCTAGTGGTTCAGTTGGAGGCTTCGATATAGGAATGCTGGCAAGAAAATGTGCCAAGGTAGCCTGGATGGTAGGATCCATCAACACTTTGGAAATTTCAGAGGGGACATTATGCATATGTTGTGAGAATTCCTCAGGAAGGGAGAGTGTTGGCATTGGAATTGTTGTTGCTGCTAATGAAAGTGATGTGGTCAGGGAGATGGAGGTGGAGGAAAGTGGAGAGGTGGTGGTAGAGGAAGAATCAACCACCACTATTGGCCCAGCTTGTGAACAAGAGGAAAGGTGGACTGATGTCCACCATAGGTGGGGAGGTAGCCACCATGGCTTGAGACATAGGTGAAGGAGTAGCAGCAATGGAGGCAGCCAATGGAGAATTTGGCTGATCAATTTTCATTTCTTCTCCTTCATGGAGTGAGACCTCCTAAATAATAGGCATCTCAGTGATGCTACATGACTTCTTATGTTTCTTGGAAGAATCACCCTCTGAGGCCTTTCTTGCATACACTTTTGGATTGGGTTGTTGTTCCTCAGTTTCCTTCATTTTCCTTAGTCTCGTGAGTGGAGGGGATTTGGAGGTTTCCCCTGTTGAGGCTATAGAAACTCCATTATCTATTGCACTAGGCTCACTTTTGAGCCCCTCATAGGTCAAGATGACCCCTTGTTGCTTCAATCAGGCTACTTTCCCATTGACCCATTCTCTAGTACAAGTCTCAACGGGTTAGGTTATAATGTCAAGGTCATCGACCTCTTGCTTGTCCCAGTCTATTGATGGCAGCAGTAGGTTGGCAACTGCATTGTACTGAGGGTCAATAATTGTGCTTTCATCTTCCTCCACTTGATCAAGTACCGGAAATAGGCCCACCCTCTTTACAAAGTAGGCAGTCATTCGCATGTAATGTCTCATCCGTACTTCCTTTTCACCTTTACAATTTGCCCATAAATCTTCAACATGGTGCAGATGGGTGTTGTCGGGTCCAAGTTCCTTCCTTATATTCCCATATGGGTCAATTCATGGGCGAGCAGTGTGAAGTATGAAGTGGTACTCGGCCAACTCCTCTGAATTTCCTGCACATTGCGAGGTATGCAGCTCATACAACCCTTGACCAAAAGAAAGGGGATAAGAGAACCCCCCAAATTTTTGCTACTAAGAAGGGTGTGTGCATGCCATAGTTTCCAAGAGAGTTCCAACAATATAATATGGTTGTTAGGGTACTGGAGCAGCTTGTTCGGCCTTTCTATGAAGCCTTGAGCTCAAATGTATGTGAACTTGGGATACTGAATAATTAGAAAGGCGTATTGTTTGAGGAAATCCCAAGCACTATGGGAGACTCATCTTTCGAAATCACCCCCAAGTAATCTAATAATATGACCTATGAAAGTGTCATTGACCCTACAATAATCCCTCTTGAAGTTTTTGAACTATTGTTGAGGGTATCTATCATAAACTTTCAATTCCCGACCAGATTCTTCATCCGGTGCCTTGAACAGACATTGTACTGCCTTCGTTCATTCAAGGAGTAGACCAAGTAGGATGTCATGTAGAAGTTGGAGGTCTTTTTAATAGCCATAAATTGCTCATGGAAGCAGTCACTAATGATTTCTCCCCAAAATAATTTAGTGTCATCTCCACAGAGGATCTTTTCAATGAAGTAGACCATCCATTCTTTAATGTATGTAGTAGTAGGGAGGTCCATTATTCTGCTTAGCAAGGTTACAAGGTCGTGATAATCTTCATAGAAATCACTGTGGAAGAGCTCCTGGGGAACTTTCGTAGCACTACCCCTCTTTTCTTTTAATGAAAACTAGTTTATGAGCTTCTTGCATTTAAGGGGATCTTCGTCCCACATTACCTTGTAGTCCTTTATAGTAGGGATCCCCATCTCCCTGAAGGTAGGAATATGGAATGTCTTCATTAGTGCTCTTTTGGACATGTTGGCTAGGATGTTTCCATCCTTGTCTACTATTGTTCTGGTCTTGGCCTAGTACTTCTCCCTACAGGCCATTAATTCAGGGGTGACAAGAGAGGGAATGAATCCTATAGCCTCACAATTTCGCTACTTTTGATTAGCCTTGCATTCTTCGTTTTCAGATTGACTCTGACCCTCTATTTGAATTCATCAATATCATGTGCCCAATGTTGGTATCTATAATTTTTTTCTATTTTGTGGTGACCTTTGAGTGTAGGGGTTCCCCCTGGAATTGGGACTTCATCTGATCCTTGTCCTCTTTTCTAGGAGGAGCTTTGCCAGTTTTCTTTCCCTTTTCCTTTTCTATAGTTGCCCTCGAGGGACCTACACCCAATTCCATATATTCTACAAACAAATGCATGGTGAGCATAATCAAGCATGAAGACACAAATTTTAACCCAAAATCCCTATGGATAGAGTCAGATTATATAATACATCATTCAAGAAATCCAACATTTACTCTAGATCGTCGTTAGCAATTCATTGGAGGGAGTTTGGGCGGTTCAGGTCCCAGGGGCTGGACTTCCCTAGCAAGATTGTTGTTTTGAAGGGTGAATAGGGTGGGGAAATCTACATGGTTTCTCTCAACTTTAGATTTAGATGATTTGAAAGGGTCATGCAGGAGAGGGTCCAATTTGAGCATGTGGGTCAAAATTTGTTTCCAGATTGGAGGTCATTTGGATCATCATTGGGGCACTTGGATTCATGAGGAGGGAAAGTCGTTTGGTTTTTTCTGTTTGGAAGGGCTCTGATGAAATATCATTTCAGGGGTAGACTTCTGGAGCATGGGATCTGCGAGGCTGAAGGATGGTCAACATAACTCCCTAATCGATTAAGTGTTTAGGTCAAGAAGGTTGGGAAGTCATTCAAGGATGGTCATTTGGAAATGGCAGGCACTGAGTGGAAGTCTGGTGGGAGCAACCCAGTAGATCAGACCTTGATTTGGACTTTTCTCCCCTATTTTATTTGCTAATAGTTCTACCGATGGTTGTAGTACTAAGCCTCGAAGTTCAAAAGCATGGGCTCAATTTTCTCTTTTACAATGACTGAGACAAGATGGAGTCCCGACAGTTGAAGTCCGGTGGAGTGGATCCAGTGAAGGTTGGGGATGCAAGTTTCATCATTTCTTGTTCATGTGGCATCAAGACATTCAAGATCCAAAGGGTAGAAAGTAGTCATCCGATAGACATGTGAAATGCAAATATTATGACAGAGGTCCATGGATGAAAGTTTGTGGATCGGGACCCAGAGGGTGCTAAAGACGTGACAATTTTATCCTCTAACTCAGGTGGCGAACAGAGGGGCAGATCCCCAGGCTCAGATGGATAGAGTTGGGATGTCATTTGGGAAATGGCAAAAGGTAGACAACATCCCAGAGATGGAATCCCATGGGAGCAGGCCCGAGAAGCATGGATGGAAGTAGGGAGTTTGATTCTTATTAAGTTCAAAGGACGACCTGACAAGGGCAATCCAATATGGCGGACCCGCGGAGGCATTTCATCATTTTGAAGTTGTTTTAGTTTGAAGTTTTATCGAAGGAAATAGGAAAGCTCAGCCCTAAAGGGTGCTAATGCTTTGTGTGAAGAACAGCGTCGGGGCAATGAAGTTTTGAATTCATTTTGAAGGGTGATTTGATGGTTTCCTTGAAATTCTATCATATGGATTTTCTAGACCTTTCCTTCCACTCTCAAATGAATGCAATTTTATCCCATTTTATCCTTTACTTTAATCACAAAATCACCAAAAAGTATAGTGGGAGGGCAAATGACGAACCTACCACAAGAACCTAGTGAAAGGAGTTGTTGAATCTGCAAAGGAAGCAGGCTCAAGGGAAGTAGGCGACGAAGGCTCTGGGTCTCTGCAACTGCTCTGGCTAATCTTGACATGTGAAAATGATAGGTCAAACTTGATTATTTATACCCCCAAGTGCATTTAATGCACCCAATTAATGCATGTATGGCAGGCTCAAGAGTTTGTGAATTCAAATTTTGAAAATGGCGGTGAGGGGTCCAGAACCCGAAGGTTAGAAAGATGCAAGTCGATGGCCGTTTTAAACGTCAAGTGAAAAATAACCAAAAAAGTGGGTACCGAGGTCCGGAATGAGTGAAGGACGGTCTATTCAACCCTTGGAGTAAAGAGGACGACGATCAGGATGACAGACTCTAGGGCATGGAAGGACACAGCCCCTTGGAAATTTTGAAACAACAAATGCAACCCAGAAATCTGGCAAGGGAAACCTACCATGACGAACCCGAAGGGCCCCAAGGCCACTGGAAAAGGAAAACTATCAAGGGAACTCCATGAGGATCCAAGACTTACCAAATTTGGAGGGGATGAAACATGGTCAACTTGAGATAAGACTTTGGAAGCATGTTGACCATTTGGGACACCAAAATAGGGGCACGCAAAATGAGGCAGCAGAAAATGACCTAGCAAGGTGAAGGAAAGAGAGGGTCCTCATTCTGAATGGGGTGTGTGTGCTGAGGGCATAATAGAATGATCATTTGTAGAAAAAATTAGTGTTTTTCTTAGCAAAGAAGAATATTTTTTAGTAGCTTTTTTAAATCTACCACATTTAATGCTAGTTAGGACAGATCATTGTTTTATAAAGGAAATGTGTAAGGCATTTTGACCACTAGAGCATTTGAAGAAATCGAATAGATTTTTGGAATGTTCCTAAGGTGATTTGGAGTTCGAGTTGTGCAAACCCTAGTTCTAGTTCATCGTGAAGAAAGAGGTATTTTACTTTTCTGTGTAGGTGTGGTTTGTGATCTTTGAATTATTTATTGGGAACAATGGCAACCCCTGTAGTCATTAAAGTGTTGGAGAGACCGAGACCTTCTTATAGGAAATATTCCTCAAAAAATTTTGAAGATGACCCCATGGGCACCTTCTCATTAATCTCTCATGGAGTTATGTCAACCGAGGACACAAGAATGTATATCCGATTAAGGAGTGAGGAATTCAATCATGCCAAATTGATTGAAATTTGGCAAAATGAGCTTACAGGAGATAATTTCCTGATAAAACCTAAATACTCAAACCTGGTTGTGAATAGGTTAGACAAATGGAACAACTTTCCCAACTTCAGTTTTGTGGTTGATGACAGATTTGTGAAGCTAGTCCTAAGCAAAATTCATGATAAATTCTTGTGGAATGACCAACCACACCTAATAACTAAGGAGGCAATTAGGGTTGTTATCAACCTCTGGGATAAAGGTATAGTACCTGTATTGAAAGTCATGAAGAATGAGGTGGTAATGGAACTTACAGGATCTGCATATGACAAGAGAACCTTAATGCTAAAGTCCATCACCAATCCGGCTGTGAAGTATGGTCCTATCATGATAGGTCACTAAATATACTTCACCAATAGAGAGAACTCTATTTCGGCTACAAATATTTATACTGGTTATGATATGGTAGTAAATGGTGCAGACTATGACTTATGTGAGCTTCTCTGGCAACAATTGCTTGAGAATTTCAAGTAGTCAAAAGAAAGGAAGTATGCTTTCAAATTTGGTTCATTAATTGTATGTCTCTTGTTCTATTTCATGAAGAGACTTCCTAGAAAGAATGATGAATTGTTTTGGGACTCATCCATATTGGTGGCACATCAAATTTTTGATTATATGCATAGTCTAGGAATTTTGAATGCTTAAGAAAATTCTCTAATAGCATTCTTTGTTGTATTTAAGAGTAACATGAATGAGAGAGATAGGATTTTGAGGAAAATTGTTGAGAAATACAAAGATGACATCATATTCCATGTTTCCTCTGATGAATGCATGATCGAAGCAGTAGAACCCTGGAACATATGGATTTAGCCATTGGGATATGAAATCATAGATGATGAAGTTGAGGGTTATGTACAAATGTTGTTGAAAAACCCGAAGGATCCCAATGAACCTAGAATTGGTACTTATGCTAAAAACTTTATGGAGATCCACATGGAGCAAGAGAAGCCAATAATTAGAAAGAGAGTGGAAAGGAAGCTTAAAGAAGTTGGATTCACTAATGAACATATTGCTCTTGGAAAGGATAAGGGAGAAGAGTTGAAGGTAGAATCATCTGGCCTGAGGAGATCTGGAAGGACTACTCCTGTTAAATCCTCTGCAACCCCTACAGCAAAGATTGAACCCAGTACTGTTGATAAAGGACAAGGTCTGGTTTCCTCCATACCTACTACTAGATCTGGGAAAAGGAAATAAACTCCTTCAGTGACTCTTGGAAAGAGAGGAAAGAAATAAAAGGCTACAAGAGAGAAAAATCTTAGTGTCACAAATGATTAGGATGAAGAGGAAGAGGATCCTGCTACAAAGTTGGTAAGGAAGAAAAGAGGAAGTTTATCCTATGGTGAAGGTGCTTCTAAGGAAGCTATTGGTTCTATGAGAGTGCATGTTGTATCATCTTCTGATGAAGAGGAAGAGAAGAAATTTGGTGTTCATGTGCACACCAAACTAGAGTTGAAGAAGACTAAGGTTTCTGATGAAGCCTCTACGGACTAGAGAAAAGAACAGGACATTTCAGTAAGTTCTGGTCCCCATTTCAAATTAGAGGCTACTCTTAATACTTTGTTACATTTTGAGAACATGATGAAGCTGACAATAGAATATTATGATAATTTTGAAAAGGAGAATAAGAAAACTTTACTTTTAGCCATCATTCAATAAGTTATCATTTTGGAAGTTAAATGGGATGATGTAGATGTACCTGAGAATATGTGGGAAGCTCTGATGAAAAGGAGATCAATGGTTGTTGCACTTGAAGAGAAAATAAGGAATGATTCATTTGATAATATTGGGTCTTCTGTAACCCTAGATGATCTAAAAACTTTGAAAATGATATGTGCAAACATGTTCCAGATGAAGAGAAGGGGTAATATTTTAAAGACAAAGGATGAAAATCAAATAAAGAAGATAAGGAAACAACAAAGGTGATGAAGGATACAACAAAAAAATATGGCATGCTCAAGACTAATAGAGATGTTTTTGTTGAAAATGTTGAGGAAGATATCCCTCTTGATACAAGTGATGCAGATATGTTTGTAGATATTGTTGTTGAAAATGATCCTCTGGAAAAGGAAAAGCAGAATGAAGGTGAAGCTAAGCTTGAAAAGCATAATGATGCTCCTTCGAAGCACACTGAAGGAGAAAAAGGTAATTTTGAAGAAAGAAAAGGAAGTGAAGAAGAAGAAAAAGATAATCTAGAAGAAGAGGAAAATGAAAACAGAAAGGGTGGAAATGATGAAGAAGATAACAGGGATAAAGATAAAGATGAAAATAAAAAGGAAGAAAAGAAAGAAGAAGAAGAAGAGAAATTGGAAGAAGAGAAGGAAAAGGGAGAGTTAGAAAAGAAAAATGAGGAATCTGCCGAGAAAAATGAAGAAATTCATAAGAAAATTATAAAATCTCTTAAGCATCCTATAGAATCATCCTCTAGTAATGATGTACTAAAAGGCTTCTTGTCCAAGAAAATCATATTTTAGCCAATAATTCCTCAGGAGCTTCTACAACTTCATATGATTAAAGGGTTTGTAGATGTGGAGAAGATGTCTTTGGTGCATAAAGTGGTGTTAGGAGATGCATTGCAGGCATCCGAAAGGAAGGAGATTCTTGAAACACATTAGAAAGGAAAAAAACTTATAGAAGATGCTCTCAAGACATTACAAGAGGTCACACCCGATGCATCTATTGATGCATCCCTCAGTCCCATTGAAAATTTGAGATTTCTATTAGATTCTTTCAAGGAGTATACCTTCAAGCTTAGTGAAAAGATGAAACAAGAAGTTGAGGAGAAACAGGTAGAGAAAAGCTTGTTGGCATTGCATGACAAGTGTGCTCTTGTACACTCAAATTTTGAAAAGAATCTGGAAGTTCTGAAGATATATGAGATGGAAGCAAATGTTGTTCATGCTTATTGCTTGAAGTGGTTAGATGCCACTCAGAACATAAAGGTTGTCATGGACTCCATTGAGTCCCAGTGGACTGCTATCTTTGGTACTTACAGCATATCCAAAGACAGAGACAGATCAACTTGGAACGCCATCACTATGCATAAAGATAAATTCTTTGTCTTACAGAAGTAGAAGGAATAGATTATCAGAAAATTTGATCAACTAAGTGACATTATAAGAGTGTAATACACTCTAGTTGGCAAGGCCTTGGCAGGCACAAAAAAAATGAAAAGATAAATTTACTCCTAATACTTCAAATGGTGCAAAAGAAACTCTAGTAGAGAATACTTGAACAAGATGTTGATTGCTGCAAAGGATAGTTAGGAGAATGGTAAATCTGTATGGGAAGGTATTCTTAAGGAGCTTCAAGGCTCACCATCCTCCAATTGATGTATGTTTCTTTGTTTTCTTTGTTTTCATATTTCAAATTCAATTTTTGGGACACCCTTTGTCCTTGATGTCAAAGGGGGAGTGAAGAATGGTGAAATATTGGTGTTAGGGGGAGAAGTGTTGTAAATAAGGAGTTTTGTAAATATTATTTTAGGAACATATTTCCATCAATGAAAAAGGGGGAGATCATTGGAAAAATGAAGAAGATCTCATTTTGTTGTTTTGTGTTGTCATTGATGTCACCATGATATATGAGTTGCAACTGCAAGAATTAATCTGAATTTGTTTGAGTATTTTGGTTCGGTATTTGAACCAGTATAATGCTCACATTCTCTAGTATTTTGGTATATCCTCCGATATTTTGATCTGCATTTTTGTTTGCTGATTATTATTTCTTGTGGTTTTTGGAAATGGTGCATGGATGTTGTAAGCACATACATTCAATATCTCATGTATTCAGATGCTCATATTTTGTATCGGTATTACTCAATTGATTTCAATTTTGCTATTAGTTCTATCCTTGGCTGACCTAATGGATGAGTTATATAATGATGGATTAATTTTTGGTATGTGAATTTATGAGCGACCTATCTTAGGTCTAGGCTGACAAGATGTAGCGTGTTGGGTGTTTGAATTGATTTTGGAAAGATTTTTTTGGAAGCCTGTAAGCCGATAGTTGGTATTTTTGATAAACAAGAAGTGCATCTAATTAGGCTGACCTAATTGATGCTTGTGGAGGGATCAAATATATATATTGGATATTTTTTGAAGAATTTTGTGTGAGATGATTATGTTGTGAATGCGAATGTGAAGAAGAGTGAATATGATGAAGTGTGTCAAGTCAGTTTACTGAGCTTCATTGGAACTGAATCCACACTCACTAGGTGTACTATATCAGTTCATTATATGGTTGTAAGCCATTTTGTCATTGTAATTCTATGGGAAGTGAGCCTTTGTATTTGGACAATGAGTCCTGGCAGTGATCCACCCCATTTTGCAATATCTTATAACCAGTTATACTATATTGTGAGCTAACAGTCACTGTGGTTTTTCTCATTTTGGGTTTTCCATGTAAAAATCTCGGTGTTCATGTATTTTTTGGTTTCATGTTCTGCTAATTCTTTTACTTATCTTTGTTGTTGTATGCATTGGAATAATTGGATGGTATATGATCATAAAATTTAAGAAGATGGCGATTCACCTCCCCCCTCTCAGTATCTTGGATATTAAACATGGGGTTCAATTGATTTAATCTTGGTTAATGAATTTCTTTTACCACATCCACTTTTTCTTGCTTAAATTTCAAACTGAATGTCTATGTCTTAACTCCTTTTCATTCCACAAGGTCCATTATGTGAAAATCAAAGAATCAAAGGCATAGTTTTCCTACGTTGACTTTAGGAAGAGAAAATTGAGATATAGGCCCAAATATTTAGGAGCCTCTAAGGATAAAATCCCTAGGGACAAGCAGTAATATTTGGACTTTTCAAGGATATTTGTTCTTTCCAAAGGGTTTAAAATTTTGATGACTTGTTGAATTTTTGTTTCAAAGATCCAGGCAATGTATTTAACTAACTCACAAATTGTACAATCCTAGGATAGAAATGGCTCTACTTTGTTGAGTCCCCACTTGCATTTCCAAACACTGAGACAAAGCGAACAATTAGAGATTTGGTGACAGTGGCTCCCCTCCATGGCACACACTTCTCGGGACCACCAAATCTCAAAATCTTAAAGATCTGAAGACCTTAAGGATTTATTCTATTTCTACTTTGAATAGTACAAATGTGGGTGGCTTCAGAACGACCGTTCCCACACCAACAAATATTAAGGATTTTGGTCTTTAAACAAGGGGTTGTAGTAAGGACATCTAGTTCAGGGGGTAAAATGATAAACTTCATCAAGAGGTCTCCCAACCCTTAGAACAAGGGCTTTACACATCATAAAGATACTGGGGGAGAGCTATCATGTACCGCTTAATGTCGATTGCAAACTTTCCTTGCAATCACAAATTTATAGAGTGGTTTGGAAGAGCTTGGTGTTAGCTCATTACCGCTTGAGTCGTTCCCTTGGGGTGAGTACTTTTTCCCACCAAGGAATTCTCTCTAAAGATTAAAAAAAAAGTAAAGAAGTACATTTGTAGTTCGACCGCCTAAGGTACTAGGAGGGAACACACAATGTCTTTCCTTCACACTCGCATGATTGTTCAATTTTAGCTCAAAATTGAAATGCGTGGGTAATTTTACACAACCAAAATCACTAGAATGCTTGTGGTTATCAAGATCATAGGGAGGCATGAGAGAAGTGCATACGCATTTGAATGACACAAATTGTAAAAAATCACAAAACAATTGAAGGCACAAGTTCGTTTTAAACCCAAAGCAAAGAAGAATTCTTTTTAGAGCACCAAGCTAAATGTGAGTTTGTCTTGTTCAATTTTAACCCAAAATCAAAACCTAGTAAGTTCCTAAAGTTCAATTTTAATCCAACTTTGGAAAAGCTTGAGTTGTTGGTTAATTTTTAGCCCAAAGATGAAGTGAGTTGTCCTAAAATAGAAAAAAAAGCAGGGATGAAAGCCCTGGGCTATTACAATAAGCATTTAAAAATGATTTTTCAAGTTCAAGCACTATTTGAGCTTAAATTTGCTTGCTATTTGATTCTTATGTGAGAGAAACCACCATTATTTCTTGATGCAAACCCCCCCCATGACTTCTGCCCTTCACATGCCACACTACCAAAGGCTTGTACACATAGCCGAAGATAATGAAAATATTAAAATATAGACTTTGACTCCAAACTACTACAACTGATGATAATGATTCCAAATCTCTGACAACAATTTCCAAATTTCTAATAATAGCATTTAATAACCATGGCTCCAAACCTGCATAAATGCATAATACAAGCCTACATAAAGAAACAAGAAGATCTCGATATTAGTGTGTTATTAGCAAGCTAAGAGATCCTTGAGTTCATTCAATCAATCAATCATAGATAGAAGCAGGTTAGTTCCATTGGCAAGTTGATATCTTTGACTCCAGGAACTACGTTTGAAGGTGGTGTATTTGATGTTCCATCTCTCTGCTCACATTCAACTATTGTTTGAAATCTATAGACAAGTTAGTCATCTGATGTAACATGTGAATAATACTTATCTAAACTTCAATATTGAAAGAAAGTTTTAATTTAGAGAAAGCAACGTTACAACTAAAACATTTATAACAATTAGATGACAATCATCATATGCAAAATGTGTTGAAGGGACCAAATTGAGTGTCTCTTAATGGGAATCAAACTTCACGATATAAGAGAGCATGTGGACAACATCTCTTGCTAAAGAATGCATTGCAAAAGGGATGATAAGAAGTGAGATTTATGGGTAAAAGACAACAATGTGAGAGGTGGAGGCACTTTGACTGCAACAAAAATTGAAGAGGTGGAGGTGCTTTGACCACAACTGTGGCAAAGTCGAATGGGATTCTATCAAATCTAAGATTATGAATGCATTAAATAGTCAAGAACATGATGGAAGAGAGCAACATGATGAATGACACCCTCAAACAAATGTTAAAATCCAATTTTTATTTTCAGCAACACGATGAATGAATGCAACGTTATTCTACAGTAGGAAAATACAATAGCATCCATTCAGAATTGGCAGCCACATAACCTATTTGTGCAACCACTCTAATTATCCACCAAAAGTGTTCACCTATTGTACTAGATTCCAATAATATTCAAATGTATCATTTGTCTATTCCTTAAGCATTTGCATTGAACATTATCTTTTGGGTCGCCAGGCTGCACAACACATTTATTTGATGTTTATAGGCAATGCAATATATCAGTTGGGAATGTACTGTTCACCTATCGTACTAGATTCCAACAATAGTCATATGTATCTCCTTAACATGCATTCCATGACAAAGTGTTGAAAGGAAAAAACTTAACATATATCTGGACTTGTGAGGCCACAAATATTTGCAATCCTATGTTTTCAACTTCCTCAGCATGCCTAGTTTGACATGTTACTTCATTATTTTCTTACTGTCCCTATCTCTAAAAGGGAAATGCATAACTTTGTTCAAGTATTGGACAAGCACCAGCTACTATCACCTTGTGTGGGGTCTAGAAAAAACTTTTAACCCACTATCAATGTCCCTTTCACTCAAGCATTCAGCTAAATGGTTGTTGAAGTTGGTGAAAGGTTTCTTTGTCAGGCTCGTGAATTATACACTTGACTAAATATTTCAAAGTCCCGTGATATTTATTGAACTAAATAAACAAGACTATTTTACCTGGTGACACCAACTCACCCATTCTCGTGTTACCAGTTTCTATGGATATAGAAAGACACAAATGAATAGAGAAAGGCATGGATGGACAGGACCTTATCTATAGGAAATTCATTTCCATTCTTTCATGAGTGCCCCATTTTTCATTTTCATCTCACCAACCCACACAATAGGTGCATGAATTGATTTAATGACCTATAGTCTACAGTCAAATAAATAGAGGAAAATACATGTGAAAACAAAGGAAAATACACATTGTGAAAACAAAGAATATACAGATTTCCTAAATATAATATCACCCATCATTGCAAGAGACACAAAGCATCAGCAAACAGATATGTGGTGTAATTATTTTTTGAACTATGGAAATGAGCTATAAAGCAACCTGTTGAACACAATCATATATATTATATTCAATCACATATTCAAGATTATAGCAGATTGGAATAAGCATTGTTCTTTCAATGACAATAACAACATTAGCATAACCAAAGCTCTGCAGAGATTGGATTTAAAAAAAGCATGGTGGTTGCCAAAATGTGGATACTAAACCTGTGGATGTTAAACTTTGATAAATATTATCATATAACTCAAGTTAAACAAAGAAAACCAAGTATTCCTATGAGATATCTAAACATACTAGATATGCAAACAAAACCATGAAATACCAAAGAAAATCAATTAAAATCATATAAAAGCATGTGCAAACCTATCCCATAGTGGGAGTGGTACTCCTTTCATGTAGAAAGGATGCCTTTTCCCACCCCCTTGATAAGCTTCCAATGATGAAGATGCAAGTGATGGAGATGAAATTTCCTATAGTGCAAATTCATAAGATTGTGGATCAATTTCAAGTAGAAGTGGCTTCTATTTATAGGTTGAAGGATTGAAGAATGGAGAGATAGGAGGAATCTGGAACTAAAAGAGAGCCTAATGATATTGGGAAACTTGTCTCAATGCTAATAGGTGAGGATTGAACACATTTTACATGTGGTTGAGATGTAAGAGGCATTAAATGCATGTGGTTGAGATGTTTTGGAGGAAAAAATTTTGGGTAAGAAAGTCAAATAAAGGGAGTCAATGAAGGAATATTCCTTAGAATATTCTTTTGAGAGGATAAAGAGGTAATTAGTTAAATAATATTTTCATGTGCAAGAGGGTTAGTTAATCAGGGGTTGATTTAACTCTTGGGGAGTTAAAAGCTAGAGAATTTATTAATGATGATTAGAAAGTGATTAAAGTTAATTAATTTAGTGAGTTTATAATATTTGATTTAAATCATTTGATTTATTTAATAAAAGAAGAAGACTTTGGATATTTAATTAAACAAATTAATTTAATTAATTAAACATGATGGACATTAGTGAATTAATCTAATAAACCACTTTATTTGATTAATAGAATAATTTGATGATAATTGATCGAGATTAGATGCACTATGTTAGTTAGGAAATTATTTGCATGTCTATAGGAAGGACTATGGTTTATGTGAGTAACTCCGGTGGAAAATGTTGGAGAATCTAAAATAAACCAGGGAGAAGAAATATGCATTTAAATTTGAAACTTTGATTATATGTTTGTTGTTCTACTTTTTGAGAGAACTACCTGGAAGAAAACAAATGGTTTGGGACAAAAGAAGACTTATAGGTCATCAATTTTTTTACTACATGCACAGCCTTGGTGACTTCAAGGCTCAGAACAATGTATTGGTTGCATTCTTTGCAATATTTCAAAACAATATGCATGACAGAGAAAGGATTCCTCAGAATCTTGTGGAGAAATATGCAAATGAGATCACTTTTCTTATTTCTATAGAGGTCGTTGAACCTAGGACAATATGGATTGAGCCTCTTTGTTATGAAATTTTAGAGAAAGATGATGTAGATAATGTGGAATTATTACTGGAGAGTCTTAAGGACCCCTCCTTTCCTAAACATGGTACATATGAAGAAAATTCAATTGAGGTACACTTGGAAACATCAACACCTGCAAGAACCAAAAGAGTAAAAAAACAAGTAGAGAAATACTTTAGATTGCATGGACTATCAAAAGGTGAAGTAGATAGTGTTAGAGTAATAAGTTATTATGCTTAATTAATTACATCACATTGATTAATTAATTAAGTCACTTATTCCTCTTTATTACTTAAGCTAAACTTAGGCACATTAATAATTAATTATTAATTATTAAGTGTGCACACTAGGGTTTCATTTAGGGTTTCTTGATCTCCTTCATAAGGATTGATCACTTTGTAATAACAAATTCTCTTAATGCATTTTTACTGAGAGGTTTACAGAGAACATCTTTTTGGTTCTTCATATCTTTTGCATGTGACAGGTATCCATCTTGCATGTAGGTGATCTTGCATTCTAACAGATAGGTTAAGCAAAATATTTATAGAAAGGGATGTTAAAGTGGTTGGTACAACTGGTGAGTCCTTTGAACCACAAAGATCAGGAAGAAAAGCTTCCACCCCTACCTCTACATTGCCAAATTCCTCTAGTTCTGCTACTACCAAAGGAAAGAAGGTGGAGTCTAGTGCTCTGATATCATAAAATGTAACAACACCCTTCGGACCAACACCTGGACTACAAAAAGGAAGAACATGCCTCTGGTAGCACCTCCTGCTACCTCTAGAAGGAGAAAGAAAAAAAGCATCAAGAGAGAGGAACTTGAATGTTGTCATAGAAGAAGAAATTAAACTTGGACTAGAAGAAGAACATCTTAAAATAAAAAGAAGCAGTGTCTCTACAAGTGAAGGTGCCTCGTAATAGGTTGGCACTGAAACAAAGAAGGCCAAAATCAATATCGTGGATACCTCTAAAGAAGAGGATATAGAAAAGGAGAAAGAGGCTTTCACTGTACATGTTCACAAAAATCCTGAGAAGAAAAAGGAGAAGAATTTAGAAGAAGACACTTCAAAGCTTGAAAAGAAGAAGTCTGAGACTCCTTCAATAAGAGCTCGTTCATTAATAAAGTTAGAATCTTTGGTTAACAATATGTTAGAGCATGATGGTATATTAGAAAGCAACTACTATATTGTATGATGAAGTAGATGAGGAAGATAAGAAAATAATAATAGATTCCATCATTCAATACATGATCATTTTAGATGCAAATATTGATAACATGAAGAAGAAGGTGACTAGTGTTGTGTGGAAAGCTTTGGTGAAAAGAAGGCATGAAGTTATTAAAGTTGAGAACAAGATTAAAATTGATTCCTTGAATGAAATTGGATCCTCCTTATCTGAGGATGACAAGGCTACCTTGTTGGAAGTATACACTGGACAGTTCAAAGTGAAGCAAAGAGTTACAATACTTATGGCTAGAGAAAAAAATAGTACATAAAAGCTAAAGCAAAAAACTATGAATACAGTAAGAGACATAGTAGAGAAATTTGGGATGATGTTGCTTCATCATCTGGTATAGCTCAAGAAAAGGAGCTTGGTAAGGATAAAGTTACCGATGCAAAGGAAAATATTCCTCCTACTACTAATTTTCTTGTTTTCAAAAAGGTTGTAGAAGAAGTAAATGATCAAACTGCAGAAGAGACTCCATCTTTGGATGTTTCAAGAAATGTGGCTAATGATACAAATGCTCCTTCAGAGACATCTACTCCTATGGAAAGATACTGAAGATGCCACCAATGCTAACAATGAAAAATAGAGTACAAGACAAGAGAAAGAAAAAGAAAAGGAAAAGGAAAAGAATGTTGATAATGATGCTAACAAACAAAATAAGGAGATAGGAAATGAAAATGAAAACAATCAAAATGAAGAAGGACAAGGAGATAAAGAAGGATTTGACAATAGAAAAGATGATGAAGAGAAAAGGGAGGATGAAGATAAAGAAAAGAAAGAAAAACCATTTAGTAAAGAAGACAAAGAAGAGGAAGATCAAAAAGAGAGGAATAAATAATAAATAGTGGTTGGAAAGAATGAAGAAGAACCTCAAAAGACTATGGAGCTAACAAAGTCATCTGGAGAATCCTCTGATAATGCATTTAAGGGTTTTTTGACAAGACAATTCAGGTTCCAACCAGCCATTCCTCCACAGTTGATTCAACTCCCATCACATCAAGGCTATGTAGATCTAAATAAGATCTCACCTATTCAAAGGATGGAGCTTGCAGATGCTTTTCTTTCCTCTAGTCTAAAGGAGCAGACTAAGAAGGAAGTAGAATCCGGATTTGTTGAGAAGAGACTTCTTGAGTTATAAGATAGGTGTGCATCTACACATGGAAACGCAAAGGAATGTTTGGAGGATGTGAAGATGAAGACAAGATATTGTTCTTGTATTGCATGAGGTGGATGGATGCCACTCAAGGCATTAAGGACTTAATGGACTTCATAGAGTCACAAATATCTAATGCCTCTGGAACCTTTGACCCTGCACAAGATAGAGATTGCCTCTCTTGGACAGCCATCATTCATATGCAAAACAATTTTTTCACTCTTCAAAGGTAGACAGAAGATATAATAAGGAAATTTGGACAGCTTGGAGACTTGGTTAGGACCAAGCACATTCTAGTTTCAACTGCCCTTGTTGATGCAAAGAAGCTTGAGAAGATAAATTTGGTTTCAAGTACTCCAGAAGAAGGAGAGGAGATCTTAGTTGAAGTAGAAGCAATGTACAAGTCTCTTGCCATAGCTAAGAAGATCTAGAATGAAGGAAAATCTTCCTAGAAATAAATTCTTGATGAATTAGAAGGTGCCTTCTCCAGATGAGTATTTTTCTTGTATACTATTTCATTGTTTTCAATTATTTTAAGTTTATGTATGTACCTATGTTTGGATCAAATTTTTGGGATAACTCCCTGAGGGGGAGTCAATATATTTTAGTTTCTTTCCTGTACATATATACATTATGTGTGTCATCGGCACACCCTTTTTCCTTGATGTCAAAGGGGGAGATGGATTGAGAAGAATTGAGAAAAATTGGGTAGAAGCTTTGGTGAAGGTATAGGGGGAGTTAATGTTCTTTTTGGAGTATTTTTTGAGTTTTTGAATTTTGAAGATTCATTTTTGGCACATGTTGCCATCAATGAAAAAGGGGGAGATTATTGAAATGATGAATAAGTAACCCTTTGATTTTTTTCATTGATGCCAATATTGTCTGTTGACAGTTTTTCTAATCTGGTAAATAGTTTTAGTGACACCTCAATCTGGTAATTTATTTAGAAATTGCTTGTGTTATAAGATCAGCTTATGAGATTATAATATGATATTCAGGACTACTAAATATGCCTATGATCAAGATTTCAAATATTTTGGGTAAATTGGCTAGAAGTTACAAGTAATAGAAGTTTGGCATACAGTTTTTGGCTTCACATAGTGTAAATGGGTATGAGTTATCTAGTTCGCATTCCTCTGGTGTTTGGATTCAGATTCTACAATTTTGGGAGATGGTCTATAGTTGTCGGTACTCTATATACTTCTGATGGTGCATGCTTATTTGATTAGATGGATCATTGGTGTGTGATTATTTGGTTTATTGTGTGATTAGGTCCAATTCCTGGTCGGCCTAATACTTGATACATGTACTATGAAGATTAATATGTATTGTGGATGTTAAGGGGATCTATTTTAGGTCCCTACCGACTTAAACTAAGTGTTGCATGATTTTTTGATCATGGAGAAGTATTTGAATCAAGTATGACACTGACAAAATTATTTTGAATTAAAATAGGGCTACATCTAATTAGACCAACCTAATTCATGTATGCGGATGTAATAGGGTATATGTGTAGGACATTTTTGAGTTGTAAGGAATGATGGAATGATATGAAATGTAATATGATGTGTGAAGGATATGAGGTTGTGTGAACTTGTGAATTTGTAAATGTGATATGAATCAATGCAGAATTATTGTGAATTATTGAGTGAATGCTAAGCAGAGTAGTATTTTGTATTCAGAGCTTCAAAGGAACTAAATTCAGCACAAGGAAGGAGTACTTTGTATCAATTCATAATTTGGTTGTGAAGCCATTCTCCTTTTGTATCTATTTCTAGATGTGATCCTTACAAGGATAGTGTGTCCTGGAAGTGATCCCCTGTAATATCTTATAAACAAATATAATATATTGTGAGCTAATCCTCACCATGGTTTTTGCATTTTTAGGTTTTCCATGTAAAAAACATAGTGTTAATGTGTAATATGGTCTTGTGATTCCTTCCATGATTTCATTCCTAGTTGCAGTTAGATATGTTTTAATTATTGGATGGTTAATGATTAAATGGTTTAACAGAATATTAATTCACCCCCCTCTTAGTATTTTGGGTGTTCAACACAGTGTGCATAGGTAGCTTGAGGAATTTTTTGACGTTTGAAATTGTTTTTATTTCTTGTGTTTGCTCCAATTGTGATAAAATGTTCTTCTCCACCTCAATGTCCATTTCTTGTTAATCCTCAATGAAATCTGCATTTCTTCCCAAATCTAAAGTGCCACAACTAGCATAGTAATGCACAATTTTAGGTAGGACAATTGCAGGTGGTGGTGGTGGAAAACTAAAAGTACCCTACTCTTCTTGGACATGCAAATCAATACCTAGATTCATCTCTCCCTCCACCAACTAGGATGGTTGGCTACGTTGCAATGGAAGACTCAAACTACCATCCAATTGGTCAACTGGGATGTCCACCATGGGAGGAGTTTTTTATCACCCACCACTTGTGCAACTGAATAAGGAGGACATTTGTGAGTTGAATGTGGTATATATTCCTCTACCTATGATTTTTTTGTAGACTATAATTGACCATCTAGAAGTGTGGACATTGATGGAGCTTATAAAATTCTGAGAAATTTTCCCTCAACTCCCATGAACTTGGTGTCCATTCTAAACCCTTGTCCCCAAAGTGAGTAGGGTTTTATTCATGAAAGCATGAAAACATTGTAATTTGAGGTTGACCTACTCAATCAGTCATCGACCCCTTAATTCATCTCTTGATCCATCTGACACATTAGTTTATTGTCCCCATTAGCCCAAAGAACCGGTCATCATTTTTCCCACCACATAAAGTCTTTTCCTAAAGTCGGGTTTTAAATTTAACCTGGTGACTTAAGCCTTAAGTCATTAAACCCAAAGGTCATATCATTGTTGGCTAGACCAAGTCCCATCCATTAAATGCTAACATTACTTGATGTACATATTTCAAGATTCGATGATCAGGGAGAAGATCTGGACCGTACCCCGCTAGCCTATGAGAGTTAAGTGCAAGTAGGATAAATGCAGTGAGGATGGTGAGAAGCATACACGTGTCCATGTAAAGTGTGGGACCCATTCCCCACTACCACTCCCATGGCCTGGCATCTTCAACAAGCAACTAAGATCAATTTGGTGGAACGATCTTCATCATTTCCCACTGGCTCACTGGGTTAAAATGAAAGGTGATTATGGCTAGCGAGATCAGCAAGATCTTAACATTTGTCCCAATCTACTCGATCTGTGGAGCCTACACATTGTGAAGGTGTCATCTAACATGGAAGAACTCCATTGATCGTGAATATTTTGGCAAAGCACAACTAGAAATCAAAGGTGGTCAAACAAAGGCGGGTTGTCCGATCAGCCATCAAGGCAAAAGATCGATGGGTAGTATTCAAAGTTGGTACAAAACATGTGATGGTCATTTTTACTCTATGCAACCAGCTTGAATTAATGGATAACATCTTTCAGAGTGATTAAGATGATCTCAATTTGTGTGGGGACACAAATGTTGGTAATCATGAAGTATTGTCTACGGATTTCCATGCAAATGGGGAATTAAACAGTGACAGTGCATCTACCAATGAGCCACCTGGGTTACGCATGTGTGCTAAACATTGATTGTAAATTTCATCACTTCACATGATAAATATAGAAGGAATAGCTTCTATTCATGTCATTAGCACTTAGCAGTTAGAAGTTTGCTTGATCAAGGCAAGGTAGGTGTGAGCAATTGTCAAGTACAAAAAAATGAGCGAACCAGTGAGGAGGTCTACTCATCTGAGTTCCATAAATTTTGGTTCTAATGCACCAGAAGGTTCTTCAACCATGGAGGCCAACATTATTGCTAAAAATCCCAGACTCGTACCCACTAGGTGCAGTCGAAGGCTACAATTCCAAGGTGATGCTTCAAGAAAAGTGGGTGACAAAGGAAAAGGCCCAATACGGTCTCCTACATGAGCACAAAGGAAGATAATTTATGGGCATGGCTCCTTTGGATACAAAACTCTCTCATTGACCTTATGAGCAGCACTTTTGATAGTGAAACTAAGACCGACTCTGAGTACTGTTGATATTTAGCTCTTTGAATCGCAGTCTACCCTTTGATGAGGAAGTGATATTTGTTGTCATTAGCAGTCAAAACCCCAAGTGGGTGGACTGGAACCATTTTGGGAAAAGAAAAGAAAGAGGAGGAAGCTGAGGTTTCCTCTCCTCCTCTAGCAATGACTAGGAGTGAGCATGTGTATCATGAGTGTGACACTAGTAAAGGTGGGGTGGCTGGTAAATGAGAAGTTATGTGTGTGGGATGTAAACTTTTTGTGTTGATGATATTGTTGTTGTTGGTGGTTTTTGTTTTGCATGCATGGCACATTTTGATGTTGAATGTGTGCCCCCATGGCATTTGGATGCTTGGTTTTTGCTTCGTGGATGATGACAAAAGGAAAATTGTCAGCACTTTTTGTTCCCTTTTTTGATGGCAGTTACAACTTTGGCTTTCCCCAGTTGCACCATGTTTTGCAAATTCAACATGTGGGAAGTTTTGGAAGTGCAAAGTAAATGCAGTTGAAATTTTGATGAAATGAAAATTTGTGGTGAAATTGCATTTGAGCCCAAAGCTTGTTGCTCCCTTATCATATAAAAGGGAATTCAAGGCTCACTTCCAGGAGGAGAAATAGATGAAAATTTATGTTTAGGTCTAGGTCAAGTGTACATGAATTTCATGATAGGAATAGAATAGTTGGTTTATTTTGAGCTCTCTTTGGAAGAACATATGCATATTGTCTTAAATTGTTATGCAAACTTGACTTATGAACACAAATGAAAGTATATTTCTAATGCATTTTCTCTCCTTATTTGGATTTGAGTAAATCTTGAATGGAATTGTTAATAATAGTTTCATTCTTCTTTTGAACATCAGTTCAAATGTATGTCTCTACTTTCTGCTTTGATTCAAGTAAACAATTAAATGCTCAAATGGGGTCATAGATTTAATATTATTTGCAAGAGATTTGATAAGCAATTGTGTATCAGAGATTGCGAGCTCTGTAATGCAAATTTTTTATGTGGGTAGTCCATTCCATTAGGATTTAAATTCATTTTTGTATTACTAATTATTGTGTGTTTAACTCCATCACCCAATTCAATAAGGCACTAGAATATTTTATTAAAGATTCACCCAAATCGTTAATCAAACAGTTGTATGGTGACCATCTAGCCATAATTTCAATTCACTTCAAATTTCATAAATCTTTACACAAATTTTATGTTAATTGTCATACAGGATAGCATTTTGCTGGAATGGTAGCAAGTTACTTAGAAACAAGCCAATTTCCTAGTAAGCTTTGTGTAATTACCTTTCAGTTAAAATGATATGTGAAAATGATGTGTTTTTTCAACTACAATTCAAATGAACACTAATAAGAACACCCTTCTAGGTCCCATAGAGCCTAAAGTGTAGAAGATCCCAGTCTATGACTAGATCTTGTCAGTTGGCCAGTCATTTTTAGGAGTTTTGAATATAAGAACCGGTTATTACTTAGAAGTTCCTTTAAGTGCACTGGAAAAAACCACCAACAGACATCAATATTTGTGCAACATCAACTCTTGACACAACAACTCTTGAAATGCTAAGGATTTTTTGTATTGTAGAAGCATCCTCACCTATGTTGACCTCAAATGTGTCACAAGGATGCATGTCATCCATGAGTGCATCTAGATTGAGTGGCCATATCCATTTCCTTCTAAATACTAGTTTGATATTATCAATTGTCAAAGATCTGAATAATGATTTGATGCCGAGCTCTACAAGTTTTGTCCTCTTGATTTCAAGGTTTGGATACCTTTCCAACCATGATGCACGTTCCAATTTGAAGTATGATTTGAAAGGATAAAACACATTCAAGTCTAACAGCTATATTTTATGTGAGGTGTGTGTTGAAAATGTTAGTAAATATATATCCAATTCTCTTGCTTGTTGGATGGTTGTGAGCACGACATGGCTTCCATTCCCATCAAAAATCAACAACCGCATGTTGATGGGTGATGCATCACTTGGAATTGACCATGTAAAGTGGGACAACCATTCTATAAACAACTCCTTTGTCATTCATGCATGCGACTAGGCTACCATGCAAGCAGTTGGTTTACATTTTACACTATAATTGTTTTTGTTTTTTACCTTAAATAAGTAAAACTCTAGAATGATCTTCCCAACAACATTAACACAACATAGAATGGTTATCCACTCATGAATCTTTGGAATAATGTAGGACACATTCCTACTACCTTTTTTGGCCAGCACCCTCATGGTCCCATTTTTACCTATCTGGATACCAGTTTCATCGCAGTTCCAAATACAATGAGGACCATATGGATGTGCATCATATGTTGTAGGCAATGTCTTATAGAAAGCTTCTACAACAATAGTTCTAACGTTCAGTGCCCTAACTTTGTCTAGGCCTTCATTTTTCCACAATGTCAATTTTGGATGTTAGTTCTTAAAACCTGTCCAACAACACTTCCTTAGGAGCCCATGCTTGAAAGGTTTTGGTCTATTTTCCAAAATTTGGGCAACCTCTGTCTTAAGATTGACAATCTCAAGGTCACGGCCTACCATAGCCATTTCTTTGCGCCATTCCATAATCAAAATTTCTTCCTCTTTGGTGAAGACTATTGGAGGACCTTTCTTAAATGTTGTTAGTTTGCCTAACCATTTGGAGAGTGTGGTTGGAATTTTCTAGTTTTTTCAAGCTCCCCTTATTGACATGTTATTCTTCTCTACATCATGGAGTGCCCCTATCATGTCCTTTGATGACCACAATCATTGTTGCATTGTTAGTGTAGACACCTAAATTTGAACACTTATTTTATCCAAATTTATCCCCTTTCATCTAAACATCGGTTTATTTGCATTAATTAAGTAATACTACTATTATTTAATTAATACCTCTAAATTTCTTCTAATCTCTAAGGTATTTAGTTAATAATGAAATATCTTATCTCCTTATCCTCCTTTCATCAAATGAATTAAATAAATATGTCATTTATTTAATTCCTCACATGTCACATCCTCCATCATTTTCATCTAATCCTATTTCATCTTCTAATCTCATACTTTGGATGTGCACATGCTTAATCCTTGATTAGAATGTGTCACATCCTCCAACTTTTACAAGTTTTCCTCTAATCTCTCTTAGTCACCTAACCCTCCTCTAATCCTTCATTAACTAGCCTAATCATTTTCCCAAAAAAAAATTAATTCCTTTTATCCTTCCAATGAATATTAAATTCATTTTTCTCTTCCCCATGTGATATTTGACTTGTCACATCAAGTCACATGTGAACTCTTCCCCATGGAATGTTTGACTTGTCACATCAAGTCACATGTGACAAATGCTTACCTTTTAGGCACCTTGTCTTATCCAAGGTACTTTCTACCTCTCCCTTTGGAACCTTGTTTTATCCACAAAATTCCCCAATCATGTGAATTTTAAATTCACTTTTTATTCTTGCAAGGAATCTTCTCATCTCCCAATGTACTTTCAAAGTACATGTCCTTCCTCCACATCATGTATCCTCCTTCCACATCATTTATACATCACCACTTCTAAACCACTTTACATGCCACATGTCAAGATGTGAGGGCTTGTGAGTTCTCAACTCACCATAGCCCTACATCTTGGCCTTGTTGGTTTAATCTCAACCGTCCATTTCTCTAGAGAATTCAAAATTCTCTATAAATACCCCCTCTTTTCTATCATTTAGGGAGGAGATCATTGTGCTAACCAAACTCTTGCAAAATTTTCATTTGAGCCATACTTAGCTAGAATTCTCATTTTCTTGCATACAACATAGCATCCTCATCTATTTTCCATCCATATTACATTGCATTCATACATATTTTTTCCATCAAGAGGAGCATATATTACATCAACAATCGAAGGGCCAACCAAAGGAGCAGCTTAACAAGGTATTATCGTTCTATCTATTTTGTTAGGTTTAACTTTTAGCCCAATCTTGAGGTGTTAAGTGTTTAGGTGGTTTCTTGCATGTTTTGTGTTGTTGCTCATTTCTTTGACTGCGTTTACTCCTAGTCATATTTCTAGCACGCCCGGTGGGACCTACAAATGGGTTAGTATCTTTCACACTTGCTATTTTTTCACTTTTTGCAAGTGCAAGTTGCAGAGGGGTGGACCCGACCTAGCAAAGAGGTGGACCTTCCCTTGAGAGGCAGACCTGACCTTGCCTAGGGGCATACCTGCCCTCCACAAACTCTAGAAACTAAAAATTTGTAGTTTTTTCATAGAGGGGCAGACCTGACCTAGCATATAGGTGGACCTGACCTCCAAAGGCGGACTTGACCTTTCCCAGGGGCATACCTGCCCTCCACAGACTCCAAAAACTAAAAATTTGTAGTTTTTTCACAAAGAGGCAGACCTGACCTGGCAAACAGGCGGACCTAACCTCCAGAGGCAGACCTGACCTTGCCCAGTGGCATACCTACCCTCCACAAACTCTAGAAACTAAAAATTTATAGTTTTTTCACAAAGGGGTTGACTTGACCTCTTCCAGAGGTGGACTTGACCTTCAAGGGTGGACCTAACCCAATAGAGGGGTAGACCTGACCTGAATAGCTTTTTTCAAAAGGTCAAAAATAAGTTTTAAGCATATGTTTTGGTTGTTTTGAGTGTTTCTAACCTCCTAATGTGTCTTGTTTGTGTCTATGCAAGCATTTGAGTACGTTTTGGTGAAAAAATGAAAAGAAATCGCTAACAAGTTTCTTGTAGGTTTATCTGTCTTAAAAATTTTATCAGTTGTTGTTTATCATTTTTCAATAATTTAGGAACATAGATTAATTAGGAGGAGTCAACTAACCTTATGTGTCATGTTTTTGGTAAGCTATTGACGTATCCAATCCCCTTGCGCCATTTAGCAATCCTGGGTGATGAGAAATCATAGCTTTCTAAGTCCTTTTTTGTGTCACCCTTTTTACTTTTATTAGGGGACCTACTTGGGGATTTCATCACCCCAAGGGACAATCCCAGCCACGCATACCAACGGGGTTTATAAAGGGGGGAGAGTCAAATTTGTACCCCAATCCAACTGTGTCGTAATGAACGAAGCATCGAGATGACATGAAGAGTTGGTCCAAGCCTTTAATATCTCACTAAGGTTCCTAACTCATGCTTGTGAAGGTTTGGTGTTCACGGTCTAGGCCTCACATACCGAATGTATATTGAGGACTCCTTAGCAACTATGTTCATCCTAGAATAGAAGACTTTTTTGGCCATACCCCATTCTACTAGTCTTAGGATTGTGTTGCTTGAACTATTTTCTTTGTGTGAAACTAGTAATTTTTTGTTCAGTTGAGTCAGCCTTATTTTTTGATTGATGTTTGTTGTGTTTTGTGTCCTTTGCCTTAGTATTCTTTCTGAAAATCAAGTTTAGACTTGTTTAGGGGTGGAATTTCCCTCTAGGGATGGACTTGACCCATTCCAAGGGCGGACCTAACCTCTGAACCAACCCCTTTTCAGCCTGTTTTAGTCAATTCTATCCAAATTTTAGTCAGACAAGCATGCCTGACCTCCAAGAGTGGACTTGACCTCTTTGAGGGGTGGACCTTCCCTCTAGGAGTAGACCAGACCTATCCCAAGGGTGGACCTAACCCTTGAGTAGTCAATTTTATCATCTATTTCATCATTCTAGACACTCGTTTCATCATTTTGATCTACTGTTTCACTGTTCTGATCACTCATTTCCCCATTCCAAATGTTCATACACCCATTACAAGAATCCATTCCTCATCCCAAGTATTTTTCCCCTTGATCTGAGCATTCATTTCCTCATTTCGTGCGCTCGTTTAAATGTTTCAAATAGCTATTTTTGTCTATTTTCAATTCCAGGGGTGGAACCTCCCTCCAGGGGTGAACTTGACCTTTTCCAAGGGTGGACCTGCCCTATTAGGGGAGGACTTGACCTTGGAGGGGCAAATTTTCCCCTGGATAGGCTCCCTGAACCCTAAAACAGTTGTTTTTACTTGCTTTTTTGGTTGTTTTGTCTATCGTTTTTCATTGTTTTTGGTTGTTTTCACCTGTTCTTCTTTGGAGGGGAAGACCTTCCATACTAGGGGTGGACTTGACCTTGGAGGGGTGGACTTCCCCTTGGATAGGCTTCCCAGACCCTAAAACAGTTGTTTTTACTTACTTTTTTAGTTGTTTTGTCTGTCATTTTTCATTGTTTTCAATCATTTTCATTCGTTCTTCTTTGGAGTGGTGAACCTTCCCTATTAGGGGTGGACTTGACCTTGGAGGGGTAGACTTTCCCTTGGATAGGCTTCTTGGACCCTAAAACAGTTGTTTTTACTTGCTTTTTCAACTGTTCTGTCTGTCATTTTTCATTTTTTTAGTCATTTTCACCTGTTCTTCTTTGGAGGGTGTACTTTCCCTATTAGGGGTGAACTTGACCTTTGATGGGAATACTTTCCCATGGATAGGCTTACCGGACCCTAAAACAGTTATTTTTACTTGCTTTTTCGGTTGTTTTGTTTGTCATTTTTCATCATTTTCAGTCATTTTCACCTGTTCTTCTTTGAAGGGGTGGCCTGCCCTGGTATGGGCATACTTGACCTTGGTGGGGCAGACTTTCCCTTGGATAGGCTTCCCAAACCCTAAAACAGGCATTTTTACTTACTTTTTTGGCTATTTTGTCTGTCATTTTTCATCATTTTCAGTCATTTTTTCCTATTCTTCTTTGGAGGGGTGAACTTTCCCTAGTAGGGGTGGACTTGACCTTGGAGGGGTGGACTTGCCCTTGGATAGGCCTCCTAGACTCTAAAACGAGAGTTTTTACTTGCTTTTTCAGTCATTTTGTCAGTCATTTTTGGTCGTTCTCAGTCGTTCTCACCTATTACCATCTTGTTGAGTGAGTCCCCCATCAATTTGAATGAATTTTCTTCTTACATAGCCAATATTTTCTCCCAATTTGAGCATTTTTTCATCCATTTCAATCAATCATTTACTCGTTTCAAGCTTTCATTCATCCATTCTAAACATTCATTCACCCTTTTCGATCATTCATTTACTTATTTTGAGTAAATGTTCATCCATTTTGAACCTCCTATCATTTTGAACTCTCATTCATCCATTTCATCCATTCATTTACTTTTTCTGAGTGATCTTTCATTCATTCGAAGCTTTCGTCTCCGCATTCTGATAGTCATTCATTCATTCTTAGCAGTCATTTACTCATTTCAAGTAGTCATTCATCCCTCTCGATCATTCGTTTAATCATTTTGAGTAATCATTCATTCATTTCGAACCTTCATCTCCTTGTTCTGAGATTCATTCATCCATTCTTAGTAGTCGTTTACTCGTTTTGAGTAGTCATTCATCCCTCTCAATCATCTGTTTACTTGTTCTGAGTAATCTTTCATCTATTTTGAACCTCCTTCCCTCATTCTGAGTAATCATTCATCCATTCTAAGCACTCATTCACTCGTTCCAAGTAAACATTCATCCATTTTGAACCTCCTATCATTTCAAGCTCTTGTGCGGTCGTTTTGATCAATCATTTTCTCATTCCAATCACTCATTTCTCCATTTTGATCATCTATTCACTCATTCTGAGCCTTCATTCATCTGTTTCAAGAGTCATTCTTCCATTCCAATTATCCGTTCACTCATTCTGAGTAAATTTTCACCCATTCCAAGCCTTCGTCTCTCCATTCCAAGAGTCATTCATCCATTCTGATCATCCTTTCACTCGTTATGAGTAAACATTCATCCATTTCAAGCTTCCATCCTCATTCCAAGAGTCATTCATCCATTCTTAGCAGTCGTTTACTCATTTTGAGTAGTCGTTCATCCCTCTCAATTATCGGTTTACTCATTTTGAGTAATCATTAGTTCATTTCGAACCTTCATCTCCACATTCTCAAATTCATTCTTCCATTCTTAGCAATCGTTTACTAATTTTGAGTAGTCGTTCATCCCTCTCGATCATCCATTTACTCATTTCGAGTAATCTTTCATCTATTCTGAACCTCCTTCCCTCATTCTGAGTAATCAATCATCCATTCTAAGCACTCGTTCACTCATTCCGAGTAAATGTTCATCCATCCCAAACCTTCTTCTATCATTTTGAGCTCTCGTGTAGTCATTTTGATCAATCATTTTCTCATTTTGATCACTTGTTTCTCCATTCCAATCATCCGTTCACTCATTCTGCGCCTTCATTCATCTGTTCTAAGAGTGATTCTTCCATTCCAATCATCCGTTCACTCATTTTGAGTAAACGTTCACACGTTCCGAGTAAATGTTCACACGTTTTGAGCCTTCGTCTCTCCATTCTAAGAGTCGTTCATCCATTTTGATCATCCGTTCACTCATTCTGAATAAACGTTCATCCATTTTTAGCTTCCATCTCCTCATTCTGAGAGTCATTCATCCATTCTTAGTAGTCGTTTACTCGTTACCAGTAGTCGTTCGTCCCTCTCAATCATCTGTTTGCTCATTTGGAATAATCTTTCATCTATTCCTAACCTCCTCTCATTCTGAGCAATTGTTCATCCATTTCATCATTTTCCCCATCTAAATCTCCTAAACTTCATTTTAGGTTATTATTCGAATTGACCTAAGTGTCTAAATTGATTGTCATCATCAACATCTTCTTAGGATTTTCATCTGTCCTAAGTTAATCATCATCATCAACCCAATCAATCCATTTTTAATCTCAAGATGGATTTGATGCCGCAATCATCCATTTATCCTTTAATCTGATCAATTAGTATCCAAAGTCACCTAGGGTAATCTTTGAATGAGGTTTTCCAGCCCCTTTCGTCATCCTATCCAATCCATCAATCGATCTTATCAATCATTGATCAATCTTATCTAATCCAATCCAATCACATCCCTATCCAATCACCTTCAAACCAATCAATTTGCTTCCATCTTGAGATAGATTTGGTGTCATAATCATCCTTTGATAATCAAATCCGATCATCAAAATCAATCACATCGCATCATCCAATCGTCCTAATCTGAGCCTTAATCCAATCCCGATCTGAGCTTGACCTAAATCCCGATTCAAGCTTTAGACCATTCCCATCCAAAATCTTTGATCCATCCTATTTAACCTTTCATCATCATGAATCCTTATCCTCCATCAATAGTAGTCACGGGGAACCCTAATTACGTCGACAATGATAACGAAATTCTTGTCAATCAAGAAGAATATGACATAGATCCCCTTGATGCTATCATTGCTAGTAAGCTTTCTCCACCCGCTTCCCTCAAATCAATCACCCCTTCAAACTATCATGTTATTTCTTCATCCATGCCTAATTACGCTCCTTATGCTACCTTTGACAAGGGATATTCACTATCTTCCTCGATCGCATATGCATCGTATCCTTCATCTACATCTTCCTCTTATCCAACACCCACAGCCCCTTATCCTAATCCACCATCCCAACATTCCTATTTTAATCCCCCGTCCACATCTTCCTATCTCAATCCTTCATCCGCATATTCCCACTACCCTAATCCTCCATACCAATCTACCCATCCTACTCATACATTCACACCTTCCTATCCTAATCCAACATCCACATCAACTTATCCTAATCTAACATCCACATCTTCTTATCTTAATCTATCATCCACATTTACCTACCTCTATCTTCCATATCAATCTTCCCATCCTAACCCACCATCCCAATACCCCTATTACAACACACCGCCCATATCCTCTAGCATTGATCCACCATCCATGTCATCCAATCCTAATTCACCATTCCTATATCCTTACCTTAACCCTCCATCCAATCCTAATCCTCCATCTAATGCCAGTCCTATATCCAATCCCACTCCTCCATCTAATCCACCAATCCATAGCCCTAATCCTCTACCAACCCATAATCCTTCATCCACTCCTACCTCACCATCTCAACCTAGAGTATTCAAGTTTCTCACTCTGGAAGTTCTCCAAGGACTTATAACAAAGAAGACATTCCCCACTCCACACATTCAAGTCAGCGAACCACACAGTCCCAATCCATCATCCATGGTCACTAGTGATTAGACCCTTCTACATATCGCACCTATCATTGATGTTACAACCCCTAGCACCACTCAAACCGTTGAAATCATCAAACCCACCGAATCCATTGAGCCCCCATCTCCTACTCTGAGAACCGCCAAACCCATCGAAGATAACCAAACCCCATCACCATCTTCTACTCCTAGATCCACCCAATCCATCGAAAATACCCAAATCCAATCCACTTCTCCTACCCCTAGTATCACCAAAATCCCCTCTCATGAACTTTATGAATCCTCCATCCTTCCATCTCCCCCACTTGAGGAGTCTCTCCAATACTCTATCATCCAGCCATGCACACAAGATGAGTCATGCCAAGATCTTGATCCAAAGCATGCTAGCATATCCCCTTTTCCACATCAAGATCTTGTTGACCCACCTAGTCCTACTCAAGATCACAATCCTCCATCCACTCCATCTCATGACTCCCTTGACATTGAAAATTCCACCGCTCCATCTCATGAGCCTGTATCTCCATCTTCGTCACATGATCCCGTATCTCCTACCATCACAAATCTAGATACTATCATATCCCTTAATCCCTCTCCTGATACCACCCATCCAGATGTTTTTATCCCATCATCTCCATCTCATGATCCTCCACCATCACCTAACCATACTATTCCCACACCACTTTTATATCTCCTTGGTACTCTCACCTTCTTCCATGGTGGTCTCCTTGCAGAAGAAAAACAAAACATATACACCACCCATCCTCCTCCACCTAATAATGGACTCACATCATTCTTTCAGAATAACAAAAATCATATCATGGATCAAATGCTTAAGAACATGAACTATCAAGGAAAAATTTTAGGCCTTCATGAGCAAGGTATTTTAGAGCTCATCCAAGTCAAATAGCAACTCTATATGCAAGGTCTTGGACCTAGTTCCCAAGACTCACAATCTAAATATGTTGGTACAACCTCCAAATGTCCTCAATGAGTCCCTTTCAAAAGAAATATGGGCTCTTCCCATCGCTCCACCAGATCATATGTTGCCATCCCTCATCCTCCATCGTATCACCTCAAAAAAACCATCCATATTCCTCTTTCATTTTCTCCATCCATCTTGGGTTCTTATGTCCCTCCACCCACTGCATCTATTTTGGGCCCTTATATCCCAAAATCACCTCCTCCATCTCATCCTACCCATCCTTTCATCCATCCATCACCTATCCATGTCATCCATCATAAACATCCCACTCGCATGTCCCCTAATCAGGATCAACAAAGGCATGTACCCGCACATCATCCATCTACACATAATCCCCATGATCCTACCCCCATCACTCCACATTATCCATCTCCTCACACCCATCCCACTACTATTAAAATCACATTGGATGTTAATGTGAAAATGCATGAGTCTAAACATCCACATGAATCAAAAGCTCCTCATGTCCCCTCTAAAAGACACGTTGAAAAGAAGAAAAATCCAATCCACAATCAAATCCAAAATCAAAATCATACCCATCGGCCACAAAGGCCCACCAAAGCAAAGATCAAGAGCATTTGGATCCCAAAGAAAAAAGATGCCATGCCTTTAAATGAAAAATCTGTAATCACATCCAAAGTTGCTAATCCAAAAGCTAATCATACACCCCCTCCATGTCCTAAATCTATTTTGGGTCCTTACGTCCCAAAATTCACTATCCCATCTCCTCCATTATCCTCGCATTCTCAATCCATTAATCCTCCTATCCTTTCACATCCACCACCATATGTGTCGATGTTGGTCCTAAACACATCTCCCCATCACACATCCACCCCATCATTCCATCCATACACTTTCCAACATCCCATCCATTATCCCACATATCTTCCCCATCAAATCCCTCTAATTCATCCTCTTGCATAATCCATTTATCCTAATAAGGTTGTACCACCATCCAATAGTCATCTCAAACATGGGCTCTCAATACCTTGTCTAGAACTTGATGCTTGATTATGTCATCCTTATCCCTATCGCATGTCTTCTAAATCTGCTTATTCACATCTCTATCCTTATCCATCTCCATCCACCTTCTATCCAAAAATCCAAAAAAGTCAAGAAAATCCAAAAAAATAAAAATAAATCAGAAAAATAAATAAAATAGTAAGGAGAAATACTTCGTCCAATGGTGAAAACTTGGAAAACGAGCTCCTTGAACAAGTGAAGAGCACAAAGATATACTGAGAGGGGGGGGGGGTGAATCAGTATATCAACAAACTTTTACCCTCTTACTTATTTATCAACTTCAAACTTAAACATACATCAACTATTTGATATGAACCAATTTACACAAGTTGACACAACTTTTATTGAAATTATTTTTACAAAGTAGGCACCAACCTATAGATTTACAATAAGATGATTTAGTAGAACACAACCTACAAGGAACATCCAAACCTTTACAACTTTAGTAGGAACCTACCTACAAGGAGCACCAGCCCCTAATGCAAGGCACCAACCTTGACTTGATGGTTGCAAGATGATGCCTTCAATCTGACCTCCACTATCCCAATCCTCCAATCTACCTTTGGTGATGAATGATCTCACACTTAGCCCACACAAGGAGATGGGACTTCAGATTTAGAATGCTCTCTTACACAACCACTACCCAACAAACTGACTTTGAAATCATAGATATATGTTTGATCAATCTTTGCAACTGTTCATGGAGGTTGTATCATTTAGAATCTGTTCTTGTACCTTTTCAAAAAAAAGATTGCACCATTTTATGATTAATGCTTAGTTTCATAAACTTGTGTTTGTTTGTTTCTGTCTAACCAAATGTTATTGTGATCCTTTGTTTGTTGAATCTGAGTTTAAGGCAGAACACATCTCTCCAAGAGACAAAACGAATGAGACACATCACTTCAAACATTCTATCAAATGACTTTTCAGGAATTAAGGCAAAAGATCATATCTTTCCAAGAGAAACACATCTTCTTAGCAGATGAATCGATGCAGCTCCTCATATCTTCAAACACTAGATTCTCATACCTTTTAGAGAAAAGACATCTTAGTTAGACAAATTCAATTCAAATAACACTTCAAGAGAAGATGTCTTAGATTAGACACAACTCAACTCACACAACTTTTCTAGATAGTCGTTTTACTTCTTAATAGATCGAACTCCTTCTTAACAACTTCATTTCTTTTACTAACTTTGTTCGATGCCATAATAATTGGTTTCAAACAGAAATTCTTGAAGAACACAATTAGTCAATCGGAATATTAACAAATCAGCAAATTTGATTTCTCAATGTCTGAACACGATTAGTCAATCTAAACATGATGATATGCAAATCCGATTTCTCACAAATCTGAATGATGATAACCTGATTATCGGGCTTGAGAGTGATGACATAGATTTGTTCCTTTCCATTAATACATATGATTTGTTTTGCAGCGATTGAATTTTGTGAGGCATGTCGCACATCTCTTTGTGAAGCACATCTTCTTAGCCGCTTCGAGACTTTGATACGTATGTTAATCTGCATTCTGATAATCTTGTTCAATCTATAGATTAACAAGATTATCAAACTATCAATCTATAGTTTGATAGTAAATCATTCATGTATATGTTGATTAACGAATCTAATGCTCTTCACCGTATTTTTGAGAATTTCAATATGTAGATGTCATGATCTTTAATTTCAATCTGGTTGTTTAGTTAACATGTCTTGAAGCACACAAACTGTAGTATTTTGATCTTGAAGCAAATGTTGTAGTATTTGTTCCTTTCATGAAGAGAATCGAATAGTTCTGGAAATGAGTTCTTGATCAATGACAAACTACATTTATCTCAGCAACCTTCATAATTAGTCTCGATCACTGCACTAGTGCTTTATTATATTATTTTCTCAAATAATATAATTTGAACTTAATAGATTGAATGAGCTTCAATTGAATGATCTTGATTAAGATCTTTAGACTGAATATACATCATACCATGATCTTCAGACTGAATATACCATGTTCTTCATTTGACATCAATGACTATCTTTTTTTTTACTTTGACATCAATGACAACATTTCCAACAATCTCCCCCTTTGTCATTGATGGCAACATATTCTTCCTCATCACTTCTAACTCTCCCCATTCTACTTCTCTCCCCCTTTTACATCAATGGCAAAGGTACTTCCAACAATGTTTTGCTTTTTCAGTTCCATGGAGCTATGAGATACTGTGTATAGCTCCCCCTAAATGTATGCTCCCATTTATAAATACTCATCTTTCTCTAACTTCTTCATTCCTTGACTTCTAAATCATTTTGTTTCTTCTACATGAAAACTTCTTCATTTTTACATCAATACAATTTCCAACAATAGAGGCCAATAGAAAATTTCTCATCTTTATTAGATATCAACTCATAGGTAGATTTCTCTTCAACATTTTGAGGTACTTCACTTTTCAATTATCTTCTCCAAATGGCTGAAATATAATGTTCAACCTAGCTCCCCCTAAATTCATACTTCCTCTTTAGAAAAGACATATTGAATTTTCATTGGATTGTTTGTTTCTTGTATCTATCTTCTTTCTCCAAACTTTTGTAAAATTTCTCTCCTTTTCCATGGTGTTCTTCATATCTTGCAAAGGTGTTTCCATAAAGTCACATCTACAAAAATGTGCTATTTCTCCAAAGTTGTTACACTTGAAACACATAATTTTATGATCAAAGGAATTATAATTTCTCCTAGTGAAGCTTGAACCTTTTCTTGCTTGAAATCTGCAATTTATTGCTTTGTGTCCAAAGTAGTTGCATGAATAGCAATATCCATGGAAAGAATAAAACTGGCCACCGTTAGATTTTCTTTCATTTTCCTTAAAACTTGTGACATTCTCATCACACTTTGTACATTTCTCTTTTGGCTTATTCAATTCATTTTTCAACATGACAACTTCTTGTTCTAACTCATCACAATCTCTCTCTTTTGCACTTAACTTGTCCTTTAATTCATTTTCAGCTTGTTCAACTTCTACAAGTTGAATCTTCAAATCTTCAATGACTTTGTTCAATTCTTCCAAGCTTTTAGTTAACTCCTTGGTCTTTATTTTATGCTTGGTCGCCTTCTTCTTCAACTTTTCATTTTTCATGTATGCATAATGAAGTTCTTCCTCTAGATCTATTCTTCTTCTTCTTCATTGCATTCTTGATCAATTTCTTCTTCTTCATCACATTCTTGATCAACACCTTCATATTCAGCCATGAACAATATTTCTTCTTCACCATTGCTTGAGCAACCTTCACTTTGTTCTTTAGAAGTGTTGTTATCTTTCTTTGAATAGAAACTCTTTTTGTGTTTTTGATATCTCCTCTTTGACTTGTACTTAGAATTCTTCTTCCCCTTTTTCTTTGTGTACATCTCTTCTTCATCTTTGCTTGTGTCACTTGAGTTGCTATCACTTTGAGGACAATTAGAAGCATAATGTCCAACCTCTCCACAATTGAAACATTTAAAAGGATATTTCCCTTTGTACTTCCCCTTTCCCTTTTTAAGCTTTCTCAAGAAATGGGCCTCTACTTCATTATCACTTGACTTCTTATTTGATGTATCATGTTTAGTTTTTCCCTTATTAGATGCTTTAAAAGAAATTTCATTTTGTGGTGTCTTCCCCTCAATCCTCATTTCATAGGCAGCAAGAATCCCATGTAATTCATCTTTTGTTAGCTGATCCAAGTTTGTTAATTCCTCCAATGCTACAACCTTGGCTTCAAACTTTGTAGAAAGACACTACTAGATTTGACACCATTTTCTGACGGTCATTCATTGGTCGTTCGACAAATCTTTGTCGAAAGAGCGACGCAATGGTGAAAATCTTTCCGTTGTTTTTTCATCGCAAGGCCGACGAAAAATTAAACATTGAAATAACGGTGAAGAATCGTCGGTCGGTAGCATCGTGAAATACCTCAGTATTTTGTCAGAATATCAACAAAACCTTTTTTTATCCACCGACGAATTACACTAGAAGTTCATCGTCGGTTCGATGAAATGGGCAAGCAGTAGCGTGGAAACAACATGGAATGTTCGTCGAATGTGCGACGAAATACTAAAGTAGTAGCATCGAAAGAACACCAAAATTTCGTCGAATTTGCGACGAAATACTAAAGTACCAGTGTCGAAAGAACACCAAAATTTCATCGAATTTGCGATGAAATAGGCGAGCAGTAGCATCGACTACGCACCAAAAGTTCATCGAAAGTGCAACGAAATTAGCAAGAAGCAACGTCGAAACAACGTGAAAAGTTCGTCAACTTTGCGACAAAATTAGCAAGGAGTGTCGTCGGAAGAACACTAAAAGTTCATCGAAAGTGCGATGAAATTGGCAGAGAGTAGTCTGGCAGCAACGCTGAAATATCATCGGAAGGGCGATGAAATGTGTAGGGAGTTACGACGAAATCATCGTCACAGCTATAGAAACTTCGTCGAGCCTTTATGTTGATTCGTCGATGGTTATCGTCAAAATTGCGACGAAGAAGCAAAATTTAAAAAAAAAAAGAAATTTATATATTCGTGGAAATGTACCATTGCGAAGACTAACGACTGATCATACATACAGACTACATATTGGTTTGATGCTTCAAACGATGCATTTCTTATATTGAAAAGTGCATTACCTTATTCAGCTTCTGTTTGTTTTGAGTATAGTTTAATATTCTCTACTTAACAAGGCCAACCACGTGACAGTGGAAGCTCATTTGGCCTCCCCCACCCCCCCTCACATCACTCTCAATTCTCCATACCCAATCATATAACATTAATCATTGATTCATCCATTAATAACATATAACATTCATTGATTCATCCATTAATAACATATAGCATTCATTCATTCATCCATCAATAACATATAACATTCATTCATTCATCCATTAATAACATATAACATTCATTCATTAACATATAAGATTCATTAATTAACATATTCACATTCATTCATTAACATATAATATTCATTCTTTCAGTTTTTACATATTATAAAAATATGGTTGTCATGATATGATTACAATCACTTTTTTTTTGTTTCTTTTTTAAAGCTACATAAAGCTATGAAGTGGAATATCATTTTCTAAATCATTTGTCACCCCTTTAGTTGTTCTATCCTCTACTTGTGATCTTAATATACGATAGTTGTCTCCATTACGAGATGCGATCGCTCAAGGGGGAATTCACTCTAATAACAAAGAAATGTTAAACCGATATGTTTTATTATTATTGTTACAAGTATTTCATTAATTAAAAGAAAATTAGAGTGGTTCTCTTTACCTGATGGGTCCACATCATGTTCCCGAATCTCTTTGTTATAGACTCATGCTCAACATGTTGAACACACTCCCAACTCGATCCAAGTAGCTTGAAACACTTAAAGGTTACATCAATGAATACACCAATTGAAATTAAATAG
>VDFB02105785.1:530805815-530822349 GCA_007258455.2 Sequoia sempervirens | reverse complement strand
ATTTTGCGTGCCCCTATTTTGGTGTCCCAAATGGTCAACATGCTTCCAAAGTCTTATCTCAAGTTGACCATGTTTCATCCCCTCCAAATTTGGTAAGTCTTGGATCCTCATGGAGTTCCCTTGATAGTTTTCCTTTTCCAGTGGCCTTGGGGCCCTTCGGGTTCGTCATGGTAGGTTTCCCTTGCCAGATTTCTGGGTTGCATTTGTTGTTTCAAAATTTCCAAGGGGCTGTGTCCTTCCATGCCCTAGAGTCTGTCATCCTGATCGTCGTCCTCTTTACTCCAAGGGTTGAATAGACCGTCCTTCACTCATTCCGGACCTCGGTACCCACTTTTTTGGTTATTTTTCACTTGACGTTTAAAACGGCCATCGACTTGCATCTTTCTAACCTTCGGGTTCTGGACCCCTCACCGCCATTTTCAAAATTTGAATTCACAAACTCTTGAGCCTGCCATACATGCATTAATTGGGTGCATTAAATGCACTTGGGGGTATAAATACTCAAGTTTGACCTATCATTTTCACATGTCAAGATTAGCCAGAGCAGTTGCAGAGACCCAGAGCCTTCGTCGCCTGCTTCCCTTGAGCCTGCTTCCTTCGCAGATTCAACAACTCCTTTCACTAGGTTCTTGTGGTAGGTTCGTCATTTGCCCTCCCACTATACTTTTTGGTGATTTTGTGATTAAAGTAATGGATAAAATGGGATAAAATTGCATTCATTTGAGAGTGGAAGGAAAGGTCTAGAAAATCCATATGATAGAATTTCAAGGAAACCATCAAATCACCCTTCAAAATGAATTCAAAACTTCATTGCCCCGACGCTGTTCTTCACACAAAGCATTAGCACCCTTTAGGGCCGAGCTTTCCTATTTCCTTTGATAAAACTTCAAACTAAAACAACTTCAAAATGATGAAATGCCTCTGCGGGTCCGCCATATTGGATTGCCCTTGTCAGGTTGTCCTTTGAACTTAATAAGAATCGAACTCCCTACTTCCATCCATGCTTCTCGGGCCTGCTCCCATGGGATTCCATCTCTGGGATGTTGTCTACCTTTTGCCATTTCCCAAATGACATCCCAACTCTGTCCATCTGAGCCTGGGGATCTGCCCCTCTGTTCGCCGCCTGAGTTAGAGGATAAAATTGTCACGTCTTTAGCACCCTCTGGGTCCCGATCCATAAACTTTCATCCATGGACCTCTGTCATAATATTTGCATTTCACATGTCTATCGGATGACTACTTTCTCCCTTTGGATCTTGAATGTCCTGATGCCACATGAACAAGAAATGATGAAACTTGCATCCCCAACCTTCACTGGATCCACTCCACCGGACTTCAACTATCGGGACTCCATCTTGTCTCAGTCATTGTAAAAGAGAAAATTGAGCCCATGCTTTTGAACTTTGAGGCTTAGTACTACGACCATCAGTAGAACTATTAGCAAATAAAATAGGGGAGAAAAGTCCAAATCAAGGTCTGATCTACTGGGTTGCTCCCACCGGACTTCCACTCAGTGCCTGCCATTTCCAAATGACCATCCTTGAATGACTTCCCAACCTTCTTGACCTAAACACTTAATCGATTAGGGAGTTATGTTGACCATCCTTCAGCCTCGTAGATCCCATGCTCCAGAAGTCTACCCCTGAAATGATATTTCATCAGAGCCCTTCCAAACAGAAAAAACCAAATGACTTTCCCTCCTCATGAATCCAAGTGCCCCAATGATGATCCAAATGACCTCCAATCTGGAAACAAATTTTGACCCACATGCTCAAATTGGACCCTCTCCTGCATGACCCTTTCAAATCATCTAAATCTAAAGTTGAGAGAAACCATGTAGATTGCCCCACCCTATTCACCCTTCAAAACAACCATCCTGCTAGGGAAGTCCAGCCCCTGGGACCTGAACCGCCCAAAATCCCTCCAATGAATTGCTAACGACGATCTAGAGTAAATGTTGGATTTCTTGAATGATGTATTATATAATCTGACTCTATCCATAAGGATTTTGGGTTAACATTTGTGTCTTCATGCTTGATTATGCTCACCATGCCTTTGTTTGTAGAATATATGGAATTGGGTGTAGGTCCCTCGAGGGAAACTATAGAAAAGGAAAAGGGAAAGAAAACTGGCAAAGCTCCTCCTAGAAAAGAGGACAAGGATCAGATGAAGTCCCAATTCCAGGGGGAACCACTACACTCAAAGGTCACCACAAAATAGAAAAAAATTATAGATACCAACATTGGGCACATGATATTGATGAATTCAAATAGAGGGTCAGAGTCAATCTGAAAATGAAGAATGCAAGGCTAATCAGAAGTAGCAAAATTGTGAGGCTATAGGATTCACTCCCTCTCTTGTCACCCCTGAATTAATGGCCTGTAGGGAGAAGTACTAGGCCAAGACCAGAAAAATAGTAGACAAGGATGGAAACATCCTAGCCAACATGTCCAAAAGAGCACTAATGAAGACATTCCATATTCCTACCTTCAGGGAGATGGGGATCCCTACTATAAAGGACTACAAGGTAATGTGGGATGAAGATCCCCTTAAATGCAAGAAGCTCATAAACTAGTTTTCATTAAAAGAAAAGAGGGGTAGTGCTACGAAAGTTCCCCAGGAGCTCTTCCACAGTGATTTCTATGAAGATTATCATGACCTTCTAACCTTGCTAAGCAGAATAATGGACTTCCCTACTGCTACATACATTAAAGAATGGATGGTCTACTTCATTGAAAAGATCCTCTGTGGAGATGACACTAAATTATTTTGGGGAGAAATCATTAGTGACTGCTTCCATGAGCAGTTTATGGCTATTAAAAAGACCTCCAACTTCTACATGACATCCTACTTGGTCTACTCCTTGAATGAACGAAGGCAGTACAATGGTCTGTTCAAGGCACCAGATGAAGAATCTGGTCAGGAATTGAAAGTTTATGATAGATACCCTCAACAATAGTTCAAAAACTTCAAGAGGGATTATTGTAGGGTCAATGACGCTTTCATAGGTCATATTATTAGATTACTTGGGGGTGATTTTGAAAGATGAGTCTCCCATAGTGCTTGGGATTTCCTCAAACAATACGCCTTTCTAATTATTCAGTATCCAAAGTTCACATACATTTGAGCTCAAGGCTTCATAGAAAGGCCGAACAAGCTGCTTCGGTACCCTAACAACCATATTATATTGTTGGAACTCTCTTGGAAACTATGGCATGCACACACCCTTCTTAGTAGCAAAAATTTGGGGGGTTCTCTTATCCCCTTTCTTTTGGTCAAGGGTTGTATGAGCTGCATACCTCGCAATGTGCAGGAAATTCAGAGAAGGAGTTGGATGAGTACCACTTCATACTTCACACTACTCGCCCATGAATTGACCCATATGGGAATATAAGGAAGGAACTTGGACCCGACAACACCCATCTGCACCATGTTGAAGATTTATGGGCAAATTGTAAAGGTGATAAGGAAGTACGGATGAGACATTACATGTGAATGACTGCCTACTTTGTAAAGAGGGTGGGCCTATTTCCGGTACTTGATCAAGTGGAGGAAGATGAAAGCACAATTATTGACCCTCAGTACAATGCAGTTGCCAACCTACCGCTGCCATCAATAGACTGGGACAAGCAAGAGGTCGATGACCTTGACATTATAACCTAACCCGTTGAGACTTGTACTAGAGAATGGGTCAATGGGAAAGTAGCCCGATTGAAGCAACAAGGGGTCATCTTGACCTATGAGGGGCTCAAAAGTGAGCCTAGTGCAATAGATAATGGAGTTTCTATAGCCTCAACAGGGGAAACCTCCAAATCCCCTCCACTCACGAGACTAAGGAAAATGAAGGAAAATGAGGAACAACAACCCAATCCAAAAGTGTATGCAAGAAAGGCCTCAGAGGGTGATTCTTCCAAGAAACATAAGAAGTCATGTAGCATCACTGAGATGCCTATTATTTAGGAGGTCTCACTCCATGAAGGAGAAGAAATGAAAATTGATCAGCCAAATTCTCCATTGGCTGCCTCCATTGCTGCTACTCCTTCACCTATGTCTCAAGCCATGGTGGCTACCTCCTCACCTATGGTGGACATCATTCCACATCGCCTCTTGTTCACAAGCTGGGCCAATAGTGGTGGTTGATTCTTCCTCTACCACCACCTCTCCACTTTCCTCCACCTCCATCTCCCCGACCACATCACTTTCATTAGCAGCAACAACAATTCCAATGCCAACACTCTCCCTTCCTGAGGAATTATCACAACATATGCATAATGTCCCCTCTAAAATTTCCAAAGTGTTGATGGATCCTACCATCCAGGCTACCTTGGCACATTTTCTTGCCAGCGTTCCTATATCGAAGCCTCCAACTGAACCAATAGAAATGAGAGATACAATGAAAATATCTGAGAAGTTGGAACGATAAGAGAGGGAGGCCACGGAAGCAATTAAGGAGGAAGAAGATGAATATCATGAGCACCTAGAATATTAGAACTTAGATATTGATAAGGTAGTTTGTGAAGGAGAGGAAACAAAGTCTTCTGAGGATGATGAAGAAGAAGATACTTGTGCCAAATTTATTGTGCAAACCCTTGATCCCAACTTCAAGGAAGATGTGGCCTGACAACTAAAGGATGTTGGGGAGGAAATTGAAAGACCACCTTCTGGGGAAGGAGGGTAGGAAGACAATAAAATGGAAGAAAAAATGGAACTTCCAATAGGTGAACAATAGGAAGAAGGCCCCAAACACGATGAATAGGTACCTCTCTTAGGAGGGCAGGAAGAGAAGGAAAAGAAAGAGCATGAGGAAGTGCAACCTCCACATGAGGAAGAGGAAAGTAGAGAAGAAGAAGATAAACCTAAGGAAGAGACTCAAACCGACAGGAGGCTTGAAACAAAGCAACCTGAGAAACACGGGCATGAGGATGAGCATAATGAAGAGAATGAAGAAAAGGAAGATGTTGAAAGGGAAGAAAGTCTCAAAGAACATCTTCCCACTAAGTCTCCTATCAAAAACCTAGTGTTCATCCGAGATTCTGATGAAGAAGAAGGAGAAGACACTAAGATGGAGAAAGAAGCTCCTGGAGATAAAGAAATCGAAGTCGAAGGGAATGAAAAAGAAGGTGATAGTGAATCACCCAAAAGAAAAGCCTAGATGCCTGAATGGATGGAGTAACTTGAAAAGAAAACTCCTACCCCAAGTGACCCAAGAGCAAGCCTAGAAGCTATCTTAGCTCAAGCACAAATTGACACAAAGAAAGAAAAGAAGCCTGAGGTCAGGTCCAAGGTGACGATGGATGCTTCCAGGTCTAGAACCATACAAGTAGCCATGCCAGTAGTGGGAAAGGAAGGGGTGAGATACAATTTCTCCACTATTGATTTAGGAACAACTACTAGAGAGTAGAAAGTGTAGCACCTTTAGGAGTCCATCGCCATGGTGGTGCATTTGAGACAACAAGACAAGATCTCAAAGGAAGAGCTCAAGGCACAAGTGGCTGATTTGATAGCCTACATCCAACAGTGGTCTTCAGTAGAGGAAATGCCTACACCATCTTCAACCCTGCCATAGTTGTTGTCCAAAGAAAAAATAGACAAGCTCGAGAAGAGAAAGAACTTGGACAAGACCACGAAGAGCTGGTTCTGACAAGTATTTTACATAGGAAACATGGGCATCGGTCATTCTTTTAGGACAAAAAACACGTTCTTAGATATATAGAAGTCTCTTGAGGGTACAAGGAAAATCTCTACTGACTTCCCAAGGAGATATGAGTCCACTTACCTGAAGATTGAAGCTATTCTCAAATTGTCGAGCGGAACTTGGGAAAAAGAGCTTGCATTAAAGAAGGACAATCATTGGCTAATGGATGTATGGAAGTAGGATTTTGAGAACCAAAAGGAAAGGCTGGAGTAGGTGCTTGACAAGGTGGATCTAGACATTGAGAGGGCTAAGGAATTCAGAGCAGATTGCATTATGTACTTGAAGCTAATGACGAGATATGATATGATTGTCATGCAGATGGATCTAGAGAAGATAAAGTCCCATTTCTAGAAGAAGATGGAGGATGGAATGTCGAATGAGGTCACCACCGATTTCATGAGCTTTGCTGCCAGAGCCTTCACCCAGTTAGAGCTGTTTAGGGACCACACCATCAAATATGATGAAGAATGGGAAAAGCTCACTGATAGATCCAAAGAATGGAGTTATCAAGTGCTATGATCCAAAATTTTGGAGGTTGATAAGCTCCAGCCACTAATTCTGAAGTTCATGGACTATGCTGCTTCAAAGAGGCATGAAGGAAACCCTATTATTGATGAGGAATTCCTTACAGAATACCTGCAGCAAAGGCAATTAGCTAAAATACAAAATGCTACAGTGCTGCCACTAGAAGAGAAAATAGGGATAAAGAAAAATGATGTATTTTTAATTGTTAAATATTGTGGGGTAGGTGGAACCCTAGTTTTTAGTGAATCTTGTCCATTCATTCTACTTTTTGGGCACTATAAATAGGGGGTCTCCTCTCATTTTCAAGGGAGAGTGGAGTTGTAATGACATGCTGCTGATATTTAAATAGAAATTCATTGACTTGGTGAAATATTGGGTTTCTTGGCATGTTTCAAGGTTTATCTCCAATAGTTAGTTGATCTAGTTAGATTTACATTGTTGTTTAGTTAGTTCTAGCTTTCTTTGATAGATTTAGTAATGTTGTTATATGGTTGTGAAGATTTCTGCTGTGTAGATGCCTTACTTGTCCATACTTTTTGTTGTTTACTGCTGGTAAATGGCTATGTAAAGTTAGTCTAGACTTGAATTCAAAGCTACTCCTAACCTTTATCTTTTTTCATGCATGCATATGGTGAATGAATGGTAAAATATTTGCAGACCTTAGAAGATAGCACAAATTTCATGATACTCTGAATTTTCTGGTTAAGTGAAATTCTGTTTGAAGGAAGTTGTCCATAGTAGAAATGTACATGATCACTGTTCATGGTTAGTTGTAGATCTAGGAACATCTTCTCTTCCCTACCCTTTTCTTTTTTTTAGAAATAACTTGTGCTAAGCTTCATTGCACATTGTAAAGCTAAAACTTAAGGAAAATATTGAAGTTTCAAATTTTTGTTTGAACTTGTAGGAAAGTGCACATCAACTTCCATCCTAGAAACTTCAATTCACAAGATCCACTTCATTCTACCCAGCTTCATAAGTTTTCCCTATGATTACCAACACAATCACATCAAATATCAACTAAGGAATTCCACACAAGTCATGACCTAACACCCAAGAGACCTTGGGGCTATTTTCAGCAAATTATTGTTGGAAATATCCTTTCAAGAGAGGTAGTGCATCTACATATTTCCTATATTGAGAAAGTGTGCAAAAACACCCATCAACAAAACTAGCACTAGGAGGGAAAAGGCTAAGTTGGATTGGGTTGGATCATTCTCCCCTAAAATGTTTTAGTGAATTCTAAGATCAACACCAAACAAAGGGGAACTTCAAGAGTTGCAGCCCCCCACAAGGGCCAAACGTACTAAGGGAGGGGACTCCACCTCTTCCTTGTTCTCTGCTTATTCCACTTCCCTTCCACCTTCACCTTCCTTCACCTTCCATCCATCATCCACACAACCACTCCAAACTACCTTTGGGCCTCATTCTTCCCATAGCGAGGGAGCTATCTCTCTCCCTACCCTCCAAGTCTAAGCTACAGTCCAAAATATCGCTGCCCCTGTGTAGCCCCAAGTTACTATTCAACAACAACAAGCACCACCTCCGCCTCCTATTATGGATTGGATCAGGAACAACCTATCTCTATTGCACTTCAATGTTTATCATGATATGCTCAAGAATCTGGAGGGATTTTGTTCAAAATTTAATCCACGAGATCCATAGAGGATGACTGAAGAACACATCAAGATATTTCAAACAATGCTGAAAGACATGCAAATTAATCAAGAGGATGTGGCATGTAGACTTTTCCCTTACTCATTGGGAGAAGAGGCCTTCTATTGGTACATCAACCTACCGATTGGTTCTATCACATCTTGGGATTTGCTAATGAATTCCTTCTTATAGAAATATAAAATTTTGACTAGCCCTTCAGAGTTATACCATCAATTCACAACAATTCAAAGGGAGATCAATGAGCTGATCAATTCCTTCAATGACTTATTCCATCGAGCATTCAAGATTACAAGTTCCGTACATGATCAATGATGGAACTAGTTTTCTAGTCTACTATGCTGCACTAGATAACCTAATGGCTGCCTTTTTGAAAAGGATACAACCACCTCTCACAAGATTGGTTGACGCTTATGCTGAAGCAGTCACAACCAACATTGACCTGGGTTTAAACATCTCTGGTCTGTTGCCTTCTTTGGGATAGATCATTCATCTGATGCAAGTTCAAGGGCTTAATTAGGCATTGCAGTATCATACACCTCTTATGAACCATGTTGTGTTGTAGAATCAAGTGATGCAGCCAAACAACACAGAGAAAGATCGATTAGTCAAGCTGGTGAAAATGATCAGGAAGATGTCTAAGATGACACACTTGAGAAATTAGAATAACTAGCTGTAGGCCTCCCAACACAACATTCAAGCTAATATCCACAGAGACAATAGGGACAATCGAGATAACAGAGATGATCAATAGGCCAACACCTCTTCTGGACAAAATTATGATAGGGGGAAGCACTCAAATCATAATTTTGAGAGGAGACCTTCCTAGAGACAGAATCAGCCATGGAATACAAGGCCTAATAATGGAGGTGTCCTTACTCCTCTCGACTAACCCACTAATATGGAAAAGACGACTAGCGGAGTCTTCCTAGCTGAGGCTACTTTGTTCAGGTGGTCCCAGATTCACAAAATGAATAGGCATTCCAATTTGGACTACCCTGAATTCCAAACAATAGCTGAAATATTTCAAGTGGAAGTTCATAACACTGTGGATAGTGCAATTTGTAGAGACATAGTCCCATCTGACCCATACAATTCTTCAGTGCTCATGGTCAACCAGGCCCCATTCCCGAGAAGTGAAAGTAACAAGCCTGAGGATGAGACTATCTCTACAAAGGTTGAAGAGGTTAAGGAGGTAAGTAACGGTGAAACCCTGTATCAATTATTTGATTTAGTAGATAATAGTCTTTTAGATGATGAAGAACCCCATGAGGATGAAGTACATACGTTCTATCAGAGAGCCACACCGTATTATTTAAGGAATAGGTAAGTGGGGGGACCATTCACTAATCCACTCCACCTAATTACTTCACCACCCCACTGGATCCTAATGAAAGCAACAATCCTAGGCTCCCTCATGTACCCACTCAGTATTTCAACAAGGATAGGTCCTTAAATTAGCCTCATAATAAATCAAAAAACCAGGCTCAAGGCCAACCCCAAAATCAGTCAAGTTAAACACAAGCCCAATCTTCTAGCTTTGCCATAAGTAGAGCCTTTGAATATGAAATTGAACAAATGGGAGAATATGTTGCCGAGGAGTTTAAAAAGATTAAAATCAGCTTGTCCACCTTTGAGCTACTTAAGGTTCCTACTGTAAGGCATGCCTTCTTTAAGGTGATTAATGGAACCCCATCCTTGAAAGCAATGTAGGAAACATCAACCAAAAGGGTCACCTTTGAAGAACCTAGATAAGAACCCGAGACATGGGAAGTCACAGGGAAAAGGAAGGACATTCCCTCAAATTAGTCCATAGGTGAACAACTTACGAAAAAATCTGATCAAAACAACAAATGAAACCTAAAGGATCAGTCCTCTGGGAAAACCAAGGATAAAACTTTTGACAAGAACAAGGCTCAAGTAGCTCAGATAGACACGCCAACAAGCCTCTTCCAAGGAAAGTTTGAAACTCTAGCTTTCCTCACTACCATCTGGATATTTGGAAAGAATTTGCATAATTTCTTGCTTGATTCAGGTGCGTTTGCTAATGTTATGCCCCTTGTAGTGTGCAAAGCTATTAGGATTACTTCCACACCCTCAAGAAGGAAAGTGACCCAACTAGACAAAATGGAGATCAACATTGTATGGGAAATGAATCGGATCCCAATGCAGATTGCTATAGATCCAAGGATACAACAAGTTATTAATATCCAAGTAGTAAACATCCCCGATACCTACGAATTAATCCTTGGGTGAGACTTCACCAAAATGTTGAATGGATATGTTGCAACGGATCATTCTCATATGTGTTTTCCATGGAAAGGGCTGCCTAATCAGATTCGTATAGAATGTGAGCATCACATGAAGTACATGATCACAAAGTACAACAATATCAATAAGGTGTTGTTTGTTGAGAGAAAACTAGGAAATTACTATCCTTTCGCCTGTCAAGAAGAATTTGAACCCAAAGAAGAACTTGCTACAAAGGTACTTTTGGTGCAATGCAACCCTCCAACTAACCTCACTCAAATGCCTCAAAGTACAAAGATGTTGGTGGAGTCAGATGATGAGCCTGGTGAGGACAATAACTTGGGACTATTGAATGGTTTCCAAGAATTCATGGAAAAGTGTGTGAAGGATCAACTCAACCTGGGTGCTTGAATGAATTTCCAAGATCTCTTGCTGCCAAATTGGTGCAAAATTCACAATGCTGCCCACTTTGAATTTGAGTACTACCTATGCCAAATAGCGGTAGAACACTTCAAGGGATTAGCCGTCCCTCAAGGAGAAAATACAAAGGAGATACCAGCAACACCACCTATTGCCCATCACCCTAAATCAATGCATGTCCTAAGGGATGAGGAAGCAATTTCCAAGCCAGAAGAAAGTGAAAGCCTAGTGGGTCCCGATGCCAAGAAGCTTTCCAAGTTCTGGATGCTTTGGTATGATGGATCTAAGTCAAAACAAGGGGACAGTTCCATATTTGAGCTCATCAGCCCAACGGGTAAGACCTTTCTTACTTCCCATAGGTCGTAGTTGTATTGCACTAATAACGTAGCTGAGTATGAAGCTCTAGTGCACGGTCTTCTTATGGCTTTGAAGAAAAATATCAAAATGTTGCAAGTTTTCAATGACTCTGAGTTGGGGGTCAAACAAATTAGAAAATTGTATTCCTTCCATGATAGAAGACTTGGTAATTACAAACATGTCTGGGATCTTCTAGAAGGTTTAAACACTTTTAATATTCAGTTGATCCCATGCTCCCAGAATCACATTGTTGATGCTTTGGCTCAAGTGGCTAGCACACTACAACCCCTTCCCTATCAGGTCTTAAACACTTTACAGTTGAGTTGACATCTAATCCATCTATTTTGGATAATGTCACTCACTTTCAAGTCTTCAATGATGATAATAACATCCTTGAGTTCATCACGAGCTCTAATGTCTTTGCCACCCAAATAATAGATGAAGTTGATCCAGAAGAAGCTAAATTAGACATAGAAGGAGTCATTAACCTCAAGACCAATACAATTCCTAGAGGTATGGTTCAAATGGAGTGTATATTTGATTTGGATCAGATCAGAGATCAAGACCAACAACTTAAGAAAGAATCCATCAACAATCAATGTGATGTCCATAACCTCAAAAAAACCAAGAAAATAAAAAAAATGTTTTTATTGGCAAGGCGTCCACCATAGAAGAGAAGAAATGGATAGTTGATGCTCTTCAAAAATATCATGATGTAGTTGCATGGAGCTACGAAGATTTGAAAACTTATGACACCTCTGTGATAATGCACACCATCCCTCTCAAGCCTGATGCGAAACCCTTCCAACAATGACAATGCTCTATAAATGCATTAATAGAGCTAATTATTTACAAGGAGGTGAAAAAACTACTTTCAACAGGGATTATCTTTCTAGTTTGGCACTCTACATGGGTTGCCAACTTGGTACCAATTAGGAAAAAGAATGGTGAAATCAGATTGTATGTGGACTTCTGAAATTTGACAGAGCTTCAGAAAAGGACAATTATCCTGTTCCTTCATTGGATGAAGTACTGTAGATTGTTAATGGTTTGTAGATCATGTCCTTCATTGATGGCTATTTAGGGTACAATGAAGTAATGGTGCAGTATGAAGACCACCATAAGACAACATTCACTACCAAGTGGGGCACTTTTGCCTACAGACGAATGCCATTTGGGCTCATTGATGTCGGCGCAACCTTCCAATGTGCCATGGAAATTGCATTTAAAGATATAATCGAGAAGTGCATAATCATCTACATGGATTATTTGATGGTGTTTTCAAAGAAACAGAGTGATCATGTCTCTGATTTGTGCAAAGTCTTTCAAAGGTGTCAGGAGTTTGGAGTTTCTCTTAACCCAAAGAAATTCATCTTTGGGGTTACTGAAGGGAAGCTTCTTGGGCATGTCATCTCAGAGTGAGGCATCTCCATTGATCTAGAATGCATCTAGTCCTTACTAAATATCCAACTACCCAATAGCAAGAAAGAGCTCAAATATTTCTTTGGAAAGATTAATTTTGTGCGAAAGTTTATTACTGGCTTTGCTAAAATTGTCAAGCCACTCAATGCCATGCTAAAGAAAGATGCCAAGATTGAGTGGACTCCTGAGGAAAAGAAAGCCTTTGAAGAAATTAAGTAAAGCAATCGCTGAGGGCCCCATTCGGGTCACCTAGACTATGAAGCCTTTTTAGTCTATTTGTTCACTTCAGAGATTCATATGCCAACATTTTGACTTAGAAAGATGATGAGGGGAACACACACCCAATCACCTTCATGAGTGCCCCTTTGAAATATTTTTAAATGTGTTACCATAACGTAGAAAAACAAGCATATGCCCTTGTTAGAGGAGTGAAGAAATTTAGACATTACATCTTACGCAAAAAAGTGTTTTCCATAGTTCCTGACCTAGCCATGAAGACACTACTTATGCAGAATGAGTTAGGTGAATGAAGGAAAAAATGGGTCATGTTGCTGCAAGAATACGATATGGAAATCCATCCAATGAGACTGGTGAGAGGAAAATCACTTACCCAAACAATTGTTGAGGCAACATCTGATGTAGGACCTGAACTCACCATGCAACAATACCAAATTGAAGATGTTTCTCGAGGGTAGTGGTGCAAAATGTCATTTATTATTTGTTGAATCACAAGTGCCTACCCCACCTATAGGGAGTTCAGAAGTGTGCTCTTCACTTGAAAAGTAATAGTTAGATACTTCAAGGGTCCATTTTATATAAAAGGAATCAAGGTATCTACTTGAGATGCCTTGGCAAAGAAGAAGCCGATCGGGTCTTGAAGGAATTTCATGATAAGTTTGGTATTGGCCATGGATCTGGTCCTTCCACTACACATCAGATATTAAGGGCATGATATTATTGGCCAAAAGTCTTTAAGGACACTCACAACCATGTTCGTTCATGTCACATATGCTAGACCACCGCTACCAAGGAAAAGAATAATGCTATCCCACTGCAACCTATTATGGAGGTGAGACCATTTGCGTAATGGGGTCTTGATTTCATTGGTCCAGTAGGCCCTCCATCATCTACAGGACACATGTACATTCATACTGCTTCTGATTACTGCACTAGATGGACAAAAGCAATTGCATATAGACAATGTACAATTGAGGTAGTCATAAATTTTTTGGAAATTTTTATTTTAAATTGCTTCAGTTGTCCTTATGCATTAGTATGTGACAATGGACTTGCGTTTGCTTCATAAAATTTTCTAGTTGGGCTTTTGATTATAGGATAACCCTTAAGCTTTCATCTAATTACTACCCCTAGGGAAATGGTCTTGCAGAATCCACAAACAAGAATCTGATAACCATGATTAAAAAATTGCTAGATATGAATCCCAAGGACTAGCATACCCAACTCCGTTTTTCCCTTTGGGCAGATCGCACTTGTCACAAGGTTGCCCTTGGTGATTCCCTATTTCATCTGGTTTATGTCTTAGATCTTGTCTTTTCGATCCACCTGAAAATCCCCTCTCCAGTTTATCAATGACTTTTATGAAGGGGGAGATCATAGAGAAGCTCGGTTAGCTAAGCTCTTGCACTTAGAAGAGGTACGAGACCGCACAATAGAAATTTTTTCCAAACACTAAGGTGTAGTCAAACGTTGGTTCAATCATCGAGCCAAGATTAAGGCCTTTTGAATTGTAGATCTAGTCCTATGTTGGGACAAGGCCCATGAAAAGAAAGGGGGACATAAAAAAATTGACAAGCATTGGCTTGGCCCCTTTCAAATAGCTAAAATTTTGGGAGAGAATGCGTTTCGCTTAAAGACTCTCACTGGTGAGGATGTCCCATTTCCTGTGAATGGGAAACATTTGAAGCATTACTTCCAAGTTTGAGCTCATGTAGAGTCATTCCTGTAAATACTTGTATATAGGTTAAAGTAGGTTTCCTTTTGGTTTGCTTGCATTTCACTGTTTTGCATCGTTCCATTTTGCTCACCTCCTAACTATTTTGTTTTGATGAGGGGCTCTTTGTTCCTAATGTGGTGGCCATGCTCGTTCAACGAATGGTTCACTTTGTTGTCCATTCTTAGTGTTCTATGGCTAGAAATTCATTCTTGACTATTGGTCCCTGATAGCCGCCCAAGAGTGATTTCCTCATTTGAACTCTACCTTAGAACTAGATCCTTGATTGAATCTCTTTACATCCATCTCTGATCTTGCATAAAACACATGTTAATTTTTTCCAAAGGATTGTGCAATAGCTACTATGATAACTTGGTGAGTGAAAAATATTAAGTCCTCTCCAGTGAGCATTGTGGCTCTCAAACCCATCATAGGCTTCAGTGTTTACATAGATCATCAAAAGATAAAATGTGAAAAGAAATATCAAAAGAAAGAAAGAAAAGAAAATTCTGAAATCAAGCAACCATATGGGTGTGCGAATAACTCTACTGGGGCTATGGACACTTGGCTAGCAATAGAGCAATATTCGTGGGGTCATAGCGATAACTCCATCGGGGCTATGGACTCTTGGTTGGTAGTGAGGCAATTTCCAGGTTACTTTTGGTGTTGGACGATTTACGTAGCTCGCTTCGTTTGATTAGCCACTACTTGTCACAGTTCCCAAGGAAAGGAATGAATTCACTACACACACTCTTCTGGGATGTTTTGTAGGCTGACTCAACTAAGGACCTCATTCTCCTAGTTCACTTTTGAAATTTGACCCCTGGTTTGTGAAACCAGAGATTCTGGGCCCTGAATGAATACTTATCCTTAGAACGCTTGGGAGCATTTCCCAGCATAGTTGCCATTTGTTGTGCCCTCAACACACATGCCCCATTTAGAATGGGGACCCTCTCTTTCCTTTGCCTCTCCGGGTCGTTTGCTGTTGCCTCATTTTGTGTGCCCCCATTTTGGTGTCCCAAATGGTCAGCGTGCTTCCAAAGTCTTATCTCAAGTTGACCATGTTTCATCCCCTCCAAATTTTCTAAGTCCTAGATCGTCATGAAGTTCCTTTGGAATTTTTCCTCTGCCATCGGCCTTGGGGCCCTCCAGGTCTGTCATGGCAGGTTTCTCTTGCTAGATTTTTGGGTTGCATTTGTTGTTTAAAAACATCTAAGGGGTTGTGTCCTTTCGTGCCTCGAAGTCTACCATCTTGATTGTTGTCTTCTTTACTCCAAGGGTTCAATAGACCATCCTTCACTTGCTCCAAACTCAGTTCGCTAGATTTCCCTGCCCGGAACTCCATTGTACATTTTCTCTTCTTGAACGACCATCATCTGCTGAAGTTCCATGCATCAGACCCTAGTACCCACTTTACTGGTGATTTTTCGCTTGACATTTGAAATGGCCATCGGCTTGCGTCTTTCTAACTTTCGGGTTCTGGACCCCTCACCGCTATTTTCATAATTTGAATTGAACAAAATCTTGAGCCCACCATACATGCATTAATTGGGTGCATTAAATTCACTTGGGGCTATAAATACTTGGGTTTGACCTATCATTTTCACATGTTAGGATTAGCCAAAGTAGTTGCAGAGACCGAGAACCTTCATTTCTTGCCACCCTCGAGCCCACTACCTTCCTTCACTGTTCCTTCATGGATTCAACAACTCCTTTCACCGGGTTCTTGTGGTAGGTTTGCTGTCCACCCTCCCGCTATAATTTTTGGTGATTTTTTGATTAAAGTAATGGATAAAATGGGATAAAATTGCATTCATTTGAGAGGGAGGTGAGGTCTAGAAAACCCATACAATAGAATTTCAAGGAAACCATCAAATCACCCTTCGAAATGAATTTGAAACTTCATTTCCCTGGTGCTGTTCTTCACATAGAGAATTAGTGCCCTCTAGGCCCAAGCTTTCCCATTGCCATTGATAAAACTTCAAACTAAAACAACTTCAAAATGGAGAAATTCCTCCTTACCATCCCGGATTTCCCTTGTCAGGTTGCCATTTGAACTTAACAACAATTGAACTCCTTGCCTCTATCCATACTTCCCAGGATCGCTCCTGCAAGATTTCATCTCTGTGATGCTATCTACCTTTCACCATTTCCCAAATGACATCCCAACTCCGTCCATCCGAGCCTCAAGATCCGCCCCTTCGTTCACCGCCTGAGTTAGAGGATAGAATTGTCACATC
>VDFB02105785.1:530745319-530805715 GCA_007258455.2 Sequoia sempervirens | reverse complement strand
TAAATTCATTTTGTTGTTATACTCTATAATTAATAGTTTATATATTGTACTCACTATACATGATTTTTAGCAAGATTGGGGACACTAATAGAACCTTCATTTATTTTTTTAAAAAGACTAAGAAATGTATAAAAATTTGACAACATGAAAACCATGAAAATAAAAGTGAAAATAAAAATTTAGCATAGTAAAAATGGCCAATCATGTGCCAAAAATGAAAAGAACCATTTGTTGTTACTCTAATATTTCAACCACATACTAAATTACCAAGTTCATTTTATAAATGTATCATGCAAGGAGCACAATATTGGGAATCAATGTGAATGATTCTCATCAAGAAATTAGACAAGCTTTGAGATTGAAGGACCCAAGCTCTTTGTAGGTTTTCAATGAAGATTTAATTAGCCACTAATAGGAACAATAAGAAAATAGATAAATGTGAAAATAAATCCTAATCTCTAAGAGTGTTGTGCTAAGAATTGCATACACATCTCATAAATTTCAATAGAGACATGAGACACATTTATAGAAATAAAGGAAAGAAATAGCTATTTAGATAGTTATTAATCTACAAAAGATTAGGACCTATGTACTTCAAGAGATTAATAAAAATAAGTTTTTATTTATAATTTTTAAATTTGATAATTTTGAAATTATCATAGATGTAAAGTAAAGATAAAATATTTTTCAACAAAACAAATAAAAATGACAAACAAATAATGTGATTAATCAAGAATAACATGATATTGCAAAAGATATAATAAATAAAAGAATATGCATAATTGTACATAAGCCATCAAAAGTCTAAATATACCTATCTTTATAAAAAAAATAAAAAACTTTAAAATGACTAAAAATTATTAAAACTTATTAAGCTCTATGACAAAACACTACCTTCCATATAAAGAGTATACAACATGATACTTATAGAAAACAAATTATGTAGGATACCAAAAAATTGTTAAAAAGATAAGATAAGATAAGATAAAATTATAAATGAAATTAATCATATTAATTTTTTTTTGAAATTATATAATTTAAAGTATTTTCAAATTTACCTATGTTGATATATGAGAGATATAGCAATTCTAAACTCTATACAATTTATAATTAACTTGACATTGTGTATAAAAAGGTTTCAGTTATGAATGTTTTAATATAAAAAATAAATGTGTTTTCAATGTTTATTTGTCAATTTAAAATATGTGCCAATAATGTTGCAATCACTAATAATTAATCTTTTCTTAATGGTTAAAATAGATTGGTAAGTAAATTTATTTATAATAAGTAAAATTATCATTGATTTTTTCTTGATAAGTAAATCAATATTTCATAAATTTATTTATAATTCTTATTTAATTTTTCTTAATTATATTAAATTATATTTTATTAAATTGTTAAAAAATTTAAGTTGCTTATAAATAATTTTATGTGTTTTTAATAATTAAGTTGCTATTGTGTATAAAAGTTTTAAGTTATGAATGTTATAATATAAAAAGATAAATTTGTTTTCAATGTTTATTTGTTAGTTTGATGTGAAAATAATGTTGCATAGTAATGATTAAATTTTTCTTGATTGGTTAAGTGATATCGTGAAATTATTCTATGTTAATTTAATGTTATGAATGCTATATAATATAAAGAAAATATTTCTAATATATTTTTAATGCATCTTTATATTTTATAAACAAACATCTAAAATAAAAATGTGATTGTAAAAAAAATACAACTTAATGAGCGAACATACATTTAAAGTTAAAAGTGAAATTATAAAAAAATTGTAAGTTTATTTTATTTTTCTTCTATAAATATAATTTTTGTATTTGTCATCCGCCTAGTAATGCCCACTTCTCCTTTTAATGAATGTTTTCTTTTGCAAGGGTTGATTTAGTGCTATCGTTGATCTATTTCCTACAGATATCAACAATGCCTGCCATTCCATGATCGGGAATTGAAGGATCGCGAAATCATGGGCGGGCGCCAAGTGTCCTATCTGGGGGATCAAATTTGAGCTATCGCTAACCAACTACCATTTGATCTAAGCCATTCCCCACCATCCTTGATGGCGCTTGGGTTGATTGCAAAATCATAGGCGAGTGCCACGTGTCTCATCCGATGAAGCCTAAAGAGTAAAGGAAACACTAGCCGACTTTAAATGTATTAAGGGACGTATTACTAAAGTGTTCTCAAGACACACATGTTCTAAATCGATGGATATGTTGTAATCTCACTAAAAAAATTTCTTGAAGGTTAACGACATGGCTAGCGACTGTGTTAAAGGAACGATATCAACGACGCCCGCTATCCCGCGATCAGGGATTGCAGGGATCGTGATATCATGGGCGAGTGCCACATGCCCTTCCTAAAGGATGAAATCTGCATGACCATTGATGAGCTATCTCTTCAAGATTGATGGTACTCGTCATCCCGCAATTAGGAATTTTGGGATCGCGATGTTCTGGGTGCCTACCACATGTCTCATCTAATGAAGTCTAAGGAGTGAAGAAAGCGTTCTTTGGTTTTAAATGTATTATGGGGTGGATTACTAATGCTCTTGTAAGATGCACGTGTTTTATTTTAATGCAGATGTTATGATTTTAAGGGAAAATCTGCTTGACAGTTAAAGGAAAGGATGGTGACCATTTTTGAAGGAGCATGATTTATGGTAAAAAGATCGACGGTGCCCGCCATCCCACGATGGTAAATCAAAGGATTGTGATATTGCGAGCAACTACCATGTGGCATTCCTTCGCGGCGTATGACAGAGTGGGCCCCTTTATTGCCATGTTAGTGATTATGTCAGCCTGTTTTGAATATGGTCATCGATGATTTGATCAAACTAAAGGATCAACGGCTCAAATTTAAATATGTATCAAATTATGGTTGGAGCCCTTCATGTAGCCCGCAAGTGGGCTTTAATGGTGGATGAAACATCTACTGGCAGGATTTGATCGACATAAAATCAATTTACTCATCTCATTTGTATCACAAAGCATCCAAGTATTTCATGAAAACAATTTCAAAGCCAAAGGTGAAATTGTGAGCAGCTATAGCCAGAAATTGGAGTTTGTGCGAAAAAAGCCGTGAGTTAACTTTCTATGCTTCCCAGTCATTCTGCACCTAAATTTGGGAAAGGGGGGTCTACTATGCTTGTCACTAAGTTCATTAAAATCTTTTGTTAGGGCTATTGTTTAATCATAAATTGTGAGGAATTGCGGTATTTTTACTCTGTAATTTCCTATCTCTGCTTAGTCATAGCCACTTGAAGTGTAACATTATAGTGAGGCCCTAGTTTGTCTAAAATGGTGCCAACCAAGCAACACTCTGGCCACATTGAGTATTTGAAAAGAAACTTGTATGATGATTTCCTAGATCAATTTCCATTATCAATAAATGAGAGGAGAGGTTTGGTGTTGATGCGAGGGAAAATCCTAGGGGAGGGGTTGGTGTGTAATAATTCCAACATTGTTGATGCTAGGGTTCCACTCATAGGCTTAGAAAATTATGGTATGGATAGAGGAATTTTCCTCATCCTTTTTCAAATGGATGGATGTACAACATGGGAAAACTTGTTGTTCCAAATGTGTTCCATGATGTGGACTTTCTTAGAGCAGTGGCAAAAAGATATGACCCTATCACATGGGTAATCAGAGATAATGATGGATGGGTTCTATTAGAAATTAACAAAGATGTTATCCAATAGACTTTTGATTTGAGTGAGCCAAGTGATGACTTGATTCCTATTAATCTTGAAGAAATGAAGTAGGAGTATACAAAATTGAAATCTCTTTTTAGGGTTAAGCTACTTCCACCTCATCTGGTTAAGGCAGGGGGTTCACAATTTTACATCAGCCCTAGTGACTAGGAACCCTTTAGATTGAATTGTTTTGGAAAGCCTTTCCTAGCTACTTTCTATTCACTATGTCAGATTTTGGGTTTCAACCCTGGTGCAGTAATGTCAATTGAATACATGTTCATGGGGGTGCAAATACAACACCCTAACTTCTCTGTAACATATGAATTTGCTTCTTTTTTGGTGGAGTGGATAGATGAAGGACTATTGAAGCTGCAGAATGGTGATACTAGTACTCAATTCTTTTGGTATTCCATGTTGATGCATATGTTCTTGTTTAGGAATGCTGATTTATTTGCTGAGAAGATGAACTTAAGACAATCAGTTAATGGAGAAAGATTGCCAGTATAGATATGGGCTATAGATTTGTCCTATATTAAGGAAAACACCAGTTATGTGCAATTTGGTAATTATTTTGCTACAAGATTAAGGGCTAGATTGATGGTAAATGTACCTAGGATCCCTCAAGAAGTGCATGATTTCCTTAGGCCGAAGGAGAGGAAATTAGAATTGAGGGTTTTACATAACTGGGGTGACATTATCCCATATCCAGTCAACACTGTCCTAAGAATATATGGATTTCAAGGAACCCCTCACATACTGCCATACAATGTGCCACCAAGACTAGGGTTTGTAGAAGTTATGTGGCAGATGGGTTGTATTCATGAAGTTAACCTAATTGGAAAGGGGAAGGGAACATTATTCCCTGATTATACAATAGTATCTGACTTTAAATTTTCAAAGGGAGGCTGGACACATTTTGACAAATTCTTTGTTGATTACCATTTGAGATTTGGTCCAAGGCGACAACATGATCTTGAAGGTTTCTTTGCTCTTTTCAAACAAAGAATAAAAGGTGGAAAATTTGCACATGAGTTCAATTTCCCTAAGGATCTGATTAGGAATGAATTGGATTTAAATAAACATGAATTGAACAAGGAAAATTGGATAGCTTATAGTAAGCTACTGGATAATGTGCATGAAATGGATTCAACATATGATCCATTGATGGAATTCACTCCATACTACAAGAGAATTGATTTTTTAATGAATAATTTCAAGGAGATAATGGACACCTTGACAACAAAAAAGATAAATTTAAGGCTAAGTCTAGATATGCAAGGACAAAGTGATATGTCAATTGAAACAAGGTTAGTATGTTAGCCTACAGAAAAGCAGCCCATCTATAGGAGGAAAAGGGATATTGGAAGTGATGAGGAAGAAGTAGATAGAAAAGGGAAGAAAATAATGAAGGTGCCTTCATGACCAGGCCCAAAATTCAAAGTACCTGGGGCTATCAAAATCATTGAATTAAAATCTTCACCAGAGTGCAGTCCCCCATCACCACCACCTGATCCAAACCCTAAGAGGCAAAGAACTAATCACCTACCTGAGGATCTCATAGATGAAATTATTGTTACTGAGCAAGACATACACATTGGTATGCCATCCCCTCCTAGGTCGGCTGAATTGGTTCTATCCGATTTGGATATGAAGAGTAAGAGTGTGCAGGATGCAAGAATGGAGGCTTACAAGGAGTTCTTAGATGACAATGCATTTGTAAAGACTCCTATACTCTTGCAATTGGCATGGAGGATGAAATTTGAGGAATATCAAAATAAATGCAAGGAGAAAAGAGAACTGAGGCCTGACAGGTCAGATCAGGAGAATGATGAAGAAGTCAAAGTTGAACTAATGGAAGAGTTCAAAAACATCACTCTTGAAGAAGGAAGAAAACTAGTGAATTAGGCTGGTGTTTTGATTTTTCTCAAATGGGACATCGCAGATGCAGTGGCTTTCAATGCCATTATGAAGTCCAAGAATCCTTTTTAGGATTCTGAAGAAGAAGTTAAAGTAGCATTACAAAACTCTTCCTTCAGTGAAGAATATGAGACCTTGGCAATTTGGGCATTGGCTCCACAAGGAAGAAAGCCAAAAATTGCTAATATTAATCCAAATTTCAAAGGAGGATTAATAATAAAGAGGGTTTCAGAGACTACAACAACCGAAGCCACTAGTTTAACTGTGAATGTGGCCAAGTTGGCCCAAAAGACTGCTGAAAGGGAGGAGGATGAAAGAAAGAGCCTAATGGAGAAGTATAACATTTTAATTGAAGAATATAGTAAAATGCAACAGAGGAATGTTGAGCTGCAAACTAAAGTAGAAAGTTTCAAGTATAGACATACTGGGGAAACATCCAATGCTCCAGGAACTAGCACATCACCTCCCATAGTAGGGTCAATGCCTCCTGCTTCTCCAAATGTTTCTACACCACGGTCTTCCATTCAAAATCCTACTCTTACCCCTCCTCTAGAACAAGTTGATGAACAAACATAGTGCTCTATTGATCCAACAAAGAGGCAGCTCATGCAGAAAATTGATCAATTACAAAAATCACTAAAGGTAAAAGAGGAGGGTTTTCTTTCAAAATAAAAATAAATTGTTAATCTTATTTTGGAGCATTTAAATAAAAAGGTGGATAATAAACTACCCTCTATACATTCTTTGTATTTTTTTTATTTGAAGCAATAAATAATATTGATAAGGATCAAGGGATAGTGATTCCAATAATTCAAAATTGGATCCCTAGGGAGAATAATCTAGATGTTATGAATAAAGCCTCAAGGATTGATGTAAATAACAGGCCTCAATCATTGAAGCCTACTTATATATTAGTTAAATCATTGCAAGGTTTTCAGACCTTACTAGATGATCTAAGTAGGAATATTAGGGAATTGGTAAAGAACTTCAATGATTGAGGTAACACACTATTACCTAATATAACTGATGAGCAGGGGGAAATCAGAACACTCCAACAATGGGAGGATCAAGCAAGTCATCAATAATCAAATTAAAATAATTTGTGATGACTCATATTATGATTTTTTGGTAAATTGTATCGATAAGATTATTGGTACCAACTCATTTTTGGAATCTTTTGAAAGAGATGCTAATTAGGTACCAGTAAAGTATTTTTCTTATAGTACAAAGGTAAAAGAGGTGATTAATTTTCACTGGCCAACTGATGAAGAATACCAGAGGTGTGTGGCTAAGTATTTGAATGATGGTGAGTAAAAATAGTGGGCTACTGATAGGTGGAAAATTAGACGTTGCAGTTACAGCGTTTCCAATTTTGTATGGATGACTTTCTTGGCGTGGGTTTCGCGTGTTTTTTGTTATTGCATCAACCTTCCTCCATCAACATGATGAACGAGAATATGCTCTAGGATGATTATTGTTGTAATGATTTTTGAACAAGAATATTTTTCAAGGTGGTGGTTGTTGTAACAAATTTTGGAATATCACCAGGTGCTCCAATTGATTAGTGATAGGTGTACTTTCTGGCCTAGTGCTTGTTTGGTCCTTCATTTTCTATAAGAAGGATTTCAAGGCCAGAAGTATGGGTTAGCAAGTTAGATAATTTTTGTCGAGTCTAGGTGAAGTTGCAAAGCGAATTATAAAGTCGTAGAGCGAATTGTAAAGTCTGATGGTTTTAAAGAAATTATGTAATAGGTTTTGAGTCATTATGTAATAGGTTTTGAGCTCATAGAGATTTAATGTTGTATAACAGTACTAGCATTTGAGTTGAAATTAAAATTTGAGCTCATGTCTCTCCATTGTACATGCATATCTAAACTTTCAATGAAATAACTAAGGGTTGTTTTATCCATCTCACTATTGTGGTGTGTATGATTCTATTTTAGCTTTAATTCAAGGAATTAATCAAAATGTTGAATGGGATTATAGGCGGATATGTGTTGTATAAGGATTTGATAAGTAGTCCTAGGTTAGAATGCACACTGATGAAATTGTAATGCAATATTGTCAGGGATCTTATATGTGATGTATTAAATCTATTATAAACCTCTAGATGCTTATGAATTTGACTCTTGTAATGGATATATGGCACTGATCTAAGTTGTAATTATTTGTGTAGTTCAGTATTTGTTTGTCTTTGCCTAGAGCTTGCTACAAATTGCAAATCATTGATTATCTTATACAATGGATTGTGTTTAGTTATCTCACGCTCTAGATGGTTGATATTGTCTATGAACAGCCAATTCTAGTTGATATTATCTTATCATGTTGAGCTATTAAGTGAGATCATCTGCTATTGTTAATGTTGTTTATAATAATGGTGCAGAGGTTGTAAACACATTAAGGGATCACCCTCCCAGGTCTTGCAAAGCCCAAAGTGTACGAGGTGTTAGAACTATAAAATTTTGAATTTTTCACAGTCAATTGCATTCATGAGTTTCCAAATTGAGTCCTCATCATAAGCATAAAGTTACCTCCTTATGGCATCTTGCTTGTATTTTTTCATATGATTCATTTGAATCCATCTAGTCTTTGATATTTCATTATATTACCCATAGTGGCAAGACAGGGTAAAGGTCTCCCCGACCTATATTTTTCACTAATGTATGCTTGTTGCAGATTATCGGTGCGACACATCTATTGTTTCAGCGATAGGAAAGTCATATCGGCAAGAGAATTGTTATCGGGATGAGTCATAAAAAACTCATGTATGTCTCACTGACTAGCGTGGGGAATGATGTATTGGCCAAACAAAAGGTTAACGGAATGATGTCTTACCGAAGGCGTTGGGTCTTGCCGATAAGGCGCAAGGGGGGTTTCATCAAAAATCTATTGAGAAGAAGCTATGTAGTCTTTCCAACTCAAATGTCACACTAATAGAGAATTGCATCGGCAAGAGAATAAGTCTTTGGTGTGAGTTCCATCAAAAATTGAAGGTTACACCGAAATAATACTTCAGGGAGAGTCTCACCGAATAAAGTAATTTGGAGGAACGGGTTCAGTGAGACATTTGGCATTGGTATGAGTCTTTTTGAAGATTCGTAAGTCTTGTTGATGAAATTTATTTCATTGGTAAGACTGTTTTCATTGGTAAGAGAATGATATTGTCATGGCGACAAGAAGTAAACTTAAGGAGATTTTTCGGTGAGACATAGGATATCTATGGGATGTCTCCCCGACAACAGAATCTTACAGCAACCCACATGAGACAAAAGAATACATTTTAGCAAGACAAAGTATTGTCTGTGAGACTTCTCCCCGACTCTAAAGGTCACATCGAAACAAAAAGAACTAAAGGATGATTATCGATGAGACATTGGCCTTCAGTGTGACTACAGGATGTTTCGGTGAAAGATCTAATGAACGTTACAAAAAATATTTCGCCCTAGATTTGAAAATCTCTCACTGACAAGACATTTGATGCAACAATGCAAGTTTCAAATAACTCTTCATTCATGCTTTAGCTGACATATTAATGGCGCGACGGGATATAATAGGGTAAGTGTAATCAAACACATTTGTGTTGAATTGATTGCAGAAGAGTTAGCAGTACAAATAGAGAACCAGGACATCTTCCAGCCTGAGGAGCTCAAGCAATACACTGTAAGTGATTGCATCTTAGCCTTCTAAATTTTAACTTCTGAAATCTTGAAGAATGGAGTTCCCTAGTTCTAGAAAAGTCAAAAGTAGAAAACAGGGCGAAACTAATCAATTGAAAGGGAAGAAACAAAAAATTGATATAGAACATGAGGGCACTGAATGAAGATTAAACCAAGATCTCATTGATCAGTTGCCTGGTTCAGGGCCTAGAGCCAAAAGGTCTGCACAACTTAGGGCTGAGATTGATAAACTAGATGACAAATGAAAATTCATAGGAGACGTCTGGACTACCATAAGGGGGTATGAATTGTTCAATTTCCATTATCATAGAAGAAGTTGTTTTGAACCAGTTTGCAACCCATGGAAGCTGAATTTGGGAAAATTGGTGTGCCCTAACATGTTTGTGAATGTTGAACTGGTAAAATTGTTGGCTAATAACTATGACCCAAAGCATAAAGCTATATGTGACCCATCTGGAAAGCCACAAATATATTTTTCAAAAGAGGCAATTGGGCAGGTTTTCAATTTAGAAGGGTTTTTCAATGAGGAGATCATACACGAGGAATTGGAGAAGGAATTCTCGAGAATGGATACAATTTATAAGGGTTGGAGGTTCCCAATTCACAGAGTTAAACAAGGCAGCAAGCCAGATCCTCTGTAGGATAGTGAGGGCCCCCCTTATCATGTGGACTTGTTTGAATCCTATATGAAATACACCTATTTTTCAGTGTGTCAGGTATTGGGATTGGATGCCTCAGAGTATATGTCAATTGTGCCCATGATTATCACAACAGATATCCAGTATCATAATTCTCAGCCATTTGACTATGCCTCATACATTTCTAGGGGGCTTGATTCAGGACTGATGGCTATAAAAGGTGGATCATCTAATTTTATCTCAGGCATTATTCATTGTTGATGCACCTGGTACTATATTTTAGACAAGAGTTGGGAGTATGGCCTCCAGAAATGATAATTTCTCAGCTTGGCAAAGATGGTGCAGCATTACCTATTCAATTATGGACTGCTATTTGGGATAGCAGGTTTGCTAATGCTAGTTTCATTCATTTTGAAGAATATTTTGTGAAAACATTGTACAGTTTGTATAAATATCCCTGTAATTATTCATTATCAAATGAGATTAAGATATTTCTTTATCCAAAATATTTCAATGGGCCAATTGATCATAACTGGGGAGATTGGTATTGTTTGGAGGGAGCTACAATGATCAGAGTCTATGGGTTTGAAGAGGCCCCTTTCATTCTACCAAAGACATTTCCAAACAGGATTGCATATCTGGAGATTGTCAAGCAGATGGATTATTGCAATGTAATGAATTTTAGTTCTTTTGGGAAGCAGGCATGCCTAGCTCATTATGCTTTTGTGATTTCACTATGTTGGCCAAGGAAGGATACAATTTGATCCTTGACAAAACTTCTTCAGTACAACATAAAGAGAGGATCACCATGGAAGAGCTTTGACCCAGAAGGATATATCAATTCTACCAAAGAGAAGATACACTTTGGAAAGTATTAACATGTTCCCTATCCCTTTGATGATATGATTCAGAATCTGGAGGAAGATGAAGTTGAGATGGTGGTTGAAAGATATAACCAAGGGTTGCATGATGCAGAGCAATTGTCTTTAGGGGAAGACACACCACAAGATAATGTGCCACAAAGCCAACCAGAAAAGGTATCCAGATTGAGAACTCAGCAGTATGTTTGCCCAACTAGAGAGCTGAGTGTTGAGAGTGGTGATGCAGATGCAAGGCATATTGAGTATATATCATTTGTTTTAGATGATGAGTTCATAAACTCCCCATAATTCAAAGCATTTTTGTATAAACAGAAGGGGGGGAATAAGAGAAAAGGTTGATGATGTCACTACAGGAAATGAAGAACAATTGTTGAATGAATTGAGGAAATGTGTGGATGATGAAATGACAAATATGACCCTTGAAAAGGGGAGGAAAATTTTGCAAGATGTTGGTGTCATGATCTTTCCTAGGCTAGATCTCAATTCAGCCCTTGTTTTTGATAGTTTCTTGAGGGACAACAATGCTACACATAAGCTTGACAAAGAAAGTGTAACAAAGGTGTATGTTGGATCAAAATACAATACTGATGAAGGGTCATTGATGATTTGGGCCTTATACCCATCCCATAGGAAATCAGTGGTCATTGACACTGAAATTTTTTTGGCCATGTCATGAACCTAAAGGTTGGGGAAGCTGATCCTGTGGCTACTATAGAAATTGGAGTGAATATTGCAAAGCTAAATAAGACCCAAATTCAAATGTTGATAAAGGAAAGGGAGATGTACAAAGAAAATAATGAAATAATGTTGAGAGAAAATGACAGACTAAAGGATTTAGTTGGTGTTAGTTGGTGTTACAATGAAGACACCCAGGATGCTCACTCAAGGAGAAAGCTCTTAGAAAAAGGATCATTGGGTTGGATCAAGTGCTTATTCCCAAGGAAAGCATGATGCAATTGTTGCAGTAATCAAGAAAAGGGAGGATAGTTTAACACCTTGGTTGAATAAACTTTGGGGAAAACATTCACATACTCTTGCTACATTAAAGGAGCATGAAAGGATGGATGGACAAATTATGGAGAAGTTTCATGAGATAGATCAAAGAGATGCTTCTAACAGTGCAGCAATTGAAGCTGCAAATCATATTATAAATTGACATTGAAACTTCTACAATGAGTTGCAAGGGGACAAACAGGGTTTGATAAATGCTACCAAGAAAACATTGATTGCATTCTCTGATGACAAAGGGGAACTGAAAGAAGCTGCCATATGAAGAATGAAAGTGAATCATTGTTAAATGAAGTCATGAGGATAGCTTCTATAGAGAATACAATGTTAGAAGAAGTGAGTGAGTAGAATGAGAAGATGATAAAGATGGAAATCACAATCCAGAATGTGGTTGGAGATGCGGATACATACGAGTGTCGGGATTATTTGGATCATCTTTCTAAAACTCACTTGTGGCTTAATAGAGCTTAATTATCCTCTAATCTTTTGTTTTGTAAAACTGTGACATTTTGATTTCTGAAAGGACGCGTCCTTTCGTATTCTCAATGTATAAATATCCATTTTGAAAATGAAATGAAGGAGCGATAAGTAGAATAGATTAGAGGATAGAAAATATAGAGTGTAATGCAATGTTTTGCCAATATGAGACTATGCTGCATGTTTTGAATCATGGAGATATCAATTGAAATCTAATAATATGGTGCAGTTGTTTCTGGTATCAATTGTTTATGGTGTTTGTTGAAAGTATTATTAAAGTTGTCTCCAATATGGTGTTTTTTGGTTATTTAAATTGGTGTAACAAGTTTACATTTGGTTTGTCAATGCACATTTGTTGCATTTGTATGGTCAATTGATTGGTTCTTTCTAGTAAAGATTAAACCCTTTAAATTGATCGTAGTAATTAGAGAATGTTAATTGGATCACTAAGTAGAACTCGGTAATCATAACCTTGCATGTTTATACAAGTTATAAACTAAATCAAATGCTAAACAACTTGAATTTCTACTAGAACAAAGTACTTGTTTTAGATTTCTCTTGACTCTGCATACCCAATAAGGCACTAGTCTCTACATTTTCATCATTAAGATTCATTCATTTTTTCTTTACATTTGTTAACTGAGCATATTAGGATTTAGTTTTGAATATTGCTATATGATCTATACCAAATTTGATTTCATTTGTCCACTTCCATCTACCATCGTGGACAAATCACTGCAAGAGAGAAGATCAAAAGTCAAGTCTACCCAATTCACATAGGTACACCCGCCTAGGTCTAGCAACACCTAAAGAGTAGAAAGCTTAAACCATTTGGCTTTGTCGGTTACAATAAAAAGTTCCAAGAGATTGGCAACCTCTTGAGGTATGCTTACCTGCATTTTTGAGAGCTAACACAAAGCTTTTAAAGTCCTCGTCAGTTGGTCCAAGTCCTTCGAGCTTCCTTCAATTGGAATTGGAAATTCCATAGGTATATTAGAAGACAAACCCAGTTACATTGTAAAAAGAACCAACATACATGTCAACCACTAAACAACCACCTCTACAACTAACTTTTTAATCTTTTATGATCACATGAAGCATAAAACACACTAATTTCAAGGTTGTTAACATCACTATTGAAATGTTTTAATTTTTTGACCTTTCAAACATTAAAAAGTACATCATTAAATTAATTATGTAATGGCATAAAAATTAAAAATATCATGAATTAATTATGTAACCACATAAGTCAAATATAATTCTATCAAGAAATTAATATCAAATAGATAATATAATCGCATAACTTATACATTTCAATGCCATTGATCTTCTTCTTTATCCAACTCTTTGTCTGTATCATCCGATCCAGATTCGACATTTTAAGGATTGGTCATATTATCATCATCATCATCATTGATATTAGTTTTGATAATGTCATCATCCACACGGATGTCATCTTCATGAACATTAACTCCTACATCATCATCATCTAGTTCCTCCTCTTTGACATCTTCATCAGGGACATCATCAACTAACCATTGATCCTAATCATCATCTATATCATCTTCTAGTTCTTTGGTATCTTCTTCTTCCACCACATTATAATTTACTGGTCTTCCTCTTGGATCATGTCTAACAACAAATGACCAACCCATTTTACCTGGAACTTCTGAGTAAAATACCTGCTCACATTGGCTTGGAAGAGCATAGGGTTCATTTCCAGCTCGCTCGATCAACCTTGTATTAACCATGGTAAATTCATTATCATGTTCAATAACATTTCTCTCAGGATCATTTTCATTCAATCGTAGCCTGTACCATGGGATGACAAACAAAATTAATCTGAAGGACTTAAAGTTACACTCAAGTATATCATCCAAAATCTCATAGTATCAATTTTTTGAGACTTCTGGATGTATGTCGCTTCTAGATGAAACATTAGTCACCTAAAAGACTGTAGTTATACCAGAATCACAAGTTTTCTTCATGTCATCCAACATTTTCATTCGAAAATTTACAACCATTGCACCACATAGCCTTGTGGTGTTTCACCTGCAATATGTCAAACATGTAAAAATTATTGCAATATTGTCAGTTGATAAACATATTTATTCTTGGTTGAATATATGCAAAGAAAACAATCTCAAGATATATATACATCAATATACTTGAAAATAATTAAATAATATGGGTGATTAATATATTTATACGTACCTGTTTATCTCTTAAACCATATGCTAAATCAATTTCCCTTTGTGTAACATTGGAATCTCCATTACGATGAGCTTCTTTAACCAATGAAGCCACACCTTCCCATGTTAATGCATGACCAGAATTGTTGACATCGCTCAATCCATACCATCATCCAATCAAGATTGTTGGCAACGTACAAATGTAGTGCATCCCACTCTCGACCAACTATACCAAAATAAATTGAAATTCACAAATGACGTATAATTAGTTAAATACCACAGTATATGATCTTAATTTATAATTGATGTATATTGAAGATTAAAAATTAAATAAGTACAATATACATAAAAACCATATGTAAAATGCATTCCAATTAATCTCCATGATCATCTTATAATTACCTCTCACTTTCCTCAATCTACCTTTCCCCAATAGGTACTCCCCTTCGAATTTCTTAATGGAGTTGGGATCCCAAATGCGATCTAAATGGATCTTTGCTGCAAAATTAGGAAGATATTCACTAATCTACACCATGGTCTGGTATACCATATATCCCTCCACCATAGAACCCTCAAGATGTGCTCTTTTTCTAACCAAAGCCTTCAAAAATTTCAAGTGCTTCTCAACCATCCACATTGACCTTCTGTGTACAGGTCCACACAATTCAATCTCCTCAACTTGGTGTATGAGGTAGTGTTCTTGTGCATTGAAAAATGTTGAAGGTAGACACTTTTGCATTTCACACATTAGACAAGGAATTTTTCTCTTCCAATAATTTATATCTTCTTTATGGATTTCTTTAGATGATAGTCATCTACAAGTGATTCAAGGCACAAATATATTAATGATATTTAACAAAAATATACAATATATTACATAACAAGTAAAACAAATGGCAATTATAAGATGTATATAGCGAATTGAACAAATCTCGCTACTTACCTCATGTATTTTCCAAGATCATATATAACTTGCTTGACATTGTTGTCAAAGTTGTCTGGGAGAGATAGAGGTAGAACGTATCGCAACAATTATAAAATGATCTTTTCATTATTTTTCCAAAAGTAGTAAACACAATACACTGAAAAGTACATGCATTATACAAGTGTATATAATATACCAAAATAATTACCTTAATGAAGGTATGCCAATCATGTGTTTTCATCCCTGACCCAAATTCACCTTTCTTGGTTATTATATTGTTTATGTCGTAGCAAATCTTGTGGGAAATCAAATTTTTTGTATGACTTCTTTTATAGCATTGCTTTTTTTCTCTATTAATAACCAAGGAAGGGCACTTATATTAATTTGATCTCCATCACTATTTAATTGAATGACATTTTTCATTGCATGATTGGCTTCTTGAATGTCACTACAAATTTTGACAACTTTTTCTTTGTCATGCCTTCCATCCAATATTTTTCATAATGTTTTTGTTATATTCTTTCTGATATGCATTGTATCAAACAAATGCACAATTTGTAGCTGCTCATAGTAGGGCAACCTACTAAATTTTCTGGGATAACTTTTTAGTCCTTGTGGAAGTCGGCCATTGATGCCTTGACGACCTTCATGAAGCATATAAGTTAAACAAATTAACAATGACAATCATTGTCAATTACAACATGAGTAAAACACAACACAATATAAAAATATAAATTCAAAACATATCATATATATGATAGATAAAAAATTTGATCCAATGTATAACCTTGACGATTAATTCTATTATATTCCAACTTTCATAGGCGAGGTGACATTCTTCATGGTTTTGATGTAGTCTCCTCTTTCCCATTGAAAAGATGTTTTTCAGTAGTTTGATACTTATGATTTCTATGGAGGAAGTGCCTATACTCATCAAACACCTACTTTCCTAAACTTGTTGAATGACGAGATTTCATCTTTGCACCACAAATTAGACATGTAAATTTTCCCTTTGTTTGAAGACCTGCAAGATGATATATAATTAGATTAAACATGTCAATTTTTATAATTATATATAATGAATATATTATTTTAAAAAAATTCATGATATCTACTTCATCAAATTAAATATTGTTAAAGTGCAGTTGAACGTTATAACATACCACAAAAATGTGTTAACCCTGGGGAATTATGAATTATCCATACAAGTATTGCATGGAATTGAAATTGTCTTTATCCTATTGGTCTGGAGACGTCATACATAGTGATGTCATTCCATAACTTTAGTAACTCATTGATAAGAGGCTCGATATATACATTCATATCTTTAACTTGGTACTTACCTAATTGAATGAACATAAACATTACATAATTATTATAACCATTTTACTATAATATATATAAATTAATGTACATGACTATTGAATTAAAAAATGTCATTATGCAACAAATAAGACAAATGAGATGCTACTACGTTAAAGAAAATTGATGTAAACAAATACCTGAAACAATAATTGACAACATTATGTGCTCCCTCTTTATTGACATCCATGGAGGAATGTTATTGTTGATAACAAAAACATGCCACACTGAGTAAATATATCTCAACTCTCCAAATGGATTGACACCATCCTCTCCCAATGAAAGCCTAAGATTATGAGGTTCTTCTTTAAAGTGTGGCCATTTCTCCTCCTTGTCTCTAAATGCATAACCATCTGCAAGCATTCGAAGAATGTCATCTCCACTTCTATTATGTGCATGGTAATCCATCAATTGTGCTAAGCTTTTGCACCTAATAATTGTTGCATACGTGGAATAATGGGAATATAATGAAGAACCTTGCGGGGCACCTTTTTTGTTAGTTGATCTATTCGATATCTATTGATATGACATTCTGGGCATTTTGTTGCAAATTCCTGTTGTTTATGATATATAATATGATCATTGGGATATGCATCTATTGATTGATACTCCATTCTGATATCTTTCATGATGGTACATAAATCTCGGTATGAGCGAGGTAAAATATTTGATCGTGGTAACAAAAATTCGACAATCAATCTACAACAAAAAATAATTTGTTCATATAAAGAATATTAACGGTACATATTTCATCCTTTATTTACTAGTGATGAACTAACAACAATTAAAATAGATGAAAAAAGATGTCATATATGACATACCTTAACATCCGTGAGATTGCTATGTTTGATAAACCATTCATAACCTTCAAGATCAACAACAACAATATAGCAGAGAGATGAGTTGTTTCAGAGCCTTCATAAAGGGTCTCGTATGCCTTGTCAAGTACAAGTAAATCATGAACATCATCAAAGTCATCTTGATCATCATGATCAGCTCTGCCACCAAATGTGGCATAGATCAATGTATTCATACCATCATCTTCAATTGTGTTTTCTAGCGCATGATCATCTTCCATAGGATGATTAACGTCATCTTCGATATTCATAGCTCCATGTTCGTCTGCTTGCAAAACCACATTCTCTAGGCCGTGATGCTCCATATCATCTACCCTAGGGTGCCCCACCTTTATAATAATGATAGACACAAATAAACCATGATCATGATCAACTGATTATATATATAATGTTAAAATAATATAAACATTTACAAATTCAATCAATATAAACACATATAATGAACAACTTACCAATGGACGATAATCATGCCCCCCTTCAATGTGACCATGTTGCCTACAATGTTTCTGCTTGTTGTGGATTAAAAGTCATCTCCTTTTGAGCCCTTGCAATTATTGCAAGGACAATAACATTTCCATCACCCTTTCTTTTCAATCTAGCCCACAATCTATCAAGTGTCTCTTCATTTTGTTCTAGACTAATATTATCTAACATGATTTTTCTTTACCAAGCTTGACTATTTAGATCTTTAAAAAATATCAAACTCACACTCCAATAATTTTATTCATAGACAGTAACATAATCTAATAATTCTGATATTTTACACCAAAAAAATTTGGCATGCAACCACCCCTGCAAAAGAGAAGATAGTCTGAAGTTAATGACCCCAAAAAACACTTTACAATGCTAATTCCAAAACTTATTAAATTCTGATTTTACTATGATTTCCAACCGTTAAGACTCCTAAAATCAGAATATTGAACTTGATCAAAAAATTCCTACAACAATGGAGGTAGCGAGCTAGTAAGAGCAAGTGACCCATTCCTAATGAGAAACAAGTCAAAATCATCATTGCTAATGTCAATACGGATTTATCCTTTTAATTAAAGATGAAATGTGTCACTTCTTATGATGAGCTTATCCCTAGGGCCCTCAAAATTGAGAGAACCCTAATAAAAAGCAATAGAAGCATTGATAAGAGCATGATTAGGGTACAAACCCTAAGCCTCCATAGAAACATAAACAATAACTATAGCGGATTAGTGAGGTTGCAATACCAGAAAGATTGAGACATTGTAAGTAATAACAAAATCTTTCAATCTAAAGATTGTAGCCAATAACAAGCACACTATGTAGCTTAGTGACATTTTTAAATGCAATCTACAGTAAGAAGAATGACAGTCAGTTGAGATGTGACAGTCAAAAATAGGCTAAGCAGTGACAAGATAATAAAGTTCAAACCTTGCATAGTAAAGTGGAGATTTTAACAGTGAGTTTCTTTACCCCCTTGCTGACCTTAAGGATTTTTCAAATGCTTTTGGTAGTGTTAGACAAGGAAAATCCAATTAGGGAATGACTATCCAAATGAAGTAATAGTGGTAATCATAGGTTCAATGTTTCTTCTTAGCCATTAATATTGTATAATGGAGGTAGTGGATTGCATGTTTGAGCAGTGTTTTGAGACTCACCAAAGATGGGAGAATAGTGAATAATACCTTGTGGACTGTGAAGTAGTGTCAATAAGGTTGAAGGATCTTAAGAACTACAATACCATGAAACGATGAGTCCCTGTAGTAAGTAGGCAGTTTATAGGGCATAGTTTGATTTTATAGAAGGATGCTCATGAAAGGAATCTTCAAGTGATAGTGAGTGAGCTGTTTGAGATTGTAGCTGAGGGTGCAATACTCAGTCTTAAAGGAAATTAACAAAGCAGTAAATGTGCAAGAAAATCGAATCGTACACAACAAACAATTCACAATGTTATCTTCCATAATGCCTTGAGTTTGAAGTCAAAAATCTCATTATATCTTCATGATGAAAGTGGTGACCTTAATGGTCAATCACTGGAAACCATGATTTTAAAACATGCTATTGTGCTTATGGAAGAAAATTTTAAGCAAGGTAGTGAGTGGTGGTTTGGAACAATGGCAGGTATGAAGGACTTGCTTTATATGCATACTATGCAGTCTAGCTTAAGACAACATTCTTAGAAGAGATTGAAGGTGGATTATGCAACTCAAGGACTCCCATGAAAAGGATTAAAGCAAATACTAAGATCTATTTAAAAGCCATAGCCATGAAGATATTAAAGATGTCACATGCAAAAAACTAGTAGCTGGAGTAATGAATACAGTGCTAAAGAGGATAGTGTGTTGGGGCAGAATTAGGAGATCTCCACATTATCTAATTACAAGGAAATACATCATTTATTTATTTTTTAAATTAAAAAATCATTCTAAACCCTATATAGGATACATTGATACTTCAAAAGCCTCTAAAGGAATTTGAGATTATGCAAATATATGTCAAGTAACATTCATAAGGTTTAGAAAATCTTGATCACTCTCTAGAATAGCCCATTAAACATGGGTTGTGCTTGAATGCACTACATAATTGATATAACACAACCACTCTGCATATCAACCAGAGTTATAGGCTCTTTATTGCAGCAAGAGGTAATCACTCTTTGATCATGCTATAATTACATCCTAACCTATTAAACTTGAGACAACCTGAATGCACCCAATGATGATTGACACCTACATTATACAACCTGAATTAACTACATTATATGAGTGCCTCCATTTCTATCACAACATAGCCACATTAAACTTGGGTCACACATGAATGCATCATGTATTTGTTATAGCACAACTATGCCACATGACCAATAGAGTTATGGATCACAAAATTACAATCACAAGAATCTATTCATCGGTTGTGATCTTATGGTGATTCCACACAACAAAATCTAGACATGAAATTCTCAAAACCCTTAACCTCTAAAAATAAAATCTCATGAGATGTTGCTTTAAAATATGATTTTCAAACCTGGAACTACAAATCTGACTTCTCAACTGAATTCTGCAAAAAGACAATGACTACCCTCAACCTGGCGATATCTTCTTGAATTTTTTATGATTTTTCCCAAGAAAATCGTCCTTAGTTCTCCACAAATTGTCTCAAGTAGAGAAAAACACTGTCACAATAAATCAAGCACGAACTCACTTTCTTTATGTCAGCCACAATTTGATTTTTTTTAATTTTTCATGTTTGTCGAAAATTCAATGAAAATGACAGCCGACATTTCAACAAACCCTAGGTTTGTCAAAATTTCAACAAATGTCGGGGATAAACTTTCAAAAAATTGGAAATTACACATCAAATTTTACAAGCACCCGACAAACATAAAATTTTACAAGCACCCAACAAACATCAAATTTTACATATTTCGTCGGACAGTTTCGTCGTATTTTGCAATCAAATGTATTAGTGTCTCAAGGAACTTGAAGGTGATTCCTCCTCTGTGTGAACTTATTTCACATTGTATATTTTTTTTCAATTGCTTTTAGTTTTTGTTGTACATATGATCAAATGTATTTCTGGAGATAACTTCCTAAGGGGGAGCCAATTGTTTCATTTTAAGTTGTTTTTATGTTTGTTTCTTTGGCACACCCTTTTTCCTTGATGTCAAAGGGGGAAATGGTGTGAATGGTTAGATGTTTTGGTGTTAAATTTGTGATGAAGATGTTTGGAGAAGTTGAAGCAGTTTAGTTGAAGAATTTTTTCTTGAAGTTTTTGTTGGAATTCATTTTTGGCACTTGTTTCCATCAATGAAAAAGGGGGATATTGTTTAAATAATGAAGAAGGAACCCTTTGTTGTGTTGTCATTTATGCCAACAATGTTTGTTGTCAATTCTACCTAGTTCGGTAAAACAATTTTGTGTCATCTTGATCCGATAATCTGGTTTGGATTTGCTCATGTTTCAAGATCAACTTTTATGGTCATAGTATGGTGTTTGGGACTACTCAATACACCTAAGTTAAAGGTTTCAACAATCTTGGTTAATCTAGCTGAAAGATACAAGTGATAAAAGTTCAGAAAACTATATTTTTGTGTATAGTGTATAGGTTGATGAAAGTTATTTGGTCTGCATTCCTCCGATGTTTGGTTTCAAACTCTACAAATTTGGGAGAACGTTTGAAAGTTTTTTCACTATACATATTCCAAATGGAAAATGATTATATGCTTATGTGAATGATCGATGTTGGGTGGATTGGCTTATTTTATGGTTGAGTCAATTCCTGGTCGACTCAATGCTTAAAGTTATGCTATAAAGATTAATATATGTTACAGATATGAAGGGGATCTATTTTAGATATGTGTTGACTTTAATTCAAGTTTTGCATGTTTTTTTAGCATGAAGAGTTTGTCTCCATGTATGAAGCCAAAAAGTGTTTTGAATTGAAATGAGGCTACATCTAATTAGACTGACCTAATTGATATATGCATAATTAATAAGGTATATATCTGAAATGGTTTAGTGTCACAAAAAGAAGAGTCATGTGAGATGCAAAAATATATGATGTGTGTGTGAGATCTAATTTTGTGTATACTTGCAAATGCATATGTGTGAAGTTAGAGTAAGTGAAGAATTGAAGTATATGCTAAGCAACTATAGAGCAGAGCAATGTTTTATTTTTAGAACCTCATTGGAACTGAATTCAACACAAGGAAGGTGCATTTTGTATCAATTCACTCCTTGGCTATGTATCCATTTTTTTATATATATATTTTTCAAGCAATGAGCCTTTCAAGGACAGTAAGTTTTGGTAGTGAGCCTTGTAATATCTTATAATTGATTATAATATATATTGTGAGTTAATCCTCACAGTGGTTTTTCCCTTCTTAGGTTTTCCACATAAAAATATCGATGTCTATGTGTTGTGTTGTGATTTTCATGTACTTGTTCACTTTTGGAGTTAAATATGTTTTGATAATTGGATGGATTATGAATAATTGGTTTAATAGAATACTTGAACTCATCCCCCTCTCAGTATTCTGGGTGTTCAACAACGGAGGATACCTCCCATTCTTGAAAGGAAGATGTAGGAAGAAGGATGATGGATGATGTCCTTCAAGAATTCTCAAGTATCTCCATGTCGATGCCAAAAGGTGTCGTACTCCAAACCAATGTTCTAGGCCACAGTGTTGAAGAAGACAATCTAGAATCTAGTAGAAATGATTGTAAAACATAATCTAAAGATAAAGATACTTCCTCTTAAGATGAATAAGCCTCCTCTAAATGCTATCCAAAAGTATCCACACTCATGTCAAACTATAAAGAATGATCATGTCGATAATGAACAACAGGGTCAAAGTGTTCCCTCGCAACAACTAATGAAGGATCATCTCCATCAAAGAGAATATGAATGCAATCAATGATGTCTCAAAAATCTAAAATGTAGGACTCATAAAAGAAACCAACAATGTTTTTCAAGTACTCATTCCAAGTAGCCATATCTAGAAGACAATAAATTTCCTACTACATTGAACCATAAGGAGCCAAAACTATGGTTTCACAAGAATCCTTAGGTAGAACAATAGATGATGGAGATGAGATCTCAATGCATGTCATTAAACTACACCTATCATCTCCCATTACTTCCTCATCATTAAGAATGCTAGATGATTTTTCTAATCTTGGATTACAATAGTCCTTAGCCACAAGATGCCAACTCATAGATGACAAACATGAACCCTCCAAATATGGATTAAGAGCCATAGAAAATGAAGTCTCAATAGAAGTATCAATAGGAGGAGAATGAGATGGTTTTGTGTAACCAAAACTACCAAATATTTCCCAATGAGCAAGCATAGTAGCTATTTTATCATCAATAGGTTGAAACTCTATAAGTGGAACAAGAATCCACAATAAGATCCTCTGGGAATGGAGGTTCATTTGAGTCTCCATACATCTCCCAAAGTCTGGTCATAAAGGTCATGAGGGATCTCAATACTCTCAGTGACCATTTGTATATCAATATCACTATACTATTTGTAGCTTCTTTATTTTTGCATTAGTATATACACAAATGATGCACTATCATCATGATCCATTCTATCATGGTGCATATAACTAGTTCTACAACAAATAATAGCTTTCTATTTGCATGTGAAGTTATTTTAACAATATTCGTCCATTTATTTTTATGATTAACCATCTCCCTTTCATCCATCCATCCTTTTTCATGAAATTCATTTGTCAGTTTAGTTGTAGGACATCCTTGCAAGATATCATCATCAATCATGTACAATGATGTAATCTAGAAACATATAATGTAAATAATCTAAGTGGCATTAATCAATATGTCCAATCCTCATCCATCATTAGTTTTATATCCATGGAATGCACATTGTATTTATGGATTTATTTTGAGGATTAGATTCAATGAATAAACTAACATATAAAGCATATAACCCAAAGATTCTATCAAGAACAATGAAAACAAGAACAATTATACCTTTGATTCGTAAGAGTTTCCATGATTCACCTTGATAGTACCTTCTTACTTGCTGGTTGACGTGTTTTCCCTTAGATTGGACGAGCGAGCAATCTGCAAATAAATGTCTATGTCCTACACCAAGCTTTGAAGGATTTGCACAAATGACTAATGCCTATGCCCAAATGACTATGATTGACGATGCCTAAAGATGTCAAAACTCAATGAAGTATACTAACAATTGCTATGAAAAGCCTAAGAGTGCAAGTGCAAAAGTTCATAAAGTGGATGTGTAATAATCTATCTGTGTGTGTATTGAAAAGTGAGAGGAAAATGGCATTTTATAGAAAATTCCATTTCGAATGGACAAATGAGATTAATTTTTGGCTAAGACCTAAAATGAGAGGCCCAAATTAAATCTCACAATCCCTAATTAAGGTTAGAGCAAAATCATTAATCGAGAGGTCAAGATTTCATCTCAGAGAATCAAATCGGCAGTGGAGAATAAATGATGAAATTAATAAAGATTTTCGAAAATGAGGAAGATAAAGACCAGACTGAAGATCGATTTTGAAAAGACCAAGAACCTGCTCGATCACTTGATTTCTGGAGGAAAGTTACCAATTTGGAATTAAATTAATTCTAAATGTGAACTGAGTGAAATAATAAATAATTAATTTTGAGATTATTTACCAAAATGAGTTGACAGTTAAGACTAAGATGACATTTTAAATAATTTAATTTATTTAAAATGAGAGGAATATTAATTTAGGCAATTAAATAATCAAATTTAATTATTTAATTTAGAAGATAAGATTAATTAATTAAATAAATAAATCAATTTATTTAATTAAGACAATTAGTGACATATTAAATAAATAAATGTAATTCATTTATTGAAGAATTAATGAATAAGGATAATTAAACAAATTTAGAAATTTATTTAATTATAGGGAGACTTAGAGAATTAGTGATGTATTTAATAAATAAATAGAATTTATTTATTTAATAATCTGAAGAATAAAAGGAAATGAATTAATTAAATAATTATGAATTATTTAATCAATAGTCAAATGTGGACCAAAAACATAATTAAATGTCATAATTATGCTAGGACAAAAGTGGTAAAAATAAAGCTTGCAAGCCTAGGTCATTTTTAGGTGTCTACATTTTGCCCCTCTTTGTCATAATGTGGCATGTCGTGTTGTGACAAAGAAAATAAGTCACAAATATGCCCCAGTGCAAAATAAGATGAGGAAGAATGATGAGGAGGGTTACAATATGCCCCCTCGAGAGGAAAGACAGGTTCCAAGAACATGGGTGTGCTCTTGAAATTAATGAGAAGACTAGAATATGAAGAGACAAAAAAATGTTAGTGCAAAAGATATGGATGATGATATGGATGCAATGCCTATATGAGATGGGTGAGAGAAGATGACAAAACAAAAGAAGATGCATGTTAGTTCTTAGAACAAATCCTTCAAAAAATTTCCATAAGACTTTAATTATTATTGCTCTTAATCATCATTGGGCGGTAAAAATGACACAAATGGATAAAAAACACCATGATATGACGTAGACCAAGGTGTGTAAGGTCATCCACTTGAAAAACAGACAGTCACAGACAAGGAATGTCCTAACTCATACTAAGGGCGAAGTTGCCCCAGTCTTTTTGTCAAGAAAATCCACAGACAATAGTCAAAGAAAATAAAATAGGCTAGGAGACATCATCGCACCTCTAAATCTTTCATGGGATATCCTTGAGGTAGCTAGTAACATGACCAAAAAGACAAGACAGTAAAAATATAAGACAAATTAGCCAAGATAGTCAAAAGATAAGACAAGATAGACCAGAAATATTAATAGCCATTTTATTTTGTTTTCCAATGTTTGTTCACCAAAGATTGATTTCTTGTCGATTTGACAGTTTTGACAGTTTAAGAGTTTTTCCAATTTGACAGTGTTGACAGTTTGACGGGGCCTATTGTCAGGAAGAACACATCCTAAAAAGGTGAAGGATATTTTGACGAGGTCTAACTCCAAGGACACATCTTGAAGAGGACCAAAGAGTGACGAGATTGACATTGTTTTGACCAATATGTTTTAGCAAGTTGACTGATGTTGACTGTATGATTGATTGGACTGTGTTGTCTAATTTTGACCAATTTTGACATTGACATTTCGAATGATTGTCCTGTGTCTGAGTTTGACTGTCTGACTTATTTGACCAATGTGACGATTGTGATAAATGCCATGATTTTATTTGGACCAACCTAAAAGGACTGACCTAATGTCTCAGGGACTCATCAACTGATGGCCTTGCCTACATAGCAAATGTGTAGAGACAACATAGTTCGATAATGACATGGACTAACTGACATGATTGACTTTGACTCCATTTTTAAGATTTTGACATTGATCTGGATGTTTTTTGTGTTTTTCTTCAAGACATTTTATGATTTTTTTGGTCTTTCTTCAAGACATTTTATGATGTTTTTGTCTTTTTTAGGATATTTTATGATGTTTTTGTCATTTTTAGGACATTTTATGATGTTTTTGGTCTTTCTTCAGGACATTTTATGATGTTTTTTGTCTTTTTGTCATTTTATGATTTTTTTGGATTTTGATAGTTAAGAGGATCGTGAAAAATGCATATGACTGATGCCTACACATGATTGTTCCCCTAGTCAAGCTGAATACCAATTGACAGGTGATGACAACATTGTTTGATGTGGGAAGGGCGCATCCTGAAACAATGTGGACGATGACAATAATGTGATTAAAGTATCAAAGTCTATAGTCGGGCCAGGAATGCATTCAAGTAAAATTTTGGATAATTTGCTTGTATGGATTAGACTCATTGCATTTAGAATGACTTGGTTAAGATTAGATGGGATGATGATTATCCTTAGACTATTTGACAAGGTAAAGCCAAGATAGGTGACATACATGAAAGGATAAGAGGTGGCCTTAGTAAAGGATGAGAGACACATGAGACTAATGGAATTGTCATATGATTTTCAAGGACTATGTTGTATAAGGACAATGAGGTTATGTTAGCAATGACATGACATTTCACGGATAATGTATGACCAAATGATAGGCATGTCAAAAGTTTTCTCAAAGCATGATTTATGTGTGTTAGTTTTATGTCAAGACCAAGGTTGGTGGGAAAAAAGCACGAAAATGATAGGGCTTAGATGAACGTCAATGTCATGAGGAAGGTATGGGAAAATGAGATGACTTGCCCCCAAGTGTAAAAGTCCACATAGATGATTTATTTTACACATGATACCTATTTGCCAAGTTTTCATCATTGTACTTATCCAGGGCACCTGTTTGTTAGGTTTTCACCATTTGGATGAAATTTTTCTCTTTACTATTTTCTTGACTTTTTTTTTTTGTGTCACCAAGATGCCTGTTTGCCAGGTTTTCATCAAGGTGACCATTTTTTATCATTTTTCAATTTTTTTTTGTATTTTTGATATGTCTCGATGCTTTAGATGACCACTGACTGTTCTGAATCCATTGACGATGCTGATGTAGAGACTGGTGCCATGATATGCCAATAATGACCTTGTTGAAGGAGTTGTCTTATCAGGATCATAGTGCTTGTGTACAACTGATTGATGTCATTGTGATCCTTTATGATACTAGAGTTGGCCTTATCAAAATACGCACATCGCGATAGAGTGCCATGAGAGTCCTTGTGGTAAAGAGTTGCTGCCAAGATGTGACAGATGTGTGACGTGGGATTTTTAGACTTTATACGAGATGTAGGATTATGATGAATGATTGTAGACGTGGAAAGATTGTTTGGATGTTTGGATGTTTGGATGAATTCCTTTTTATTTTCCAAACTTGGGATGGTGGATGATGGATTTTGGAGGGATGGTGTTTGGAACCAACACTTTTATATGCCTTGATTGATGACGATTTTGGAGGAGGTGGACATTTGTTATACGTGGAAGTCCTCTTGTCTTGTGGTTCCACATATCTATTGACTTTTTTTTCAACATATTTTCTTTGCTTGATCCACTTTTCTTTGGGATCCATTTTAATTTCATTTGTCCACTTGTCTTTTTGTCTGATTCGATGGCCTTTGATATTTTATTTTCACCTTTTGATTTGTATGACTTTTTTCTTTGTTGGTTCCAAAGGGAAGGTTTATTTATGATGGAATGACGGTTCATGGTGTGGGTGGAAGGGGTGTTTACAACAATCTTATGACAAGGATTTCTCATGGACTCTATTTTGACGTTTGTATCTGACAAGGTTTCCCCCAGTATCGAGGAGGTACCACTAACATCGTTTGATTTACTAATTGAGGAATAGCCAAGACCTCGATGTCTATAATTTGCCTGAAGTTGTATTGGTTTTTGAATGCCTTGCTCATGTAGGCCTAGTCCTTTTCCTTGATATTGCATGCTTTGACATATTCTATTTGCAATGGGGTATTTGTTGTTTTGAAAGAAAGATGCTAACCCATCCTTGTGGATGTGGATATTGTCACTTGTAATATTTTCATCTGCGAGAAAGCCTGCTCTGAAAAAGATAGATAACCCTAGTTGATAAAGTATCTTAGCTTCATTGTCATGTTGGACATATTCCTGACTAATATCTTTGGTCTGATCGTGTGACATGTCAGGTTCAGATGATGCTATTGGTGCTTCCAAGGCAATGTCGAAGCCCTCATTATGTTTAGTTTCATAGAGTCCAATGATTTTAGCTATAACTTGATCATATGAAAGCATATCCCTAGTGGAAGATTCTTGTTCTGGAGAATATCATCTATGTGTCCCATGGAGGAAAGTGTCTTAGTTTGGAAAGGGTCAGTAGTCGAGGCTTGTATAGGGTCGTCAAGTTTTTGATCATAAATGGCATAAAGGTCAAGGAGTGGATCATTTTGGATTTCTTGGTCCATGGTAGGGTCTTGGTCAAAGATGGGGTTGTCATGGATTTGGACTTCTTGGTCAATGGTAGGGTCTTTGTCAAAGATGGGGTTGTCGTTGATAATACAATCAGAAATAGGGTCATGGGATGGACTACCTTGTTCCTGACATGAGGGTGACATTATAATGTCATGCTTTGGGCTTTCATTTTGACATGTATCCTCAAGTTTATTAAATGGGATTTGACTTTGAGTAATGATAGAATTTTCATGACTAAATGTGGCTTGTGAGGGGGTGACTTGAAAAGGATTAATGAATAACGGACTAGGATAGGACGTGGGGACTTGGACTAAACTAGTATGTGAAGAACTAGGATATGACATGGAGGCTTGCATTGGACTAGTATGTGAAGGACAAGGGTATGACATGGAGACTTCGAACGGATATGACATGGAGTCTTGGACTAGATTAAGATGTGACAACGTAGGATGTGAAATGGGGACTTCGATCAGATATGCCATGGATTCTTGGACTAGATTAGTGTAAGGTTGACTAAAATAGGACATAGAGACTTAGACTGGATCGATATGGTATGATGTGGGGACTTGACATGAGTTGGTAGATGGTTGATAAGGCATGTAGACTTGGACGGGATTGATAGGTGAAGGACTAGTATATGACGTGGAGACTTGGAATGGACTAGTGGATAGTTGGTTTCCCTTGTCGAAGTTAGGATAAGGGTGAGTAATGGATGTTTGTTGTGGACTAATGTCATGAATGGTATTAAGTGAATTTTGGTATTGAGGGTAGATGGATGGAGGACTAGGACTCATGGATTGTCGGTACGAAGAAAATTGATTATCGGTTTGGAGGAATTGTCTCCTAAGGTCTAAGGCTTATTGGTATTGACCTCTACAGAGTAATTGGTATTCAACTTTACTAGCAAGCCTATCAATATGTTGGTGAAGGGAAGACAAGGTGGTGGATGCCATGATGTTGTTAAATGCAAAGTGATAATGACGTTTGTCCAAGGGAAATGACTAATGCAAGGTGATAGAATTGGTCAAGAAAGGATGCTAAATGCCAAGGTGACAATGAAGATGTTGACTAAGGAAAATGACCAATGCCAAGTCTAGATGCCAAATGAGGACTATGATGGACAATGCAAAGTCTAAGTTCAAAATGAGGATTGAGACTATTTTTTGATGTTTTGTTGGAAAGTTTGAGTTGTTTAAGGTCGATTGTTTGTGTCTAGATTTGTGACTGTTATGTATATTGTTTGAAAATCTAGAAAACACTTGACAAGCACAATGTTTTGAATATAAGCAAGCGCACATAAGACAAGTACAATCCTAGGTTAGGCTAGGACAATATTCGCTAGATTCCACGTGGGTTTCCACAATCGCATATTTGTAGTGTGTAAATTCATAAGCTTGGCTGCATGGGCTCCCCCTTACATTGCACTCTCTTCTCAGGCCAACCAAGCTTCCAACCCCCATGAAACTCCCATAGTAGATTGATCACCTCTACTACAAACTGCGAAAGTGTGGATGCCTTCACACCGACCGGTGCTGCACTAGCAAATAGAAGGTTTTTGGCTTACTACACAAAGATTTTTAATTCGAGACCCCCATTTGAGTGGCCATACATGGGGCAAGAGATTAATCACCAATTAGGTGGTACTCTAGCTTGAAGAGGTTAAGCTCAACAGGGTTTAAGGGAGTACTACTCTATCCATATGACACATCCGCACTCGTAATCTTAGGTTTTCCCTTAAGATTCACATTTATATACCGGTTGGGGGTAGCTTGGTCTTAGCTTCGTTGCCGGTTTGAGTCGCATTGGGGTGATGAAATCCCCAGGCATGCCCAATTTCTAGAGTTAGTAACCGTTTCTCCTACACCCAAGATCGCTCGAAAGCGCAAAGGGAGAGGATACTTTGATATACTAAGTCGTGGGGTTAAAATAGATAAAAACGGGTCTAATTTTTTGATCACCAAGTTTTTACAAGGTGAGAGCATACTCACCTACCATTTTGCAAACACAGTCATGCAAATTAGAAGACATTGTTCTTTTTAATTGCACTAAAAGTAAGTGTGTACTAATCTATGAAAAATACAGACACAATGTTTTAGTGTTTATTCTTTGACATTCAAACCTGCAAGACCACGAGTTAGAAGTTTAAATTTTTGTCTTTGACCCATGAAAAGTAACCGCCAAATGCTGCCAACAAAGATTAGTAACCAAAAAAATAAAAATAAAAAATTTAATGACAGTAGCAAATTAAAATAGTGATAACTTTCTTAAAACTTGATGAAATTTTAAGTGGTAGATATCAATGGAAAATTAAAACATAGACCTTCAAAAAACAGAAAAAACGTTTTCCAAGATTCTGCACAAAAAAAAACGTTATAGGCAAAAGAAAACACAGGTTTTAAAAGCTAAATTAAAAAAAATAGTGATCACTAAAATAGCCATAACTTTCTCAAATCTTAACACAATTTGAAACCATTTAAATTTCTGGAAAGCTGAGACCGAGATCTACAAAACCCAGAAATTGTTTTAAAATATTCTATTCGCTCATTTTTCTATGCTCAAAAGAAGGTGACGGGATTTCGTATGACTTCTTGGCTGTAACTTGCAAAACAGTGAAAACAAACAAGAAAAACACACAAAATTTTCTACAAAATTGTATCTATCAAATGTATCTATGGATTTATTTTGAGGATTAGATTCAATGAATAAATTAACATATAAAGCATATAACCCAAAGATCCTATCAAGAACAATTATACCTTTGATTCGCAGGAGTTTCCATGATTCACTTTGATAGTACCTTCTTACTTGCTAGTTGATGTGTTTGCCCTCAGATTGGATGAGCAAGCAATCTGCAAATAAATGTCTATGTCCTACACCAAGCTTTGAAGGATTTTCACAAATGCCTAATGCCTATTCCCAAATGACTATGATTGACAATGCCTAAAGATGTCAAAACTCGATGAAGTATACTAACAATTGCTATGAAAAGCCTAAGAGTCCAAGTGCAAAAGTTCATAAAGTGGATGTGTAATAATCTCTCTATGTGTGTATCAAAAAGTGAGAGGAAAATGACATTTTATAGAAGATGCCATTTCGAATGGACGGATGAGATTAATTTTTTACTAAGACCTAAAATGAGAGGCCCAGATTAAATCTCACAATCCCTAATTAGGGTTAGAGCAAAATCATTAATTGAGCGGTCAAGATGTCATCTCAGAGAATCAGATCGGCGGTGGAGAATAAATGAGGAAATTAATAAATATTTTTGAAAATGAGGAAGATAAAGACCAGACTGAAGATCAGTTTTGGAAAGACCAAGAACCTGCCCGATCACTTGACTTCTGGAGGAAAGTTACCAATTTGGAATTAAATTAATTCTAAATGTGAACTGAGTGAAATAATAAATAATCAATTTTGAGATTATTTACCAAAATGAGCTGACAGTTAAGACTAAGATGACATTTTAAATAATTTAATTTATTTAAAACGAGAGGAATATTAATTTAATTTAGAAGATAAGATTAATTAATTAAATAAATTAATCAATTTATTTAATTAAGACAATTAGTGACATATTAAATAAATAAATGTAATTCATTTATTTAATAATCAGGAAGAATTAATGAATAAGGATAATTAAACAAATTTAGAAATTTATTTAATTATAGGGAGACTTAGAGAATTAGTGACGTATTTAATAAATAAATAGAATTTATTTATTTAATAATCATGAAAAATACAAGGAAATGAGTTAATTAAATAATTATGAATTATTTAATCAATAGTCGAATGTGGACCAAGGACATAATTAAATGTCATAATTATGCTAGGACGAAAGTGGTAAAAATGAAGCTTGCAGGCCTAGGTCATTTTTAGGTGTCTACACACATCATCCCAATATTATTTTTCTCAAGTCATCTTTTACCAACCATGACACATCTTCTTCGATTCCTCTATCTTTTCAAGAGACCTCCTAGGATTCATTTCACTCAAAAAATCTCTTTAGTTGTCATCACTTCCATCATCACCCCATTCCTTCTAAGCAACCAACAGAACCTACAACCAAAGCTTTACCTCATCCTATTTTTTACTATTCTTTGACGTAATGCCACTTATTTATGACATTGAATCTAAGACGAGAAAAATGTACACCTGATATTTTCCTAGTACACACTTGTCCAAATGGATTAAATAATTACATAATTGAATTAAATCCCTTTCACCTAATTTTCCCTACCTAATTAAATAATCCTTGAATAATTTAATTAGCTCATTTTCCTTTCCATGTGATTAAATAAATTTATTATTTAATTGTACCTATTTCCACCTCACATGGCTAAAATAATTAAATATTATTATTATTTAATTATGTCTATATTATCTCCACCAACTTTGAAAATAAAGGCTTGGCCTCAAATATACCTGTCCCTCACAATCCTCATGGTTGAAATAGTTTACAATTTTTTAAGTACATCCTAGATCTTCACATTCCAACAACCTCCATCATGGCCCTCCATTAGCTTCTTAATATTAGAGAATTCCTCTCATTCATCCTCTACTATTGATATCTCTATCACATCTCCACCATCCATTACCTTTCCCAAAAATCTATAAATTGAAGCATCATCCCATCCATTTGTTTCATTCATTAATTTAACTATATGCTACCAAAATAGGTCTTTTATGCAAGAGCATCAACAGTTCAATATATCATTGGTGTAAATAAAATTTACAATCAAGTTCATTGTTAAAGTTATTTTGATTTCTTGTGTTATTGCTTTATTTTGAATTCCTTTGTATGATCTATTTGAGTCTTTTCTTCAGTTTGATTACAATTTTTCATTTACATATATTTTTTATTCACATTTGAAACTAACACATACAACTTCTATGATAGTGATCAATCTCTCAACTATGATACAAGCTATTGAGATCATATACACATTGATTTGATTAATATTTTAGATTAGATGTTTTGTAATAACTATTAGTTGCTTATTCATGGTTTTAAAGATTTTTTTTTTATTTCTAAAATAATTTTTCATGTTCTCACTTTTTATTTAAATTTTTCAATCTATAAATCCTCAAATTAAGGTCTTTCTCTATTTTTGGAAATATATAATTAGGGAATAAATCTCTTGTTAGAAGACTAAAAAAAATGTAAGCATTCTTAGGTAGAATATATGATGCCTTCTATGGTACCCTTAGTCTCCCCACCATAATGTAAGTTACCAAACTTTCATACAATTCTCTTGAGATTTTATTATTTTAGATTGGGTGTCTTATAATAATTATTAAATAATTAAATTAGAGATGGAAAGAAGAAATGATAACATTATGTCAATAAAATAATCTTAATTTCAAAATCTATCATTAATAAAAGAAATTTAATATTCTTATTTTATTATTATTTATTGTCTATTTATTTAAAAAATTAATTCAAAACCAACATAAAATATTTGATCACTTATAATAAATTATAAATTAAAATATATGAATAAATATTCAATATATTCAAATAAAAATTATGCCATCAAAGGTTTTTCAAAATTTACTATTTCTTTTAATTTTTTCTTTAAGATGAGATTCAAAGTTATCTTTGAAAAGAGAAACTCAATAATCTTCAAATTAATTGTCATGCCCTTTTCTAAATACATTTTTTAATGTTATTTTCTTACCACCATACAACCAAGAAAAAAGAAGAAAAATAACAATTCCCTTATTTAGAGTGAGGCCTCTTCGCCTAGTGAAGAAAAGCATCAAAGCAAGATTGTGCCATAGAAAAATGGCCCCTTATCATTTTCATGGTCTTTTAGGCCTTTCTTCATGATGCTTGGTCCATTTTGCTTTGATTTAATGTTGCAATGTGGCTTGAACATTCACATTAGGTCCTTAAAATTCAAACTATGGCATCTTATGAAGGTGTTGTAAAACATTTCTACACATTTCTAGACTCTATTTATTACAATTCACCTAAAAATCACCTTTTTTATCCCTTATCAAGTCCTATTTCAAAGTGTTGTAAAGTCTTGTAACAAGACTTTTATAGGCTTGTTATCACTATTTACACCTTTCTTATGCTTTATTTGACCCCTTTATGCCCTTATAAGGCTTAATTAAGTGTGTTTTTGAATGTAAACCTAACAAACAACATTAAATGCAAGATAATTTTGACACCCACTTTCAATTCCAAGGTGGGACCCATTCACCATGGGTGGTGAATGAGTCCCTCTTGGCACAAAATTCAAAATATTTTAAATTTCCTTTCGGGTTTTTATTTAAAAGCACCTTATGTCAGCGTATGATGAGGCATCATTGGGTTACTAAGACACAAGTGTGTATAAATATGTTTTTTTCTCCTCATTTTACAACTCCTAACTCATTCAAGTAATCTTTTAATTCATTAAAGCATTTGAGCACTTTGCATAATTGAATCAAGCAATAGTCAAGTATTTTGGAGCAGCCATTGTTATATCTTCAGATTTTCTTCAACAATGGTTTGGTAAGTTGAAAGCATTTGCATATTATTTTTTTATCATTCTATTTTATTTCGTCATTTCATTAAGGGTTTGACTACCAAAGTAGGATTTGACCAAGGCAAATCCCTATAGCCTAACCCTTAACCACTTTTCCCCTTTGCATGCATTTTTGTAGGCTTGTGTATGTAGATTTGACAAGCATTTAGGTGTTGAAAAGTGGTCAACAAGTCAACAAGGTGCTTCAAGTCAACTACATCCTTATTTCAAGCTTGGAGAAGACATTTTGCCCATTTTCTACAGATTTGACCTCGGCAACCCAACAAGCAGACAACCTTAGATCTGATGCTATAGCATTGGTCCCTAATTTCTCAGAATTTTGGGAGTGGACTGATTCACCATTAGTGGTGAATGAATCCCACCTTAAGGATGGAAATCCATATTTTTTCAGAGTTTAGATCCCAACACTCAAAAACCAATTTTTGATAGTTTTCATCAAAAGCAGGATTGATTTGCCATCAGTGGTAAATGAGTCCCACTGGTGATTTTATGTGATCTAAGTCAGCATTCAAAAGATTTTAGATTCTTCATTCTCTACCCAAGTGCACTCTGATTCAGTCCTTTTTCTATTATGTTTTGCATTTGTTCATTCTTAGTTCATGTTTGCATATCACATTGTGTTTTCCAACATAGCATAATTCTTAGGTTTTGCATTCATAATCAATCAAAAAGTTCATTTAGTTGTACTTAGATCATTCCATTTCGCTAGTTTAATAATAGATCATACATTGCATAATTTGATTGAACCTAGCTAGATCTTTTGAGTGGGGTTTATCTCTCTCCTTTTAGGTGAAACATCCTAAGAGCGCAAGAGTAGCCTATAAGCCCTACCCAAAAATATACAATTCAAAGATAAATGACTATTTTTGGCATTTTAAAAACCCATTTCTTAATTGTATTTTAACATTATGTTGGACTGATTTTCATTTTGTAATGGGTTAGGGCCCTTCACCTACTTATCTAATCAAAAAAGTTATGTTTGATGAATCTTTTCACCCAAGTCATGACATGTTCTTTTTGTTTGAATGAAGGGGGAATCTGTAAATTTCTATATCATTTAGGGTCCCATCATTAGTCATCAAAAGCTCTATTTGTTTTGGTTAAGGTAAATTCGAGAAGGACCCATACCCATTATAGAAAAAGCATAAAGGCAAAGAGAAAACAAATCTCACCAAAGGTGAGACAAGGAAAAAGCAACAAGGAGAACAACAAGACCAATAAAATATTTTGACCATGGAAAAGAACCGGGAATAAGTTTTGGAAGGACCCAAAACTAGCAACAACCAATCAAGGAGGCTTGAATCCAAACTTCATTAAAGGCCTTAGAGATGGGAAAGAATGAAGACACCAATCAAAATCAGGTGAGCTTCCAATCGCATCAACGAAATTTCTCTTAAACTTGCAAGAAATACCATCCAACTTGAAGATCTCAATATAAGACTTCTCTTTACCAATAACCGTGGGATGCAAATTTGAAGGAGTACCAAGCCAAACATCCAGCTTCCTTTTTATCCATAACATAAGACCTTTACCAACAGTGTCATGGGAGGTGAAAGTCACAACAAACTGAACAAGAGTTTCACCTTTTTGGGTATTCAACATAGTATTCAAAACTTTATCATGATGAGGCTGACCATGCATATTAAGCTACAACTAAGAAGTTTTATAATAACTTATGCTTACACCCAATTCCCAATCTTGGAGAAAATATTCACACTTTTGGAAAATATAGAACCAAACTCAACCATGGCAAAAAATATTATAAAAAAGAAAGTTGGATCTATTTTTAGTGACCTTATCTAATGTCATAAAATGACCAACAACAATACCAATATCTTGAAGAATATCTTCATCCAAAAATTCTAAACGGAGCTTAGGGAGATGCACCCAAATAGGTTGCAAGTAAGCTTTGTAATGTCAAAGCCAACAAACCAACTTTGTAAGTGATGAAAGGCCTTACCAAAAAACCAGGGTCCTTCATGACAAATGCAAGTGCAATCCTCCAAAGAATGAAAGTAAAAAAGAAAAAAATCATTCATCAAGGTCATAATGCGAAGACCAAAAGCTGACCAATGCTTAAAAGCCCACCTATGAATATAAAAAATATTTGGTCTAAAGCCATAAAAGCTCCCAATAAGAGCAGCTTGCAGACCAACCACAATTCTATCAATCCACACATTAGAAATAGTGAGAGAAATCAAATGAGAAAAAGGAGCCCCAACATATCTATTCTCATTCTAGCTAGAAGAAGCATAGGAGAAACCTCACCAAAAGAAACATCTCTAGAAGGATTTAGACAAGGAGGAAACTAAGATTCCAAAAAATGGGGAATCCCCATAAGAAAATCCTATCGCAACCCACACCAAGGATGACCAAGAGCCGAGCCCTCGTCAAGAGAGAGGGAAGAAATATAAACCTCCACCAAAATAATAGTAGTAGGGGAAGGAAGACAATGTGGATCAAGAAAACAAGACAAACAAGCCAAAGAAAGAAGAGGGGGAATCTTGGGAAGGGGCAATAGAAATACCATCTTAAGAAAAGACCCATCATGAACCAACTTGATAGAACCCTTGCCAACCAAGCCCTTTTAGAGAAGGAGTGAATCCTCCTCATGATCGAACTGATCACATTTCCTTTTAGAAAAACCAAGATCAACACCTTGCTCGGCTGCTAAGTGGGCCTCTAGGAGAATGTCAAGGAGGAGCTCATCATCATCTTAATACCTAGAAAACAACAAAGAGCCCCCATACACAGAACCCATATCACCGACATAAACAAAGTCTTCACCAATGATATCAACAAATTCAACCAATGCATCCAAAACTTTAGAAGCACCACTATTATGGAGGTTTGAGGAATTGGATCTTTTGTCTCTCAAATTTATTTAGAAATGATATTTTATGAATTTACCATTAGTAAAGTAGGAATGATAAATGATGAAACAAATGATATTTAATGTATTATAAGTGTTAAATAGGGTTTCCCACTCCCTTCTTACTTTTTTGTTCTATGTTGATGAGTTAGAGGAAATCACATCAAATACTTTATGAGAATATATAAGGTTGTTTATTCTCTAGTCTCTATATTGTTATTCTCTTATTTACAAATATGATTATATTGATGTATCACTCAATGAGGGCTCTTTAGAGATAACTTTATATTTTAGTCATGTTATGTGATAAGTATCAAATTCAAGTTAATTTAGGGAAAACAATTCATGCGTTTTAACATTTCTAAAAAGAAGGCCTGTGAGGTGACACTTTCTTATAAAAATGAGAAGGTTGAGATTATTTCTTTATATCTTTACTTGAGTTCACACTAAATAACTTAACTCTAACTATTGAGTTGAGACTAAATAAGAGATGTTGATCTTATCATCCTTGAAATTCATTGCTTTCAAATTCAATTTTATGACATTAAAATGAATATTAATATATCCCACTAAGTAATAATGCCTACCTTGTTTTATGATTGTAAAATTTGACACCATGTTTTTAGACTATGAATTAAAATTAAATAGAGAAAAAACTATATTAAATTAATATTGACTACTATGAAATATGTTAGTTTTATATTTGTTAATATTATACTATTGATAATTAATTTTGTATTTGTGAACATAATGCAATTCTTAATATATTATTCTAAATTATTCCATATAAATTATAGATTGTTGAAATTTTAATTCTCTATTTTGAATCTTTAATTTATATAATAAATTATTTTACAATATAATATCCAACATTCAATAATATAATTATAATAAACATTTGGAAAACATAATTATAAGATTGGTTACAATTTTGTATAAACATATTCATGTTCAAGGAGGAGGACAAAAATGATTAAGATGATGATTGATATTTTGACATTTTCTGGAAGAGAAATATTCTGGAAACTATTACATGAGTATGCAAACGACTAAATCATATATTACTTGGTCGTCCTTCAATCTAAAATTATATTATGAGACAATTTTGTCTCTTTTCTAGACTTGACTGATTTTTGGCCATCATCACCCTCTATAAAGGCAATGAATCGTGGGTTTTTTTCCTTTTCTTTTGTAGTTGATACTCATCATAATATTCATTTCATTCTCTGAAGGATGAATTAAAAAAAAAAAAATGTGCCATAAGGATGTATTCATGACGTCTGTATTTTTTTACTTATCAAAATTTCATACTGTTTCAGAAATAAGTTCTTTTTTAAAAAAAAATTAGAGATTTTATAAGTTTGTTTGGATCCATGACTTAAAAAAAGGACACCCAATTGATTCTCATTGAAAAGAAAAAGTAGATGATCATATACATCATGAGAAAATGAAAACTATCCACTCAGAAGCAAAACATTCTTATTCAAGGAGTCTAAGATGAGGCCTTCAAACATGGGCTGTTCTAATTTTCCATACAGAACTCTAAACCTGAGGAATAAAATATAATAGAGTGCGTAAGAGCGCATTTAACTGAAAGGATAATTATCAAATGATTCAAAAAATATGTGTTTTTATTTCCAAAGGGCTTAGTGCATTTTCAGCAGAATATAGGGTGTTTGTAATTCACTCCTTTTACACTTTTTGGGTCTAGGCCTGCAATTTTTTATTTGCATTCATATCATTTAATAGTTGACATGGAGATGGCAGTAGTCATGAGCAACAAAGCTATGTTGACAGCAATGACTGTTATGAGAAAAGTAATGTTATCAGTTATGAGCAAATGTTAAATGACTGTTATGAACAATGACTATTATGAGCAAACTAGTGAATGCATTCCAACAATGACTATTACGAGCAAAAAGATGCCCATAATGACTGGCGTTAAACACTAAATAGGCTTTCGGATTCTAGTGCGAATAATAGTAATGTTGGCAGTTATGAGCAAATTATTAAATGACTGTTCTGAACAATGACTATTATGAGCAAACTAATGAATGCATTCCGACAATGACTATTACGAGCAAAGAAATGCCCATAATGACTGGCGTTAAACACTAAATGCTTTCGGATTCTAGTGCAAATTCAGGGCATCTAGGAGCACGACAATGTAAAACCGTCGGTTGGCATCGAAGTGTTGCTCGGCTAGGCATTTGAAGCGCAAACTTTGAGCCATTATCTATCGAGTAGTAAATTCGTCCTAGAGTTTTGTGACACTCGCAATGCAGAAGAGTTCATAGTTATCAGTGGAGAAGATCTCCATCGGAAATCTTTTCAATCAAGACTTACGCTGACCCTGCAGGTATTCTATTTGTCGCCTGATTTATGTTTTTTCTTACCATTCTAATTTTATGCCACTCTCTCAAGGAGTCCTCTGCGCAGGACACGAAGGCACCACAATGGCAAATAAGTGTTTCTTTAGACATGCAACCAATATGACCAGGTGGTGCGGAACTGGAGAATGAATCAATTTGGCAATTTTTTTATTCTTTTTTCGGCAGAGATTTCATTTTGGCGGTGCAGCAGAGGAGGCGATGGCCTATGAGGCATAAGGAGGAATAACTGAAAGATATGGAAGAATCGAGACATCCAATATCATTGAATTTCTCTCATGTAGCAATCGCGCCTTAAATGCTCCACTAAACTTGACTGCAAAAATGCTGCACGATGTTTCATGCATGCAGTGGCAGAGCGCGGTCTACTGAAAAAGCGTTCCATGAACAGGGGAAGAGGGGAAGAGGAATAGTGGGGTTTGAGGGGTCGAAAATGAGTACAAGGAACGCGTGCGAGTGGAGATGGAGATGGATTGTGATGATGGTGCTGATGAGCTTGAATGGGTGGTATGACTATGGAGGGTATTGTTCGGTGTTGGAAGATTCATTGTGGCTTTTGGAGAGCAAGGATAGGTTCCAGGATCTGTTTCGGGTGGTAGGGAGCTGGTCTCACTCCACAGCAGTGTGTGAATGGAGTGGGATAACATGCTCCAAGGATAATACTGTTGTGGGCCTCAATTTATCACCTTCCTCTTTGTCCGGGAGCATTTCCCCAGCTCTGGGCAAACTACAGGGCCTCCAATTCCTGGACCTCTCCTCCAATCAGCTGACAGGTCCCATTCCTCCTGAGCTTGGCAATCTCTCAAGTTTGTCTGTATTACTGCTCTATTCTAATGGGCTATCCGGAAGCATTCCAAAGGAGCTGGGTATGCTCAGACGGCTCACTGTTTTGAGAATTGGAGATAATGACTTGTCGGGAAGGATTCCTCCCGAGCTTGGCAAATTGAACATGTTGACAACACTGGGGCTTGCTACTTGTTTGCTGAGTGGCCCTATACCGCCTGAGCTAGGACAGCTGGCACAGCTTCAAAGATTAAATTTACAGGAGAATGGACTCAACGGCACAATCCCCAAGGAACTTGGGCAATGCAGCGGTCTCCAAGCTCTCTCTCTTGCAGCCAACAATCTGGAAGGGGAAATCCCAGCCACATTGAGCACTCTCCAGCAACTTGTGAAACTGAATTTGGCGAACAATACCCTGTCCGGGCCTGTCCCTCCTGAGCTTAGTAAGCTTAGTAATCTTGTTAACTTGAATCTGCATGGAAACAAACTTAGTGGTCATCTTCCAGCGGAACTTAGTGTGCTTCTGCAGCTTAAGACTTTAGATTTGTCTAGCAACAATCTTACTGGGATCATTCCCGTCGAGCTTAATACGCTACAGAATCTAGAGTTCCTGGTTTTGTCAAATAATTCTCTGGAAGGCACCATTCCGAAGAGGCTTTGTGAAAACACAACATTGGTACATCTTTTTCTGTCAAGTAATGGCCTCACTGGAGGCATTCCAGAAGACATAGTCAATTGTTCATATTTGGAGCAGCTAGATCTTTCCAATAATGAGCTCAACGGTTCAATTCCCTCCAATATTGACAGTTTAATCAATCTCACCAATCTTGTGCTGCACAACAATAGCTTGACAGGAAATATCCCTACAAGCATTGGTAACCTGACCAATTTAGAAACTCTTTCTTTGTACCACAATCAACTTAGTGGTGAGATTCCATCGGAGATCGGACGACTTGAGAACCTGGAAATCTTGTATCTGTATGAAAATCAGCTGTCTGGCATTATTCCTGTTGAGATAGGGGGGTGTTCAAATTTAGCCGAGATTGATTTTTTTGGAAACCATTTCTCGGGAAGCATACCCATCACCATTGGAAGACTAAGAAATCTGAGTTTCTTACATCTCAAACAAAATGGCCTGGATGGTAGGATTCCTCCGAGTCTAGGAGAGTGTAAAAGTCTGGTGACGTTGGACTTGGCAGACAATGAACTCTCGGGAACAATTCCTGCTACTTTTGGACTTCTTGAAGGCTTAGAATTTCTGATTCTATACAATAATTCCTTAGAAGGGCCCCTTCCTCGTGAGCTTTCCAGGTGCAAGAAATTAACAAGGGTAAACCTCTCAAACAACAGGTTGAGTGGAAGCATGGTTCCGTTGTCTTCATCAAGCTCGTATCTATCTTTGGTTTTGACAAATAATAGCTTTGAGGGAGAAATACCTCCACAGCTTGGCAACTCTCCAACTCTAGAACGCCTTGAACTGGGTACAAATCTTCTCAATGGCAGCATTCCTCTAGAATTGGGCCAGATAACAGAGCTTAGATTGTTGGATTTATCCTTCAATAGATTAGTAGGAGTTATTCCTGCAACTCTAGCTAATTGTAAGCATTTGGGTCATCTTGACCTCAACAACAATAAGCTTTCGGGGTCAATTCCTCCATGGATTGGAAATCTGCAGGAGTTGGGGGAGCTAAAACTGTCTTTCAATTTTCTGAATGGAACTATTCCTCCACAGCTCTCTAACTGCAAAAATCTATTGACATTGTTTCTGGACAGCAATCAATTATCTGGAGACTTACCTTCCCACCTGGGAAACTTGGCTGCCCTTAATGTCTTGGACATACAGAACAACCAGCTATCAGGAAAAATTCCCACTTCTATACAAAACTGCCAACATCTCTTTGAACTCAGGCTTTCAAATAATTCTCTCACAGGATCTATTCCAATGGAGATTGGAATGCTTGCAAATCTACAACGATTTCTAGACTTGAGCGGTAATAAGTTATCTGGAACGATTCCCGCTTCACTTGGTAATTTAATAATGTTAGAAGTATTGGATCTCTCTGACAATGAACTTGAGGGTCATGTCCCACAAGAGCTTGCAGATCTCAGAAGCTTGAATACCCTCAATCTAGACAACAATAGGCTTGAGGGGCAACTGCCTCCAAGTCTTTCCAAATGGCCATGGACTTCCTTCGACAAAAATCCAAGCCTTTGTGGTTATCCTCTGAACTCCTGTGTAACAAATGACTTGGCTTCTGAGAAGAAAGTATTATCAACAGGATCAGTTATAGGAATTTCTATTGCAGGAGTAGGTTGTTTTGCTCTTCTGGTTGGAATTATTATTTTCCTATTCTTGAGAGTTTCATCAACGTGGGAACCACCAGCAGGACCTTCCTATATATACTACACAAACCAGCAAAGTTGGGTAGGCATAAGACAAAACAGGTGGACCTTCGGAGACATCATGGAAGCTACAGACAATCTCAGTGATGAATTCATTATTGGATTGGGAGGATTTGGGACAATTTACAGGGCTGAAATGAGTAGTGGAGAGGTATTTGCAGTGAAGAAAATTGTCTTCAGTGATGATGATCCACTTCATCATAAGAGTTTTGTTCGAGAATCGCAGACCCTTGGCAGGATTCAGCATAGGCACCTTGTAAAACTGCTTGGCTGCTGTTCTCACCGAGGCACAAATTTGTTGGTCTATGATTATATGCCTAATGGAAGCCTATGGGACAGGCTACATGGTTCTTTGGCCAATACGCTGTTTTGGAAGTCCCGTCTCAAGATTGCTATTGGCATGGCCGAAGGTGTTTCATATCTTCACCATGATTGTGTTCCGACAATAATACATAGAGACATCAAATCTAGTAACATTCTCCTGGATTCTGAAGGTGAAGCCCATGTAGGTGATTTTGGGCTGGCAAAGTATTTAGATGCATCCAAGTCAGCATATTCTACATCCTTGTTTGCTGGCTCCTATGGCTATATAGCTCCAGAATTTGCTTACTCAATGAGAGCCACAGAGAAGAGTGATGTTTACAGTGTAGGAGTTGTGCTAATGGAGTTGGTAACTGGAAAAATTCCAACAGATGAAAGCTTTCCTGAAGGCATGGACATTGTGGCATGGGTTCGATCATGCCTTTCTAAGGATTCTATGGGGTGTGAGGTCTTAGACACCCGTTTAGGACCATACACTTCTTCTGAAGAGGTAGAGATGTTCCTGGTTTTGAAAATTGCACTGTATTGTACCAAATCATCATACACAGAAAGACCCACCATGAGAGAAGTTGTTGATAGACTCAACCATGTGAGTAGACAGAGCAGTGCCCCATGAAATTCATTTCTGTTTACATACTCACTGATAGAATCCACCTCTGCTATCTTATGCTGTGTTATATTGTTCATGTCTTCATGTGTTTGTGTTGCATTTTCTGCTTTCTGTTAAATCTGATCATAAAACACTAACATTTTGTGATGTTATTGTTGATGAACTTCCACTGTAAATGGAAAAGCCTACTGTTTTGATTTACCGATTTAATGTATTCTTGAAGAACTGACTCCGGTGTTCTAAATAGTACTACATCAAACCCATAATTGCAGCTTCTCCAAACATGTGGAGACTGGAAAACTTGTTTGCTGAACATCATGTATAATCGTTCACTTCTTGCACTAGCATAGATTTTATAAGTAATATTGTTTTGAAGAGTTACTTAGAATATGTATTGATTCTTCATGTTAATTTGGTAGAAGGAAATTGCAAATTTGTATATATGATATACTTGTTACTTTTTAAAGCACAGAAAATCTTAACTATTCCTGTTCATCTACAGTTTTATAGCTAATTTGATTATTTGATCTTAGAGACGTTAGATTTCCACAGTCCATATTTGATCTTTTTTCTTTTCTGAAGATTATTGTCAATTTAGAATTTTGATAATGCAGTCCATTTTCTTAATCAGTAGCAATACAAATGAGGAAATGCTTTGATCCTTGATAATTGGATTATTTTACTCAAAAATCTGTTTTCCCTACTTTCCCGTATCTCAGAATTCAAAGCATGTAATTTTATATAGACCAAGATTTAATCAATGTGGTGTTTGTGCTATAATAAATAGTTAATTGTTTTACAGATTTCTATTGATAAAAAGAGAAATTCTTCCCAAAAACTCATTATGAGAAGAGGAAATTTGGAACCAGAAGAAGATAAAAAGGGAAAGAGTTTACTAAAGCGTTCTAAGTGAATACATTCTGTATCAAATTCAGCAGAATTCCTTGCTGTCGAACTCTCTGAGGAAAAAATATTATCCTTGTTCAGGTGTTAATTTTTTACATATTTTTCAATAAGTGAGCCTGCTTAGAGTTGGAATAAGATGATACATCAGTATATCTGTTAGTTTGCATTAGAATAATTTGTTAGTGATTCAATCCATCTTATTTTGCATTAGAATGGTCTATTGATAATTCGGTCTTTCTTACTGGTAACTTTTAAGACTATGCAAAGTATATCTTGCTCTTTTAAGCCAGTCTCCTACAAAAGGAAAGTAGTTTTAATGGATCTAAGGGCAGCTGTTTTTATTCCTTTAGTAAACCGTAGTTTGCATGTTCAGGAATTTGATATACACAAGAAATATATTTAATATTGACCCAGGTAACAAATTGCTTGCTAATTTTAATTGGTGCATCTTCCAGTGAAGATGGTGTGTTAATGCAACTTCATGTGAATGATTCTTTATTTATTAATTCATGATATTGTTCATTTTGATAGTTTAGCTTATTGGACTCAAAGACCGATATGATTCTTCTGTCAAATTTTGGATGTGGTCTTGAGTGTTTATATGCATTTTGCAAGTATGTTGGAAGTTTTGGTGAAAATAATTTACAAGTTTTGCTGCTTCTTGCAAGTTCATAAATATAATCATATTGTTCTCATAGGAAGGACATTTTAGTAATATAGGATGTTCACCTTTTGTTAGCCTTTGTTTGTATATCTTGCATGTGTTCCAACCACAAACATTATGAGCTTGCCCATCATCTACTTATGCTAATAAATGACAGCACTCTGCCCTTCATTTCTTTTTGAGCAGTCTTAATGTGTGCTAAGTAAGTTCTGTATGAATCAAATGCAGTTTTTCAGAATTCCATAAGATATTGAATGCTGTTCCCTTTACAAGCCTTCCAGATTAAGACTTTTAGGAAATGCCAATAATCTTCATTTTCCAATTACTGTGCACTGCTTTCACATGCAAACGAAAGAAATGCAATTCTCGAACAGATTCCATGCAATTTTACATGCAAGAAACTAATTAACAAGAGACCAGAACGAAAATGAGCTTAATTATTCATTATCTTTTTAATCATTTACATTCTTAACTCTTTGCTCATATTTAGATTCCCCAAACACAACTTCGCATGTTTTTATGTGATGCTTTGTCAACGAACATTCCAATCTCAAAATCCATTTGTGAAACAGTGTCTTACATATCTTCCTGGACTCAATTGAGGTTGTATTTTAATTTGCTTCATTGAGTTGTATGGTTTTTGCATACACAATGTATGGTTGCTACAAGGCCTCGTTTCAAATTGTTTCGATCATCATTGAAAGGATCAGATAACAATAGTTTGACATGTGACAATATAGTTTTCAATATCCAAATTCCAAGGGTCTATTGCAATTTGACAAAAAACACAAGTGGGTTTTGATTCGTATCTTGTACTTGCCATTTTTTGGAAGAAAGGGCAGTCTTTTGACTGCTGAAAATGTGTTTGGTGCTATAGGACATTAAAATGCAGATTTTAGCAAAAAAGAGAAGATTAGAAACTATAATGCAGATTTTAGCAAGAAGAGAAGATTATAAGCTAATGCAGGTTTTAGCAAGAAAGAGAAGTTTAGAAACTAATGCAGGTTTTAGCGAGAAAGAGAAGATAAGTTGCGGTAGGCAGAAAAACAAAATCATTGGGGTCAAAATGAAATTGTTGGTCTATGCAAGTTGGTGAAGTTGTTACATTAGTTTGTGGCATTATAGTTGTCAAATTTTCTTCATTTAGGTGCATCTGCTTAGTCTTTTCAGCTCCTTGGAGCATTGTAAAGTTATATGTGGACCATGTGGATATAGGTTAATCATCTTAGAAGCTTGCAATGCAAGATTAGAGAGATGTAAAAAGATATTTCTTATTGCAATTCTCCATCTTAGGGATTGTTGCAAAAGCAAAAGTAGAGAAATCAGTTTGTAAGAGCGTTTTTAGAGGTGGTGTTCAAGTTCTTTATATGCAATGGCTTAGATCTTATTGTAAGCCATTTTGGAGTACTTAAGTGAGACTTGTGCACCTTATAGTTGGAGTTTCAACCTGAAGGGGGTTTCTTTGGGGTATATTTGTCTCTAACTTCATTGCTATTGTTTTCTTTGATTTGGAGTTCCTTGTTCATTAATGTTTTTATAAGTTCAGACATCTATCTTCATCAACTAAGATGATTTATCTGAATGTTGAAATTAGTGTGGTATAAATATTCAAGTTTATGGATCAATTGGCATTAAAGTATGTTCTTTCTTTTTGGAAAAGTAGTTGGGAGTGTTTTGTAGGTACATGTTGACGAGTATGAGTGGAAAAATGTTTGGCCTTTGCAAAGAGACATTGAAGTGGAGATGTCAGTTAATAAGCATCGCAAGAGAAGAGTACATTGATGTTGAAGCAAACTTTTCGAAGAGGTGGATAAAGCCATATGTAGATGCTTATTTCTAGCCACCTTCTAATGTCACACTTAACATTACATTTCAATACTATGTCACATTCTAATACCATTTCCTAATTCTATACTAATTCTCTTTTCCTTTTACCACCACTAATTAATTAAGTAATTCATGTTATTTAGCTAATTAGGCTAATATTTATCCAAATAAATCTATTTTCAATTATTCTCCACAAATAATTAAATAATTAATTACCGACTCATTCCATCATAACTTCCTATAAATTCTCCTATTTTTAATCCATGTACAACTAATTAGTTAAAATAAATAAATAAAAGACTAATTATCCACGTTCATTTTAGATCCCATTAAAAGTTCTCACGACTCTTCTTGACTATTCTTAGTCAATGAAGATTCTCCACTCTTCTTAATCAATTTCAATCATTATTCAAGATCAAATATTCACTATTCACATCCTTATCCAAAATTTATAAATCAACCATCTCCTTCATCAAATTATGAATAACTTATTAACCTATAGGTACATGCTATTGATTTGACAAGCAACCTCTATTTTCACATCAAGTCTTCAAAAGCATATCCAATACATCTCAGGTTTGCATCTAGCAATATTTTGTTGATTTTGTTTTGTATTTGCATTCTTTGTTGCTCTAGCTTAAGTATTTTTGGGTTTGGAATATGGATGTTAGATTTAGATTAGTTTCCTATTATTCATTCCAAATTTAGGGTATATACTCTTGCATGTCTAGCTAGACTGTCTTTTGTCTAATTTTATTTTTGTAGATGTTTCACAGTTTGATTTGACATATTTTGTGTGGAGGATTTGTGTTTAGATAATGTAAGTCACTTTGGCACAAAACAAACTTTTTTGTTGGATTCAAAGACATGAGAACTCCTAAATCCATATAAAATTTGTCAGTTTTGAATTAAGAGAAATTGAGGCAAATTAAATTTATTTGCCCAAAGAGACCATATGATCCTTGCATAGGTGTGTTGTACCTCCTTGTCCATCATCAACCTCTGCAACAAATCTTTGGAAAAAGCAAGATAAGTTGCAGCAGCACCCTGATAAAAATTACTCCTATTGTTTGAATCCACCGTCTGTGCTATCAAAACACGTCCCTACAATCCCACATTACTCCCCAAAATAAGCAGAATTCCCCAATTTAACACACACCCAACCCACCATTTCAAATTCCATAACAAGGAAGCAGAAACTTCCACTTTATTTTCCCCAAAATTACGTTCGATGGGTCCTTGACCTGATTATAGTGGTACACCAATCAACAGATTAAGGTCTTATAAGATTTGTTGCTGGTGGGAATTCTTAAGGATCAGATCTGCCATATGAGAATCGGCCTATCTTGAATGTAGCTTGTTGATGACAGATTTTAGGGGGATAATGCTTCAATTCTAAAAGCAGTCAAAAGCATAAAATCAAAACTTCTCTTTGTTTCTACTGTTCTGTTCAAAAGTAAATCGGTATACCTTTTCATAGTATGGTACAGTAGTTAAAACCCTTCTGTGATGAGTAAAATGTCCTATAAACCGCACTTAAGGATTCTAACGAGATCTTCATAATGATTTCTATAGCACACACTACCCCAATCTCTAATGGACATGTCAGATCGTTGAACACAATCTTGGACTACGTGAGAGTGATTTGTGGCATTCTTCTTAAGAGATGTGTAGATGTCTAAATTTGGACACTTAATTTATCCAAATTCATCCCCTTTCATCTTATTTTCGTTAATTAAGTAATACTGTTATTATTTAATTAATAGCTTTAATTATGCCAAATCCCTAAGGTATTTAATTAATAATACCTTATCTCTTTAATCCTCCTTCCATCAATTGAATTAAATAAATATTCCATTTATTTAATTCCCTTCATGTCACATCCTCCATCATTTTTATCTTATCTTAATCCTTCTTCTAATCCCATCATTAGGATGTGCACATGCCTAATCCTTGATTAGGATGGGTCACATCCTCCAACTTTTGCAAGTTGGCCTCTAATCTCTCTTAGCCACCTAACCATCCTCTAATCCCTCACTAATTAGTCTAATCAACCTCTCAAGGAATTTTTAATTGCTTTTATCCTTCCAAGGAATATTAAATTCCTTTTACTCTGCCCCATGTGATCTTTGACTTGTCACATCAAGTCACATGTGAGATCTAACTCTCTTCTAATCTTCATTAATTAATCTAATCAAGTACTTGCACAATCCTAATCACCCACTTTAGTCAACTCTCCCCATCCCCCAAGGAATTTTTAATTCCTTTTTATTCATCCTAGGCTCCTCTCTTCCCCATGTGAATTTTTAATTCACCTTTTAATCCCCCAATGCACCCTTTGGAATTTAAAATTCCTTCCCTCTTCCCCATGCAGAATGTTGAAATTTTTAATTCCTGTAATCCTCTACCACATGGGGACAAGTACCTCGCTATCGAGGAGATCTTGTCCAATCCAAGGTGCTGCCCTCATGTCATGTCCTTTTCCTTCCACCTCATGTCCACTTCACCTTTTAGGGCTATCTCACATGCCACATGTCAAGATGTGAGGGCTTGTGAGTTCTCAACTCACCTTAGCCCTACATCTTGATATTTGGTGGATCAATCTCAACCGTCCATTTTCCCCTAGGATTTCCCAAAAATCCTATAAATACCCCCTCTTTTCTCTCATTTTGGGGAGATCATTTTGTGTAGCCAAACTCTTACAGTTTTGTTTCTCAATCCACACTTAGCTATTTTCATGTTTTCAAGCATCATTTGCATCTCACATCACACATCTTGTGCCATCTAAGGAGCATACACATCCAAGATCGAAGGGCCAACCAAAGGATCGACTCAACGCAAGGTATAAAGTTCCATTTCGTGGCTTTGTCTTGTTTTGTTTCCAACTTAGGCTAATCTCGAAGTGTAGGTTGTTTTAGTTGTTTATTTGCGCTCTTTAAGTTGTTGCTTGCTTTCTAACATCTCTATTTCGACCTATCACAAGATGATTATGCTTTTTATATGAAATAGTTATTAATGAGTTGTATTAAGCACAAAAAAGGAATAAAATTATTGGTAACAGTTAAAAGACCAGCAGAAAACAGATTAATAGTCAAAACATACAGTCACAGCTGGTTTTAGATTGACAGATACTGCTGCAAAACAGTATCAGAACAGCATTATGTTCTAAAACTATCAATACTTAGCTAGACATAGAAATGATTAGAGGAGAGGTTTGAAAATTTAAATATTCTATTATAAATTATTTAAAGTTAATTTTTTATTTTAGCTAATGAAGATAATTTGTCTTTTGTAATTTTAATCTTTGTAGGACTAAAATGAATTCTTAGTCAATAGGAAATTGAAGGTAACATTTAAATATAATTTTTAAGTCAGTTTATAAATATTAAGAATAATTTTTTTAATATTACATAATTAATTATATAACAGTAAATCTATGCATGTTTTTACTACAAATTTGTATTTTTTGATAAGTAATGGCATCTACTTATTCAACTCTCCCAAGAGTTGTATTTTTTGATCGATTATAGAGGCTATTCATCCATGTTAACATATGCTGAGATTTACTGAAGATTTAATTTATAGAGTTGCAGAGTTGCAGTCATTGAAAATAATTGTGCTTGAACAGTAACTATGGTCTTATGTTACATAGATGGCAACCAAAGAAGTCCAAATGTATCATTTAACTTTACTTGCCATTGAGACTACAATTTGGACAGCTTAAGGGGCAACATCAAATTTAAATCAAAGTGGCTTAGAATCGTATCTAAGTATGTTTAATAATAAGCCTAGGTTTAAGAGATATAAATTAAAATGTTTATGATTTCAATTAGAGTTAACTACGATGGACAGATTGACCATCCAACATCTTCCTACCCAATCATATAGCAATGCCAACAATAGTATCCATGTCTGGATTCTTTATAAGTTGAATGAGAGATATGTTTTAGCTTAAACACTTAAAAAAAATCGTAATCATATGGGATGTCCCAAATGTCCATCTAAACTATTATAAATGCTCGACATACTCTCTTTCATCTATAGGCATGAAAATCTCTATTTATATTTATACTCTCTCAACTAATTTTTGACAAGGACTGTGCACTTTTTTTCTGATTAAGTTATTTATTTTTTGCAGGTGCCCAATGCCATTGGCTTCCTTTTAGGAATGACTCAGCTACTTGTTTACCTCATTTACAGAAGATCAGAGCCCATTTTACCTGTATCTACTAAAATTTATAAACTTCCTGAAACAAGAAAAGATAGATGAGGCAGTCGATCTGCCTATCCACATAGTGGAGGTGGACGCCTCAAATGTTGTCAAAATGGCTGCAGTAAAAGTTGTTATTACTGATCAAGTTTGATTCATTCTCATTGATCAATAATTAACAGGCTCTATGCATGGTACAACCTCCTCAGACAATCAGGCTCTATTTAATTGCTACATTTGTTGTAGTTCCACATCTGATGAATCACTTCATTCTCAAAATTCTTGTTGAGGTTAGTTTGGGCCTAAATTGAGCTTCTCCTACATGTATGCTATGTGGTTATCTTAAGTATATTTTTAAGAATCATATTTGATGCATCAGACTCAATCCTTTTTTATCCACTTTCTTTTCTCTGCCAAGCATTTAGAGCATTTAGATTCTTGAGCTCCAAACAAGATTTTTGCACCCTTTTACACAAATATATTAATTGCATGACAAGAATGGTCATTACTTTTTTATTTGCTTTCTTCTCTAAATCAAAATGCATCACCCTCTCCGGCAAGAACTCGACGCTTGCATCACTTGTTTTAAATTGAAACATTATATTTTTAAGTTCTAATTATTGGAAGATTTATTGAGAGATTTAGATGTCACAATTAAGAGGTTTTCTTACAAAAGTTGTATGTGATATTTAATAAAAAAATTAACATATCACATATCATGTTAATTCTAAATATCAGATAAATCACATGCTATTCTCTAAATAAAGGCAATCGACTATGCATTTGTATCAAAAGGTGCTGTTGCTAGTTATCATATGTTACTAGATTTGATGTTTTTTTAATAAAATCTTCAACTTGCCAAGCCTCTCTACTGATTCATTTAGAATTTGATGTATTGCAGGGGCAGTTAAGGTGAATGGATTTGTATGCAAGGATTCCAAGACAGTAAAATCCTCAGATTTCCTGTTCAAAGGGCTGCGTAATCCTGGCTTAACCAATACCACATTTAGCAGTAGGGTTACATCAGGAAATGTGGAGAGCTTTCCAGGGCTAAACACTTTAGGCATCTCAATGAACAGAGTAGACTTAGCCCCTGGAGGCATAAACCCACCTTATACTCACCCTCTTGCAACAGAGATTGTATACTTAATGAAGGGAACCATTCTTGCTGCCTTTGTCAGCACCAACAATGTTTTATACTCTCAGAAAATGAAGAAGGGAGATGTGTTTGTGATACCAAGGGGGTTAGTCCATTTTCAGCAGAATATAGGGTCTTCCAAGGCTGTGGCAGTCACTGCTTTTAATAGTCAGTTGCCTGGAGCTCAGATTCTTCCTTTAACACTTTTTGGGTCTAGTCCTGCAATTTCAGAGGAGGTTTTGGCTAAGACCTTTCAGATCAGCAAACAAGAAGTGAAAGAAATCAGTTTTAAATTTACTCCACAATAAAAGATTGAACTCCATTACCATTGGATGACTACATAACTATTTGAATAAATCTGTGGGATAAAAAAAGTGATATGGTTTCACATATTGTATCCGATTAAATGATTGACTGAATTATTAATTTATTTGGTGTTTGTTGTTTAGCCCCAATTAAACAATAAAGTTCAAGTTGAGAATTACAGCAGTTCAAAATTTACTTCGAATTATTGCATTAATTTATTAAAATCTTTCTTTCCATTCAATACTTCCATGATTTGAAGAGGGCTTATATGCTTAATGAATCCCTGGTTTTGGGTTTTAATGTACTGATTAATTTATTTGAATCTTTCTCCTACCCAATACTTGGACGAGTCGAAGGGAGCCCGTATACTTATAGAACCCTTGATTTTTGGTCTAAGTTTCCCAAATAAATGATGTTTTGCTCTATATTTCATATTTCATGGTGTAGACAGCCGTTATTGGCATGGTGTAATGGTTTATAGGTGGCATTGTTGTTCTTGCCACCAAGGTTCAAACCCCATTGGGTTGGTATTGTTGAATGGTTGTATTCTGGTTCATAGCTCCAGTCAAAAGCGTTTACCCCTTTAATAATAATATTTCATGGTGTAGACGGGGTCTGCATGCTTAATGATTTGTCATTATTAGTTCCTGCCGCTGTGCAGGTTTCTTGATTCACTCGCTCAGTTCATTAATCCCTCCCTTTGCCAGTCAATTAGAAACAGGTATCGTGTTTGATCGAACAGGGTTTGTAATGTTTGATTTGTTTTTAAAATTTTGACCAAATATTTAATTGCGATGCATTTTGCTTGCTGTTATGTGATTGTTTATAGTTTGAACAATCTTACAGTGCAGATCAAATTTAAAGAGGAAAAGCATATATTTTAGCAATGCAAAAAGAGAAAGGCCAAAATTGTAAGAGCGCTGGTTCTGTTGACAGGTGATCTGAGGAAGCAATGTGAATTTTAGTTTAGTTTGTGTCTTGCATCTCCGCCCGCCCTACCTGCCCCAGAGCGTGTCCTTCCTAGTGCATGTAACATATAAGCCAACAATTTGTTTGTATAGTCCTCTAGCTTTTTCTGGCAATTGCTAGAAATTAAAATTGGAAGAGATCACCACGAACCTGAGAACTGGATCTTGCAAATAATCAGATATCTAGAAGGAAGGTGTCCTTTATGACTTCAATACTGGGCAAAGAAGTAGATTGAGACTCCTAGCTATTAGTTTCAGATTCATCAATGGAGTTCTGTACAAATTGAACGATGATGGTGTTTTTCTCAGCTAGCAGCAGTTCAAAGCCGCCTTCAGCAACAGTGGCCCGGTAGATTTGTAGCGGCTTCCTCTGCATCCGGCAAGAAGTCCGCCCGCCGCTAGCAAGGAGGCCCTAGGTAGTGAAACCCAGTTACTGGCGCTGCTTATTATGCTTCTTCTTCTTCTGGTTCATCAACACAAAAGCACGAAACCCCATTATGGTGGCCTGCTCTTTCATGGATGGATATGCTTATGTTTTCGAACCCCAAATAAGAGTCTAAATCTGCGGTCCCATGGAGGGGCTTCAGAACGTTTCTTTCTTTTCTCTTTTTCTTTCTTTTTCTTCTGTTTTTTCCGGTGGAGTAAGTGTTTTAGGAGGGCAAAATATAAAATGGTACAAGATTAGTTTTTTTTTTAATTTATTTATTTGCTTTTGAGTTTGTTATTTTAAAGTGGTGTGTTTGGGGTGGAATTAGAAATTTCCCTCAGTGTTTAGGAAATTTTCTATCATTTGTCAATCATCTAAAAAATTTAGATGTTCATCAATTTTTATTTTTTTATCATTTTATGTGTATTCTTTGTTGAATTGAATATGCAAAATAATTAAATTTTAGAAATTAAACTTTTATACAAAATTCATGGCACCACCCACATTAAAATACTCTAAAAAATTTCAACAACACCCAGTGCAATTTTTTAGAAGCCCCTTTCATGGGTTTGCACCCTAGGAGATAATATTGGATTTAGGGGAATGGAACTTGGTGCCCAACTTTATGGCACGACTACCAAGGCACTTGGCATCGTAATCTACAGGGAATTATGGACCATGCCAATATCTATCAAGTATGGTCTAGCAATAAAGTTGAGGGTGAGTTGTCATTTTTAGGAGCATTAAGATGATACTATCACTAACATATATATCTTTTAAAAATCTATTAAATATATGAAGAGATATTCTTCTCAAGGTACTTTTTTTAATATTTAAACCCTATTGCACTTATATGTGATAAATTGATTTAAAAAGAGGCACCTGAAGAAGAATATCTCTCAATGTATTTTATATAGATTTTTAAAAGTTATATATACTAGTAAAACCTATAGTTCCAACATGTAAGATGTTAATTCAGTCTCCAACATAATTTAAAGATATGCAATACTTATACTTCTAGATAAACAAAATTTAATATTTTAAAATAATTTTTAAAATGTGACTTACACCCTCCAAAAAAATATACACTTTAAATATACATGAAAGTAATATTACTCACATATGTGTATTAAATAATAATAACATTATAATTTATTATAGTATCATATAATAATATTAATTATATATTTCTAGAAGATTATATATCTCAGGGTCATCGTTAGGGCTAGATTTAGGACTAAAATTAAGTATAGGGTTCAAATTATAGATAAGGTTAAGGTTAGAATTAGTGTTAGGTTATAGCTATACTATGGGTAAGTGTTAGAATCAAGGATAGGATTATAGTTAAGAGTAAGGTTAGGATTATAGTGAGAATTATGATTAGAGAACTAGAATTATTAAGAGTTATGCTTAGAACTATAGTTAGACTTAGGGTTAGGGTTACACAAAGGGATTAAATTTAGAATAGAAATAGGTTTAGCATTAGGGTTAAAATTGAGATTAATGTTAGGCTTAGGATTTGGGGTAGAATAAAAACTAGGGCTGGGTTAGGGTTAGAAATAGGATTAAAATTAGGATTATGGTTAGGTTTATATTTTATATTTAGATGTTAGAATTAGGGTTAGGATTAAGGTGAATTTTAGGGTTAGGGTTATAATTTTAAGGTCAAGGTTAGGGTATATGGTAAGTGTTAGGTTTAGATTTAATAGGGTTAGGGTTAGAATTATGACTAGTGTTAGGTTGAGGTTTAGAATTGGGGTTAATATTAGAATTAAAACTAAGTTTAGGGTTAAGGTTATAATTAGAGTAAGGGTTACGGTTAAAATTAGGGTTACCCTTAAGATTATAATTATAGTTAAGGTTAAGGTTAGAATAGAATTAGGCTTACCATTACAATTAGGTTGAATGTTAGGGTTGGATTAGAAATATGATTCAAATAAAATTTATAATTAGAATTAGAATTAGGGTTAGGTTAGGATTGAGTTTAGAATTATACTTAAAAATTAGGTTTACAATTAAATTTATTATTTTAATTAAATATATTATAATGATAAAAAATTAATTCTAACATATTTAAGGTTTTTATAAATGTAGAAGAGGAGATTTGACACCCTCAAGACAATGAGGCCTCAAGGAGTGAATGGCCCTCAACTACCTCAAAGATCAAAGCTCAGGTGATGTGATAAAGTGATAAAAGGTGGTTTTTTATATAGAAGTAAAATAAGAGAGTCCCAAAAATTGAAAGAATGGGTCACAAAGGTCCCTTGGACAAACTGACAAGCTCTCAGTCAAGGACAATAACATGACATGTGAATGTCCCCATGACGTGTTGGTGTCTCGTATGGATAAAAACTTGAGACTGTCACATAAGACTAGTAAGGACCTACTAATAATCTAATAATTGAATTCCTAAGATTTTGGAGATAAAAATATAATAAAAAAATTTAAAATAGACTAAACAATAGAAAATGGACAATAAAACAAGAACGAAGTAAGAAAATAATCATAAGATGTTTGAGAATGAAGCCTCTAGCGAAGATGCTCTCTCAATACCTACACACATAAGACCAAGAGAAGATGTTGTGGTTGTTTAAAGGCTTTCCTTAGTCAACTGTTGCTTGGTGTTTCCACCTCCACAGACAACTAGATATGATCAAGATAGAGATAAAATATACAAGATAAAGAAAAGATAGAAGTGCTAGAATAACAAGTTAACAAAGTCAAGATACAACACAACAAAGAGACTATGGCTACCTTCCTATTGCAAGTGATAATACCGAAGGGAAGAAGTGTTGGCATTTGTTGTCATTGATGTCAATACTTGGTGAGTTTGTTGGCATTGGTTGTCAACACTTGGGAAGATTATTACATATGTTTGTGATATTTTTGTTTGGCATTGGTTGTCATTAATGACAACACTATTTTTCGATTGTCATTGGTGTATCATGGTGTTGCTAATGTTCATGTCATTCCCTTGACGTTGTTGATGTTCTTGGTTGGATTTCATTTTTTGTTTGATGAAAATTAATTGTGTATGGTTGTTGTTAGTAAAAATGATACTATGATGATATATTTGGATGAGGGTTAGAAGTATTAAGATGAGGATTAGAAGCATTAAGATGAGGAACATAAGTGTTTTTGATGGTGGAGAGATGTTGTTGATGATCTCTAGTATGGTGTATTCTCTCTCATGTTGTTCTTGAGGAAGTATGTGTTACTATAAGGTTGTTCTAGTCACCACAAGTTGATGAAAAACTTTTGCTAGAGGAACTTATTGTGAAGATTTTTTGGGAGAATTCCTCACATTTCTTTGCTAGATTGAAGATATGGTCTTGTATTTTGGGATTCAGAGTTTGTGCTTTGTGGATGTTGCATTCCTATCTTTCTAGGTCACCTATGTTGTTGAGGAGGTTTCTAGTATTTTCTGTGTATTGGTAGTTTTGTTGGTTGTTTGGATTGGTCCAAAAATGCTCTATATTTATCTACATTGATGTTTCTCTTCCCATGACTTGGTCTACGTGCTCTTAGTGGTTGTGAAGTGTTTCAATTTATCTTTCATGGGATAATGTGTATTGCAAGTTGATATGTTAATGTTCTATATGATGGTTTTGCATTCTATGCTTTTGGGATGAAGTATTATTTTTTTGTTTAGTTTATGATAGATTTTTGTGGCTTGGAAATGTCAAAGAAGTATCACAAAGGGTTGTTGGATGTTCATGGAACATATCTTTATGATCTACACATTAGTGGTTGATCTCTTTGATATCACATATTGTTTTAAGTTGACTTTTTGGGTAATTTATGGATATTTGACTGACAAGGCTTGTTCTCTTGCTTGCATTATGTTCTTAAGGGTTTGTGCCAACATATGAAGTTATGTTAAGATGGATTTAGGTCCTAACCTATCTTTTTTAGGACCACATTGAGTAAATTAACTTGCAAGTATGTTTTTGGGTCAACTGGTAATGTGCTACATGTTTCATCCTCATATTTCCTTGTTGTCGACTTGGGTTGATGTGCACCAGCATGTGAGTTATTTGGAATCACTTTGGAAGATTTAATCAAGTTTTTTTGGGTCCTCTCTATCTTTTGGATAAGACCATATTATGTTTTTGTGGCTGAATTGTTGAAATAATTGTTTGTATTATTTTTGGTTGACCTAATTAATGTTTTGAGATCTTATGGAGGATATAAATGCAAAAAAACTTCAATTGGAAGATGTGAGAGAGTGTTGTATGGAATGAAATAGTGAGTTGTGAAAAGAAAAGAGAAATAAGCTTTAACACCTCAGTCAATAGAGTGTAAATTGTTGACATATGTTGTAACTTCTATATCTTCATGTATCCTACTTTGAGATAGTGAATCTCATCAGGTTCTTGCAATTTGTATCTCACATTAGGGTTGTGCACCTCAGTACTACAAGTCCATTGTATCTTTCCATAAGGTTGTGATCTTTAGCCTGCAAGTCATAAGGTAATGAGCCTTAACAAATTGCAATTTTGTAAGCAATGAGCTTCTATATTGAGAGATTTATCTATGTGGTTTTTCCCTTCTTGGGTTTTCTAAGATGGCACATGATTGAGCTTACAAAGGTCCTAGTTTTGATGGGACAAATTTTAGCTTTTGGAAGTTGAGAATGGAAGATCGTCTAAACTCTTTAGGGTTTGGTGTTTGGCAATTTATCAAGGATGGTTATACCGCTCCTACCACTCCTCCAATAGATCTAGCTGAGATAAGGTTGTATGAGAACAAAACCAAAGCTAAGAATGCTATCTTGTGTAGGTTATCTAATTCAAAAATTTTGAAGGTGATGAATTGCAATTTTGCTAAGGATGTCTAGGGAAAATTTGGTAGAATTTATGAAGGAGATATTTAGGTGAAGCAAGCTAAGATGAAAATCTACAAGAGAAAATTTGAGACCTTGATAATTCCAAAGGATGAAGATATTACTAGTTATATTCTTTGGGTGGATGAAGTAGTTACTGGCATCAAAGATCATGGTGGATAAGTAAAAGAAGATGAGATTGTG
>VDFB02105785.1:530694073-530745219 GCA_007258455.2 Sequoia sempervirens | reverse complement strand
ATTAAAATGCAGATTTTAGCAAAAAAAGAGAAGATTAGAAACTATAATGCAGATTTTAGCAAGAAGAGAAGATTATAAGCTAATGCAGGTTTTAGCAAGAAAGAGAAGTTTAGAAACTAATGCAGGTTTTAGCGAGAAAGAGAAGATAAGTTGCGGTAGGCAGAAAAACAAAATCATTGGGGTCAAAATGAAATTGTTGGTCTATGCAAGTTGGTGAAGTTGTTACATTAGTTTGTGGCATTATAGTTGTCAAATTTTCTTCATTTAGGTGCATCTGCTTAGTCTTTTCAGCTCCCTGGAGCATTGTAAAGTTATATGTGGACCATGTGGATATAGGTTAATCATCTTAGAAGCTTGCAATGCAAGATTAGAGAGATGTAAAAAGATATTTCTTATTGCAATTCTCCATCTTAGGGATTGTTGCAAAAGCAAAAGTAGAGAAATCAGTTTGTAAGAGCGTTTTTAGAGGTGGTGTTCAAGTTCTTTATATGCAATGGCTTAGATCTTATTGTAAGCCATTTTGGAGTACTTAAGTGAGACTTGTGCACCTTATAGTTGGAGTTTCAACCTGAAGGGGGTTTCTTTGGGGTATATTTGTCTCTAACTTCATTGCTATTGTTTTCTTTGATTTGGAGTTCCTTGTTCATTAATGTTTTTATAAGTTCAGACATCTATCTTCATCAACTAAGATGATTTATCTGAATGTTGAAATTAGTGTGGTATAAATATTCAAGTTTATGGATCAATTGGCATTAAAGTATGTTCTTTCTTTTTGGAAAAGTAGTTGGGAGTGTTTTGTAGGTACATGTTGACGAGTATGAGTGGAAAAATGTTTGGCCTTTGCAAAGAGACATTGAAGTGGAGATGTCAGTTAATAAGCATCGCAAGAGAAGAGTACATTGATGTTGAAGCAAACTTTTCGAAGAGGTGGATAAAGCCATATGTAGATGCTTATTTCTAGCCACCTTCTAATGTCACACTTAACATTACATTTCAATACTATGTCACATTCTAATACCATTTCCTAATTCTATACTAATTCTCTTTTCCTTTTACCACCACTAATTAATTAAGTAATTCATGTTATTTAGCTAATTAGGCTAATATTTATCCAAATAAATCTATTTTCAATTATTCTCCACAAATAATTAAATAATTAATTACCGACTCATTCCATCATAACTTCCTATAAATTCTCCTATTTTTAATCCATGTACAACTAATTAGTTAAAATAAATAAATAAAAGACTAATTATCCACGTTCATTTTAGATCCCATTAAAAGTTCTCACGACTCTTCTTGACTATTCTTAGTCAATGAAGATTCTCCACTCTTCTTAATCAATTTCAATCATTATTCAAGATCAAATATTCACTATTCACATCCTTATCCAAAATTTATAAATCAACCATCTCCTTCATCAAATTATGAATAACTTATTAACCTATAGGTACATGCTATTGATTTGACAAGCAACCTCTATTTTCACATCAAGTCTTCAAAAGCATATCCAATACATCTCAGGTTTGCATCTAGCAATATTTTGTTGATTTTGTTTTGTATTTGCATTCTTTGTTGCTCTAGCTTAAGTATTTTTGGGTTTGGAATATGGATGTTAGATTTAGATTAGTTTCCTATTATTCATTCCAAATTTAGGGTATATACTCTTGCATGTCTAGCTAGACTGTCTTTTGTCTAATTTTATTTTTGTAGATGTTTCACAGTTTGATTTGACATATTTTGTGTGGAGGATTTGTGTTTAGATAATGTAAGTCACTTTGGCACAAAACAAACTTTTTTGTTGGATTCAAAGACATGAGAACTCCTAAATCCATATAAAATTTGTCAGTTTTGAATTAAGAGAAATTGAGGCAAATTAAATTTATTTGCCCAAAGAGACCATATGATCCTTGCATAGGTGTGTTGTACCTCCTTGTCCATCATCAACCTCTGCAACAAATCTTTGGAAAAAGCAAGATAAGTTGCAGCAGCACCCTGATAAAAATTACTCCTATTGTTTGAATCCACCGTCTGTGCTATCAAAACACGTCCCTACAATCCCACATTACTCCCCAAAATAAGCAGAATTCCCCAATTTAACACACACCCAACCCACCATTTCAAATTCCATAACAAGGAAGCAGAAACTTCCACTTTATTTTCCCCAAAATTACGTTCGATGGGTCCTTGACCTGATTATAGTGGTACACCAATCAACAGATTAAGGTCTTATAAGATTTGTTGCTGGTGGGAATTCTTAAGGATCAGATCTGCCATATGAGAATCGGCCTATCTTGAATGTAGCTTGTTGATGACAGATTTTAGGGGGATAATGCTTCAATTCTAAAAGCAGTCAAAAGCATAAAATCAAAACTTCTCTTTGTTTCTACTGTTCTGTTCAAAAGTAAATCGGTATACCTTTTCATAGTATGGTACAGTAGTTAAAACCCTTCTGTGATGAGTAAAATGTCCTATAAACCGCACTTAAGGATTCTAACGAGATCTTCATAATGATTTCTATAGCACACACTACCCCAATCTCTAATGGACATGTCAGATCGTTGAACACAATCTTGGACTACGTGAGAGTGATTTGTGGCATTCTTCTTAAGAGATGTGTAGATGTCTAAATTTGGACACTTAATTTATCCAAATTCATCCCCTTTCATCTTATTTTCGTTAATTAAGTAATACTGTTATTATTTAATTAATAGCTTTAATTATGCCAAATCCCTAAGGTATTTAATTAATAATACCTTATCTCTTTAATCCTCCTTCCATCAATTGAATTAAATAAATATTCCATTTATTTAATTCCCTTCATGTCACATCCTCCATCATTTTTATCTTATCTTAATCCTTCTTCTAATCCCATCATTAGGATGTGCACATGCCTAATCCTTGATTAGGATGTGTCACATCCTCCAACTTTGCAAGTTGGCCTCTAATCTCTCTTAGCCACCTAACCCTCCTCTAATCCCTCACTAATTAGTCTAATCAACCTCTCAAGGAATTTTTAATTGCTTTTATCCTTCCAAGGAATATTAAATTCCTTTTACTCTGCCCCATGTGATCTTTGACTTGTCACATCAAGTCACATGTGAGATCTAACTCTCTTCTAATCTTCATTAATTAATCTAATCAAGTACTTGCACAATCCTAATCACCCACTTTAGTCAACTCTCCCCATCCCCCAAGGAATTTTTAATTCCTTTTTATTCATCCTAGGCTCCTCTCTTCCCCATGTGAATTTTTAATTCACCTTTTAATCCCCCAATGCACCCTTTGAAATTTAAAATTCCTTCCCTCTTCCCCATGGGAATATTTGAGGAATTTTTAATTCCCCACTTGTCCTCTCTCCCACATGGGGACAAGTACCTCCTTTATGAGGAGATCTTGTCCAATCCCAAGGTACTTTGTACCCCTCTCCATGTCATGTCCTTTTCCTTCCACCTCATGTCCACTTCACCTTTTAGGCTATCTCACATGCCATATGTCAAGACAGAGGCTTGTGAGTTCTCAACTACCTTAGCCCTACATTCGATATTTGCATCAACTTCAACCGTCTATTTCTCCCTTGTGGATTTCCCAAAACTTGCAAATACCTCTTTTCTCTCATTTTGGGAGATCATTTTGTGTAGCCAAACTCTTGCAGTTTTACTTCTCAATCCATACTTAGCTATTTTCATGTTTCCAAGCATCATTTGCATCTCACATCACACATCTTGTGCCATCTAAGGAGCATACACATCCAAGATCGAAGGGCCAACCAAAGGATCGACTCAACGCAAGGTATAAAGTTCCATTTCGTGGCTTTGTCTTGTTTTGTTTCCAACTTAGGCTAATCTCGAAGTGTAGGTTGTTTTAGTTGTTTATTTGCGCTCTTTAAGTTGTTGCTTGCTTTCTAACATCTCTATTTCGACCTATCACAAGATGATTATGCTTTTTATATGAAATAGTTATTAATGAGCTGTATTAAGCACAAAAAAGGAATAAAATTATTGGTAACAGTTAAAAGACCAGCAGAAAATAGATTAATAGTCAAAACATACAGTCACAGCTGGTTTTAGATTGACAGATACTGCTGCAAAACAGTATCAGAACAGCATTATGTTCTAAAACTATCAATACTTAGCTAGACATAGAAATGATTAGAGGAGAGGTTTGAAAATTTAAATATTCTATTATAAATTATTTAAAGTTAATTTTTTATTTTAGCTAATGAAGATAATTTGTCTTTTGTAATTTTAATCTTTGTAGGACTAAAATGAATTCTTAGTCAATAGGAAATTGAAGGTAACATTTAAATATAATTTTTAAGTCAGTTTATAAATATTAAGAATAATTTTTTTAATATTACATAATTAATTATATAACAGTAAATCTATGCATGTTTTTACTACAAATTTGTATTTTTTGATAAGTAATGGCATCTACTTATTCAACTCTCCCAAGAGTTGTATTTTTTGATCGATTATAGAGGCTATTCATCCATGTTAACATATGCTGAGATTTACTGAAGATTTAATTTATAGAGTTGCAGAGTTGCAGTCATTGAAAATAATTGTGCTTGAACAGTAACTATGGTCTTATGTTACATAGATGGCAACCAAAGAAGTCCAAATGTATCATTTAACTTTACTTGCCATTGAGACTACAATTTGGACAGCTTAAGGGGCAACATCAAATTTAAATCAAAGTGGCTTAGAATCGTATCTAAGTATGTTTAATAATAAGCCTAGGTTTAAGAGATATAAATTAAAATGTTTATGATTTCAATTAGAGTTAACTACGATGGACAGATTGACCATCCAACATCTTCCTACCCAATCATATAGCAATGCCAACAATAGTATCCATGTCTGGATTCTTTATAAGTTGAATGAGAGATATGTTTTAGCTTAAACACTTAAAAAAAATCGTAATCATATGGGATGTCCCAAATGTCCATCTAAACTATTATAAATGCTCGACATACTCTCTTTCATCTATAGGCATGAAAATCTCTATTTATATTTATACTCTCTCAACTAATTTTTGACAAGGACTGTGCACTTTTTTTCTGATTAAGTTATTTATTTTTTGCAGGTGCCCAATGCCATTGGCTTCCTTTTAGGAATGACTCAGCTACTTGTTTACCTCATTTACAGAAGATCAGAGCCCATTTTACCTGTATCTACTAAAATTTATAAACTTCCTGAAACAAGAAAAGATAGATGAGGCAGTCGATCTGCCTATCCACATAGTGGAGGTGGACGCCTCAAATGTTGTCAAAATGGCTGCAGTAAAAGTTGTTATTACTGATCAAGTTTGATTCATTCTCATTGATCAATAATTAACAGGCTCTATGCATGGTACAACCTCCTCAGACAATCAGGCTCTATTTAATTGCTACATTTGTTGTAGTTCCACATCTGATGAATCACTTCATTCTCAAAATTCTTGTTGAGGTTAGTTTGGGCCTAAATTGAGCTTCTCCTACATGTATGCTATGTGGTTATCTTAAGTATATTTTTAAGAATCATATTTGATGCATCAGACTCAATCCTTTTTTATCCACTTTCTTTTCTCTGCCAAGCATTTAGAGCATTTAGATTCTTGAGCTCCAAACAAGATTTTTGCACCCTTTTACACAAATATATTAATTGCATGACAAGAATGGTCATTACTTTTTTATTTGCTTTCTTCTCTAAATCAAAATGCATCACCCTCTCCGGCAAGAACTCGACGCTTGCATCACTTGTTTTAAATTGAAACATTATATTTTTAAGTTCTAATTATTGGAAGATTTATTGAGAGATTTAGATGTCACAATTAAGAGGTTTTCTTACAAAAGTTGTATGTGATATTTAATAAAAAAATTAACATATCACATATCATGTTAATTCTAAATATCAGATAAATCACATGCTATTCTCTAAATAAAGGCAATCGACTATGCATTTGTATCAAAAGGTGCTGTTGCTAGTTATCATATGTTACTAGATTTGATGTTTTTTTAATAAAATCTTCAACTTGCCAAGCCTCTCTACTGATTCATTTAGAATTTGATGTATTGCAGGGGCAGTTAAGGTGAATGGATTTGTATGCAAGGATTCCAAGACAGTAAAATCCTCAGATTTCCTGTTCAAAGGGCTGCGTAATCCTGGCTTAACCAATACCACATTTAGCAGTAGGGTTACATCAGGAAATGTGGAGAGCTTTCCAGGGCTAAACACTTTAGGCATCTCAATGAACAGAGTAGACTTAGCCCCTGGAGGCATAAACCCACCTCATACTCACCCTCGTGCAACAGAGATTGTATACTTAATGAAGGGAACCATTCTTGCTGCCTTTGTCAGCACCAACAATGCTTTATACTCTCAGAAAATGAAGAAGGGAGATGTGTTTGTGATACCAAGGGGGTTAGTCCATTTTCAGCAGAATATAGGGTCTTCCAAGGCTATGGCAATCACTGCTTTTAATAGTCAGTTGCCTGGAGCTCAGATTCTTCCTTTAACACTTTTTGGGTCTAGTCCTGCAATTTCAGAGGAGGTTTTGGCTAAGACCTTTCAGATCAGCAAACAAGAAGTGAAAGAAATCAGTTTTAAATTTACTCCACAATAAAAGATTGAACTCCATTACCATTGGATGACTACATAACTATTTGAATAAATCTGTGGGATAAAAAAAGTGATAAGGTTTCACATATTGTATCCGATTAAATGATTGACTGAATTATTAATTTATTTGGTGTTTGTTGTTTAGCCCCAATTAAACAATAAAGTTCAAGTTGAGAATTACAGCAGTTCAAAATTTACTTCGAATTATTGCATTAATTTATTAAAATCTTTCCTTCCATTCAATACTTCCATGATTTGAAGGGGGCTTATATGCTTAATGAATCCCTGGTTTTGGGTTTTAATGTACTGATTAATTTATTTGAATCTTTCTCCTACCCAATACTTGGACGAGTCGAAGGGAGCCCGTATGCTTATAGAACCCTTGATTTTTGGTCTAAGTTTCCCAAATAAATGATGTTTTGCTCTATATTTCATATTTCATGGTGTAGACGGGGTCTGCATGCTTAATGATTTGTCATTATTAGTTCCTGCCGCTGTGCAGGTTTCTTGATTCACTCGCTCAGTTCATTAATCCCTCCCTTTGCCAGTCAATTAGAAACAGGTATCGTGTTTGATCGAACAGGGTTTGTAATGTTTGATTTGTTTTTAAAATTTTGACCAAATATTTAATTGCGATGCATTTTGCTTGCTGTTATGTGATTGTTTATAGTTTGAACAATCTTACAGTGCAGATCAAATTTAAAGAGGAAAAGCATATATTTTAGCAATGCAAAAAGAGAAAGGCCAAAATTGTAAGAGCGCTGGTTCTGTTGACAGGTGATCTGAGGAAGCAATGTGAATTTTAGTTTAGTTTGTGTCTTGCATCTCCGCCCGCCCTACCTGCCCCAGAGCGTGTCCTTCCTAGTGCATGTAACATATAAGCCAACAATTTGTTTGTATAGTCCTCTAGCTTTTTCTGGCAATTGCTAGAAATTAAAATTGGAAGAGATCACCACGAACCTGAGAACTGGATCTTGCAAATAATCAGATATCTAGAAGGAAGGTGTCCTTTATGACTTCAATACTGGGCAAAGAAGTAGATTGAGACTCCTAGCTATTAGTTTCAGATTCATCAATGGAGTTCTGTACAAATTGAACGATGATGGTGTTTTTCTCAGCTAGCAGCAGTTCAAAGCCGCCTTCAGCAACAGTGGCCCGGTAGATTTGTAGCGGCTTCCTCTGCATCCGGCAAGAAGTCCGCCCGCCGCTAGCAAGGAGGCCCTAGGTAGTGAAACCCAGTTACTGGCGCTGCTTATTATGCTTCTTCTTCTTCTGGTTCATCAACACAAAAGCACGAAACCCCATTATGGTGGCCTGCTCTTTCATGGATGGATATGCTTATGTTTTCGAACCCCAAATAAGAGTCTAAATCTGCGGTCCCATGGAGGGGCTTCAGAACGTTTCTTTCTTTTCTCTTTTTCTTTCTTTTTCTTCTGTTTTTTCCGGTGGAGTAAGTGTTTTAGGAGGGCAAAATATAAAATGGTACAAGATTAGTTTTTTTTTTTAATTTATTTATTTGCTTTTGAGTTTGTTATTTTAAAGTGGTGTGTTTGGGGTGGAGTTAGAAATTTCCCTCAGTGTTTAGGAAATTTTCTATCATTTGTCAATCATCTAAAAAATTTAGATGTTCATCAATTTTTATTTTTTTATCATTTTATGTGTATTCTTTGTTGAATTGAATATGCAAAATAATTAAATTTTAGAAATTAAACTTTTATACAAAATTCATGGCACCACCCACATTAAAATACTCTAAAAAATTTCAACAACACCCAGTGCAATTTTTTAGAAGCCCCTTTCATGGGTTTGCACCCTAGGAGATAATATTGGATTTAGGGGAATGGAACTTGGTGCCCAACTTTATGGCACGACTACCAAGGCACTTGGCATCGTAATCTACAGGGAATTATGGACCATGCCAATATCTATCAAGTATGGTCTAGCAATAAAGTTGAGGGTGAGTTGTCATTTTTAGGAGCATTAAGATGATACTATCACTAACATATATATCTTTTAAAAATCTATTAAATATATGAAGAGATATTCTTCTCAAGGTACTTTTTTTAATATTTAAACCCTATTGCACTTATATGTGATAAATTGATTTAAAAAGAGGCACCTGAAGAAGAATATCTCTCAATGTATTTTATATAGATTTTTAAAAGTTATATATACTAGTAAAACCTATAGTTCCAACATGTAAGATGTTAATTCAGTCTCCAACATAATTTAAAGATATGCAATACTTATACTTCTAGATAAACAAAATTTAATATTTTAAAATAATTTTTAAAATGTGACTTACACCCTCCAAAAAAATATACACTTTAAATATACATGAAAGTAATATTACTCACATATGTGTATTAAATAATAATAACATTATAATTTATTATAGTATCATATAATAATATTAATTATATATTTCTAGAAGATTATATATCTCAGGGTCATCGTTAGGGCTAGATTTAGGACTAAAATTAAGTATAGGGTTCAAATTATAGATAAGGTTAAGGTTAGAATTAGTGTTAGGTTATAGCTATACTATGGGTAAGTGTTAGAATCAAGGATAGGATTATAGTTAAGAGTAAGGTTAGGATTATAGTGAGAATTATGATTAGAGAACTAGAATTATTAAGAGTTATGCTTAGAACTATAGTTAGACTTAGGGTTAGGGTTACACAAAGGGATTAAATTTAGAATAGAAATAGGTTTAGCATTAGGGTTAAAATTGAGATTAATGTTAGGCTTAGGATTTGGGGTAGAATAAAAACTAGGGCTGGGTTAGGGTTAGAAATAGGATTAAAATTAGGATTATGGTTAGGTTTATATTTTATATTTAGATGTTAGAATTAGGGTTAGGATTAAGGTGAATTTTAGGGTTAGGGTTATAATTTTAAGGTCAAGGTTAGGGTATATGGTAAGTGTTAGGTTTAGATTTAATAGGGTTAGGGTTAGAATTATGACTAGTGTTAGGTTGAGGTTTAGAATTGGGGTTAATATTAGAATTAAAACTAAGTTTAGGGTTAAGGTTATAATTAGAGTAAGGGTTACGGTTAAAATTAGGGTTACCCTTAAGATTATAATTATAGTTAAGGTTAAGGTTAGAATAGAATTAGGCTTACCATTACAATTAGGTTGAATGTTAGGGTTGGATTAGAAATATGATTCAAATAAAATTTATAATTAGAATTAGAATTAGGGTTAGGTTAGGATTGAGTTTAGAATTATACTTAAAAATTAGGTTTACAATTAAATTTATTATTTTAATTAAATATATTATAATGATAAAAAATTAATTCTAACATATTTAAGGTTTTTATAAATGTAGAAGAGGAGATTTGACACCCTCAAGACAATGAGGCCTCAAGGAGTGAATGGCCCTCAACTACCTCAAAGATCAAAGCTCAGGTGATGTGATAAAGTGATAAAAGGTGGTTTTTTATATAGAAGTAAAATAAGAGAGTCCCAAAAATTGAAAGAATGGGTCACAAAGGTCCCTTGGACAAACTGACAAGCTCTCAGTCAAGGACAATAACATGACATGTGAATGTCCCCATGACGTGTTGGTGTCTCGTATGGATAAAAACTTGAGACTGTCACATAAGACTAGTAAGGACCTACTAATAATCTAATAATTGAATTCCTAAGATTTTGGAGATAAAAATATAATAAAAAAATTTAAAATAGACTAAACAATAGAAAATGGACAATAAAACAAGAACGAAGTAAGAAAATAATCATAAGATGTTTGAGAATGAAGCCTCTAGCGAAGATGCTCTCTCAATACCTACACACATAAGACCAAGAGAAGATGTTGTGGTTGTTTAAAGGCTTTCCTTAGTCAACTGTTGCTTGGTGTTTCCACCTCCACAGACAACTAGATATGATCAAGATAGAGATAAAATATACAAGATAAAGAAAAGATAGAAGTGCTAGAATAACAAGTTAACAAAGTCAAGATACAACACAACAAAGAGACTATGGCTACCTTCCTATTGCAAGTGATAATACCGAAGGGAAGAAGTGTTGGCATTTGTTGTCATTGATGTCAATACTTGGTGAGTTTGTTGGCATTGGTTGTCAACACTTGGGAAGATTATTACATATGTTTGTGATATTTTTGTTTGGCATTGGTTGTCATTAATGACAACACTATTTTTCGATTGTCATTGGTGTATCATGGTGTTGCTAATGTTCATGTCATTCCCTTGACGTTGTTGATGTTCTTGGTTGGATTTCATTTTTTGTTTGATGAAAATTAATTGTGTATGGTTGTTGTTAGTAAAAATGATACTATGATGATATATTTGGATGAGGGTTAGAAGTATTAAGATGAGGATTAGAAGCATTAAGATGAGGAACATAAGTGTTTTTGATGGTGGAGAGATGTTGTTGATGATCTCTAGTATGGTGTATTCTCTCTCATGTTGTTCTTGAGGAAGTATGTGTTACTATAAGGTTGTTCTAGTCACCACAAGTTGATGAAAAACTTTTGCTAGAGGAACTTATTGTGAAGATTTTTTGGGAGAATTCCTCACATTTCTTTGCTAGATTGAAGATATGGTCTTGTATTTTGGGATTCAGAGTTTGTGCTTTGTGGATGTTGCATTCCTATCTTTCTAGGTCACCTATGTTGTTGAGGAGGTTTCTAGTATTTTCTGTGTATTGGTAGTTTTGTTGGTTGTTTGGATTGGTCCAAAAATGCTCTATATTTCTCTACATTGATGTTTCTCTTCCCATGACTTGGTCTACGTGCTCTTAGTGGTTGTGAAGTGTTTCAATTTATCTTTCATGGGATAATGTGTATTGCAAGTTGATATGTTAATGTTCTATATGATGGTTTTGCATTCTATGCTTTTGGGATGAAGTATTATTTTTTTGTTTAGTTTATGATAGATTTTTGTGGCTTGGAAATGTCAAAGAAGTATCACAAAGGGTTGTTGGATGTTCATGGAACATATCTTTATGATCTACACATTAGTGGTTGATCTCTTTGATATCACATATTGTTTTAAGTTGACTTTTTGGGTAATTTATGGATATTTGACTGACAAGGCTTGTTCTCTTGCTTGCATTATGTTCTTAAGGGTTTGTGCCAACATATGAAGTTATGTTAAGATGGATTTAGGTCCTAACCTATCTTTTTTAGGACCACATTGAGTAAATTAACTTGCAAGTATGTTTTTGGGTCAACTGGTAATGTGCTACATGTTTCATCCTCATATTTCCTTGTTGTCGACTTGGGTTGATGTGCACCAGCATGTGAGTTATTTGGAATCACTTTGGAAGATTTAATCAAGTTTTTTTGGGTCCTCTCTATCTTTTGGATAAGACCATATTATGTTTTTGTGGCTGAATTGTTGAAATAATTGTTTGTATTATTTTTGGTTGACCTAATTAATGTTTTGAGATCTTATGGAGGATATAAATGCAAAAAAACTTCAATTGGAAGATGTGAGAGAGTGTTGTATGGAATGAAATAGTGAGTTGTGAAAAGAAAAGAGAAATAAGCTTTAACACCTCAGTCAATAGAGTGTAAATTGTTGACATATGTTGTAACTTCTATATCTTCATGTATCCTACTTTGAGATAGTGAATCTCATCAGGTTCTTGCAATTTGTATCTCACATTAGGGTTGTGCACCTCAGTACTACAAGTCCATTGTATCTTTCCATAAGGTTGTGATCTTTAGCCTGCAAGTCATAAGGTAATGAGCCTTAACAAATTGCAATTTTGTAAGCAATGAGCTTCTATATTGAGAGATTTATCTATGTGGTTTTTCCCTTCTTGGGTTTTCTAAGATGGCACATGATTGAGCTTACAAAGGTCCTAGTTTTGATGGGACAAATTTTAGCTTTTGGAAGTTGAGAATGGAAGATCGTCTAAACTCTTTAGGGTTTGGTGTTTGGCAATTTATCAAGGATGGTTATACCGCTCCTACCACTCCTCCAATAGATCTAGCTGAGATGAGGTTGTATGAGAACAAAACCAAAGCTAAGAATGCTATCTTGTGTAGGTTATCTAATTCAAAAATTTTGAAGGTGATGAATTGCAATTTTGCTAAGGATGTCTAGGGAAAATTTGGTAGAATTTATGAAGGAGATATTTAGGTGAAGCAAGCTAAGATGAAAATCTACAAGAGAAAATTTGAGACCTTGATAATTCCAAAGGATGAAGATATTACTAGTTATATTCTTTGGGTGGATGAAGTAGTTACTGGCATCAAAGATCATGGTGGATAAGTAAAAGAAGATGAGATTGTGAAGAAGGTTTTGAGATCTCTCCCTAAATCCTATAGTCATAAGGTGTTTTCTATTGAGGAGTCCAAGGACTTGGATAAGTATTCAATATATGAAATGTTTAGAGCCCTCACAAGCTTTGAGATGAGAGAATTTGACAAAGATGTTCCAGAAAAGGAAGATGCATTCAAAACCAATAAAAAAGGTGGAAGATGAAACTATAGATTAGAATGATGACTTTGATGAGTTAGAAGAAAACTTTGTGAGAATATTTAAGAAAGACACTGGTAAATATAGAGGTAAGTTACCTTTAAAGTGTTTCAATTGTGGGAAAAATTGGTCATTTTTCCTCTAAATGTCCTTTCAAAGAATCAAAGGATAGCAACAAAAGAGAGAAGATCAAAAGAACTCTTTACTCCATGGAGAACAATTATTCTTCAGAAGATGAGGATCATGATGATTTAGATGATGAAACAATTTTCATGGCCTTGAAATTTGGTGAGAAAAAGAGTGATTAGAAAATGTAAAGAGTCTAGTACCTTGCAGGCTGACAAGGATAATGAGAAATCAATGATTGTATGGACTACTTTTCATGGAAAAAAGTAGCAAATTCATGGGTAATTGATAGTGGTCAACACACTAACCACATGATTAGTGACAAGGGAAAGTTCACCAGCCTTGAGAAGTAGAATGGTGGTGATGTGTTAGTACAAATTTGTGGAAAGGGTGCTATAACTATTGATGGAAAGACAAAGACTGAGGATGTCCTCTATGTCACATCGCGTCTTGTTATTACTAATTTAATTTTACCTTCATGGGTAAATAGGTTAGTAAACGCAATCATGAGTTTGATATGCTTGTTAATTGAATGGAATACAGAAATAGGTATAATGTGAAAGTATTGATAAATGCTTAATATGGCTTTGAAAGAGTAAATATGTTTACATTTATTGCTATATGAATATGCTAAGGTTTATGATGCATATAGATTTATTGTGAACATCTAACTACCATTGCAAATCCATTAAGCTTGTTGCAAGGATAGGTTTGAATCCTCCAGGTGGAGGGGAAATATCACTTAGGAGAAGTGATTGGTTGGATAACCCTAAATGAAACCTATATGAGCTACACACACACTCATAGTGGAATGGTTAAGTCAAGTTGTTATGTTGGGAATTGGTAAGTCATCCTTAGGGTATGTGCAAGATCATCATGGAAAAATCAGGCCCTTAAGTGGCAAAAAAATTAGAAACATTAGAGTTAGGAAACTTGATGTAAAAATTTGAATAAGTTATCTATATTATTTCAAAAATGTGTAAGAATAAAATCTGTAGCAAATTGAATCTAGTTTCTAAACTACTAGGTTTTTTTTTAAAATCTATTTGGTGAAAATTTGAAATTTCAATGCATTAGTACTTAAATTTTAGGGAAAAAATAAGTAGGTGTCTATCTAACCACCCTAACCACAATAAAATGATAATATCTTTTTATAATATTTTATATATAAGTAGAGGAATCATGTCCAATGTGATGCATATTTTTTTGTAATTTTTTTCAAGTAAATAATTAATTATGAATTTTTATTACAACTTTTAAAAAATATTAAAATTTGTATGTCTAGGCACCTTAACTTGGCCAAAACTTAATGAAATTCATTTTTTTAATCCTATATTATGTGAAGCATAGAATGTGACACATGTTTTGGATTCAAAAAATGTGATACCATTTGAAAGTTATAAATGTTTTTCTATCAGCCTATCAATCAAGACTTTAGTCGTAATTCAAATAGAAAATGAATAATAATTATTTATTAAATTAAAAGTAAAGCATAATTTATATTGGTGGAAAACTGAGAATCTCCTTTAGAAACCCTTTTCATTTCATTAATTGTGGGTTAAAAAAAAGTCGTTAGCCACATACCCTACACATACCCATCATATCACCACTTTTTGGCCTATCATGATCCTGCACATACCCCTTAGTATGATGTGTCTGCATTATTAAGGGTCATGATTACTATTGAATGCATGCTTGGATGATGCTTATCTGTTTAGAGCTTGTGAGGTCTTCCTTATGTTACTATGTTTGATTTTATGGTTGAATGAGTATTTAGGATATATGCATATATGATACACATATGTCGACATACTAGTATGGGTATGTGCAGGATCATGATGGGCTAAAAAGTGGCGATATGATGGGTATGTGGCTGACAACTTTTTTTAACCCAAAATTGATGAAACGAAAATGGTTTTTAAAGAATATTCTCAGCTTTTCACTATTATAAATTATGCTTTACTTTGAATTTAATAAATAATTATTATTCATTTTCTATTTGAATTACAACTAAAGTCCTGGTTGATAGGTTGATTGAAAAACATCTATATCTTTCAAACAATATCAGATTTTTTGAATCTGAAACATGCATCACATTCTATGCATTGCATACTATAGGATTAAAAAAACAATTCATGAAGTTTTGAACAAGTTAAGGTGGTCAAACATACGTATTTTTATATTTTTTTAAAGTTGTAATAAAAATTTCATTAATTAATTATTCACTTGGAAAAAAATTACAAAAAATATGCATCACATCGGGACATGAGTCCTCTACTTATATATAAAATATTATAAAAAAATATTATCATTTTATTGTGGTTAGGGTGGTTAGACAAACACCTACTTCTTATTTTTTCCTTGAAATTTAAGTGCTACTACATTGAAATTTCAACTATTCACCAAATAGAATTTGAAAAAAAATAAACCTAATAGTTTAGAAACTACATTCAATTTGCTACATATTCTATTCTTACATATTTTTGAAATAATATAGATAACTTATTCAAATTTTTACGTCAAGTTTCCTAACTCTATTTTTTATGAATTTTTCACCACTTAAGGGCATGTTTTTTCCATGATGATCTTGCACATACCTGCATGTCAACATATATATGATTCTGCATATACGTATAAGATGTTAATATGATGTTATATGAGGTCATAACCATATGGTCATAGTCATTCGGGTATCAAATTGAATATTTGGCCATCTTATTGCTATAGAATTTATATATATGTTAGTGTAACACTTTTCATGGCCTTGAAATTTGGTGAGAAAAAGAGTGACATTGGAAAATATAAAGAGCTTGGTACCTTGCAAGCTGACAAGGATAATGAGAAATCATTGATTGTATGCACTACTTTTCATGGAAAAGAAGTAGCAGATGCTTGGGTAATTGACAGTGGTCAACACTCTAACCACATGAGTAGTGACAAGGGAAAGTTCATCAGCCTTGAGAAGTAGAATGGTGGAGTGGTCAAGTTTGGTGGTGATGCATCAACACAAATTTGTGGAAAGAGTGCTATAACTATTGATGGAAAGAGAAAGACCAAGGATGTCCTCTATGTCACACCCTGTCTTGTTATTATTGATTTACTTTTACTTTCATGGGTAAATAGGTTGGTAAATGTAATCATGAGTTTGATATGCTTGCTAAAAGAATGGAATACTGAAATAGGTATAATGTGAAAGTATTGATAAATGCTTAATGTCTTTGGAAGAGTAAATATGTTTACATTTATTGCTCTATGAATATGCTAAATTTTATGATGCATATGGATTTATTGTGAACATCTAACTACCATTGCAAATGTGTTGAGCTAGTTGCAGGGATAGGTTTGAATCCTCCATGTGGAGGGGAAGTATCACTCATGAGAACTGATTGGTCAGATAACCCTAAATGAAACCTATCTAAGCTACACACACTTATAGTAGAATGGCTGAGTAAAGTTGTTATGCAGGGAATTGGTAAGTCATCCTTAGTATGATGTGTCTACATTTGTAAGGGTCATGATTACTATTGAATGCATGCTTGGATGATGTTTATTTGTTTAAAGCTTGTGAGCTCTTCCTTATGTTACTATACTTGATTGTATGGTTGAGTGGGTATTTAGGATATGTGCATATGCATATGTCAATATACTAGTATGTCAACATATATATGATTATTCATATATGTATTAAGATGTTAATATGATGTTATATGATTACATAACCATATGGTCATAGTCACTCGAGTATCGAATGAACTATTTGGTCATCATATTGCTATGGAATATGTGTGTGTGTGTGTGTGTGTGTGTGTGTGTGTGTGTGTGTGTAACACTTTTCATGGCCTTGAAATTTGGTGAGAAAAAGAGTGATATTGGAAAATGTAAAGAGTCTGGTACCTTGCAGGCTGATAAGGATAATGAGGAATCTATGATTGTATGAACTACTTTTCATGGAAAATAAGTAGCAAATTATTAGGTAATTGACTATGGTCAACACTCTAACCACATGAGTAGTGACAAGGGAAAGTTCATCAACCTTGAGTAGTGGAATGGTGGAGCGGTCAAGTTTGGTGGTGATGTGTTAGCACAAATTTTTGGAAAGGGTGTTATAACTATTGATGGAAAGAGAAAGACTAAAAACGTCCTCTATGTCACACCCCATCTTGTTATTATTGATTTAATTTTACCTTCACAGGTAAATAGGTTGGTAAATGCAATCATGAGTTTGATATGCTTGCTAAAAGAATGGAATACTGAAATAGGTATTATGTGAAAGTATTGATAAATACTTAATATGGATTTGGAAGAGTAAATATGTTTACATTTATTGCTATATGAATATGCTAAAGTTTAGGATGCATATGGATTTATTGTGAACATCTAACTACCATTGCAAATGTGTTGAGTTGGTTGCAGAGATAGGTTCAAATCTTCTAGGTGGAGGGGAAGTATCACTCAAGAGAAGTGATTGGTCAGATAACCCTAAATGAAACATAGTTGAGCTACATATACACTCATAGTAGAATGGTTGAGTCAAGTTGTTATGTTGGGAATTGGTAAGCCATCCTTAGTATGATGTGTCTGCATTAGTAAGGGTCATGATTACTATTGAATGCATGCTTGGATGATGTTTATGTGTTTAGAACTTATGAGTTCTTCCTTATGTTACTATGCTTGATTGTATGGTTGAATGAGTATTTGTGATATATGCATATATTCATATACATATGTCAACATACTAGTATGTCAACATATATATGATTATGCATATACATATAAAGATGTTAATATGATGCTATATGAGGACATAACCATATGATCATAGTCATTTGAGTATTGAATGGACTATTTGGCCATCGTATTGCTATGGAATTTATATATATATGTGAGTGTAAAACTTTTCATGGCCTTGAAATTTGGTGAGAAAAAGAGTGATATTGGAAAATGTAAAGAGTCTGGTACCTTGTAGGCTAACAAGGATAATGAGAAATCAATGATTGTATGCACTACTTTTCATGGAAAAGAAGTAGAAGATTCTTGGGTAATTGATAATGGTCAACATTCTAACCACATGAGTAGTGATAAGGGAAAGTTAATTAGCCTTGATAAGTGGAATGGTGGAGCGATCTAGTTTGGTGGTGATGTGTCAACACAAATTTGTGGAAAGGGTTCTATAACTATTGATGGAAAGAGAAAAACTGAGGATGTCCTCTATGTCACACCTCATCTTGTTATTGCTAATTTACTTTTACCTTCATGAGTAAATAGGTTGGTAAATGCAATCATGAGTTTGATATTCTTGCTAAAAGAATGGAATACTGAAATAGGTATTATGTGAAAGTATTGATAAATTCTTAATATGGCTTGGGAAGAGTAAATATGTTTACATTTATTGCTATATGAATATGCTAAAGTTTATGATGCATTTGGGTTTATTGTGAACATCTAACTACCATTGTAAATGTGTTGAGTTGGTTGTAGGGACAGATTTAAATCCTCTAGGTGGAGGGGAAGTATCACTCAGGAGAAGTGATTGGTCGAATAACCCTAAATGAAACCTATTTGAGCTACAAACACACTCACAGTAGAATGGTTGAGTCAAGTTGTTATGTTGGGTATTGGTAATTCATCCTTAATATGATGTGTTTAGATGAGTAAGGGTCATGATTAATATTGAATGCATGCTTGGATGATGTTTATCTATTTAGAGCTTGTGAGTTCTTCCTTATATTACTATGTTTGATTGTATGGTTGAATGATTATTTGGGTTATATGCATATATGCATATGCATATGTCAACATACTAGTATGTCAAAATATATATGATTATGCATATACCTATAAAGTTTTTAATATGATGTTATGTGAGGACATAACCATATGGTCATAGTCATTTGAGTATCAAATGGAGTATTTGGTCATTGTATTGTTATGGAATTTATATATGTGAGTGTAACACTTTTCATGGCCTTGAAATTGAGTTAGAAAAAGAGAGATATTCGAAAATGTAAAGAGTTTGGTACCTTGTAGGTTGAAAAGGATAATGAGAAATCAATGATTGTATGGACTACTTTTCATGGAAAAGAAGTAGCAAATTCTTGGGTAATTGAAAGTGGTCAACACTCTAACCACATGAGTAGTAACAAGGGAAAGTTCATCAGCTTTGATAAGTGGAATGGTGGAGTGGTCAAGTTTGGTGGTGACGTGTCAACACAAATTTTTGGAAAGGGTGCTATAACTATTGATGGAAAGAGTAAGACTGAGGATGTCCTCTATGTCACACCCCATCTTGTTATTACTGATTTACTTTTACCTTCATGGGTAAATAGGTTTGCAAATGTAATAATGAGTTTGATATGCTTGCTAAAAGAATGGAATACTAAAATAGGTATTATGTGAAACTATTGATAAATGCTTAATATGGCTTTGGAAGAGTAAATACGTTTACATTTATTGCTATATGAATATGTGAAAGTTTATGATGCATACAAATTTATTGTGAACGTCTAACCACCATAATGTGCTGAGTTGGTTGGAAGGACATGTATTGTGAATGTCAAACCACCATAATGTGCTGAGTTGGTTGCAAGGACATGTTGAAATTGTCCAAGTGGAGGGGAAGTAGCACTCAAAAGAAGTGATTGGTCAAATAACCTTAAATGAAACCTATTTGAGCTACACACACACTAACAATAGAATGGTTGAGTCAAGTTGTTATGTTGGGAATTGGTAAGTAATCTTTAGTATGATTTGTTTGCATTAGTAAGGGTCATGATTACTATTGAATGTATGCTTGGATGATGTTTATCTATTTAGAGCTTGTGAGTTCTTCCTTATGTTACTATGCTTGATTGTATGGTTGAATGAGTATTTGGGGCATATGTCAACATAGTATTATGTCAACATATGTATGATTATGCATATACATATAAAGATGTTAATATGATGTTATATGAGGACCTAACCATATGGTCATAGTCATTCGAGTATCAAATGGACTATCTAGTCATTGTATTGCTATCAAATATATGTGTGTGTGTGTGAGAGAGAGAGAGAGAGTACATATATATATATACATATACATATATACACATAAGCATTATGCTTATATAGAGATGCATATTATATATATGGGTACTATATATATAGTGTGTGTGTGCTTTTATATATAAGGCCGGTTCATTTAATAAATAGACCAATTATTATAAATGTATAGTGCATGAGATAATGCGTGATATATATATATATATATATATATTTATATATCATTTTGAATATGGTATTATTGTGAATATATCACTTAGTCGTAATCATTCAATTATCAAATGGATTATTGCTTTGTTGCTTTAAATGATATGTATATATGTGTGTTTGCATATATATATATATATGCAAAATGATGTGAATGCCAAATTGATCATATTCATTTATATATTGAATGCATACAAACATGTTGTACATGGGATATATAAATATATTAGTATATATATAATATATATATATATATAGTGTTAACACTATTTGTAGATTTATATATATATATATATATATATATATATACATAGTATTAAATATCCATTTATACATAGTATTGAATAGAGGCCAATTTATATATAAGAGTATTGTGCAGCAAATAAAGGATATTGGGAAGTAAGCCTTAGTTGATACTTTTGAATGAATCTTTATTATTTAAAATAATGAATTACTCAAGCCTAGGTACATATGTCTATGAGGTAAAAGCGATGAATATAAATTTTCCCTTCTAACATTGTTTGCAATGCCTCAAATATGATAGTTGACATAGTGAACATTATGCAAAACACAAGTAAATAGGAGCAATAGAAGAGAAGTATGGCACACTATATAGTGCTCAAGTTGATAAGTGATTAAGTAAATCACTCAATCTTATGAGGTACTAAATGTATGGAGACATAGGTGGAACTACCCTTTAGAGTTAGAGATACTACTTGGGTAGTTGCTTTTTACTCTTGTTATGAAGTCATAAAGTTGACAAGATTCTACTCTTGAATGATCCTTTTTCCTAAGAAGATTACACTCTCAAATGGATTCATATATTGATATGAATAATCTTCGATTGAGGTCATTCATTGATGTGATAATACTCTCGATGAGAATCACTTATTGATGTAATATATTACTGAAGGGAGTCAGTTATATATGAATATTTAATCTATGATTATGATGAGGCTCATGTAGCCATACTCTAGATTATAAAGTTATTGGGACTAGATTGTCTTTTGAAGTGAGTAGCTTGTTTATGTAAAGTTATTGTGTAACCTAGAAAAGCTCATATATTATACTTGGGTTAGGAATTTCCATTGAAGGGGTAACTTGTGCTTAGGATTAATTGGTAGAGATACCATAGTCTTTTGAGTAAAAGGGGGATATGTTATTTTTGGGGTTAAAGATTACACATTGGAGGAAATTACCTAAGCATAGTATATGAATGGTCATAATCCAAACCAAGCTATGGTAGTGTATGTGAATGGGATGACTGCCACTCGAAGTACTGGGTGAGAATACTTTGGCCAAAGTAGTGTAAGTAGCCACTATTAAGATTATCAGTTCATTGTGTTCCTTATATGCATTCTAGTTCAGGATTTTCATACTTGTAGGTGTAGCTACCATATGATTATGTTCTAGATAGTAGGACACAACACTAAGCTCATATAGGCTATTGTTAAGGAGTTTTCCAACCAATATCTTCATCGAATGGTAGGGCCATCTTGTCATGTATGAAAAATATGTGGGGGACCACATTTGAGTTCCTGGTTGGTGGTAAAGCACTTGAGTGATGCTTCTCCTCATCAATTGGCAGTCGAGGTTTGAAGATGTTTGTGCTAGCATTGGGGACAATTGGAGTGTATGCACCAGGGAGCAGGGACATCTAGAATGTATGCACCATTATAGTGACATTAGGAACAATTTATATATCTATTTCCAAATGAAGTTGTGAACCCCAATCCTAGACCTACACAAACACAACAAACAAACACAATGTTAGCCACATATGCAAGTTAGAACTAAGATTCCCCATACAATTCATCTATAATGCTCAAAATAGGAAATGGATGAAGAAACAACAACGAAAGCAATTAAATCCTATTGAAGCATGCAAACTCTCAATCCATTGGGGGAATTGGTGCCATTTTGATGTGGAAAATGGCCCTTTCCCAATCCCTTGTAAAATTTGTGATGACTTGAAGTAGATTTGATGCTTCTTTGGAGAAAATCATAACCTAGCTATAAAATTTGAAAATGGATAAATGATAGATGAGAAAATTCAAAATTTGAATATTATGACTTTGATGAAGTTGTGGATCCAAAATACAAAGGAAATCCTCTTATTTATAGATGAGAATGTTGGAGAATGAGGGAAAATGGATGAATGTGGGATCAATCATCAACCAATGGCCAAATACCACTTGTAAAGATGTGAGAGGATGAAGGTGGAGCACATTTTGATGAATGTACACAATAAATGATATTAGGTGAAATTTCAAATTTATGAAATGACATGTTGGAGGGAGAAAGGAATGAATTAAATTCCACTTGGCTCAAGGCGAAAGGACATTTAAGATGAGTTAAGTGCCTTATTGGATGTACATGTCCACTTGGGGGAGATTTTCAAACTTGGAAGAATATTCCCTTTTGATGCCTTTTTGAAAGTAATTGAAGATTTAATAAATGAATTAAAATGACTTTCATGAGCAAGTTGCAAAATCTAGAGGATTGGAGTGATTAAGACTAATTTAATCAAGATTTGATTAAATTAAAAAGAGATTAGCTGATGTCACAATTTGATTTATATTTTTGGATTGATTTAAATCAAAGTTGAGAGGAATATGAACTAAACTTAATTAAATAAAGATTTTGATTTATTTAATTAAAAGGGAATTTTGCTAGATTAAATAAAAAATATTAATTTATTTAATTTAATAGGACTTGAGAGATTTAATTAAATAAAGTGAATTATTTAATTAAGCAGAGACTATAGGATTAATTAAATAAAATTGATTTATTTAATTAATAGAAGAGAATGACTTAACCAGATAATTTGAGTTATTCAATTAAGGGATGAAGTATGATGAATTTAATCAAATATGTGATATTTAATTAAATGAATAGCAAAGGAGATGATCTAGGATGAAGCAGTGTTAGTAATTAGGATCAAGTGTAATCGGTACATTTTTGTCTATATTTTGCCCCTCTTTGAAGCAAAGTACTTGCTATGTTGATTCAAAGAATAAACGTGTCTTGATCAAAAGCCAAAAAAAATTCAATTTTTGAAATGCCCCAATGCTACCCCAGTAGATGAATTATGTTGATATATTGCCCCCTTGAGAGATAAGACGAAAATTTAGATTTTTTGGGTGATTTTGTGAAAAAAAAGAGGATAAGGTGCCCAATAGGTCCAAAAAGGCTCCAGGAGACAAAAAATGTGCCAAAATGCGACAAAACAATGCAAAATAGTCCTTGGTTGGGAAAAAATAGGTTTGGGGGTCCAAAAACCTAGTTGGACAGCTAAATAGGGTAAAAAAACCCTAGCTTTTAGGCTTAAATAGGCCTTGGGGGACCACTTCCAATTCATTTTCACATTCAACCTTTAGAGATTTTGCAAATTTGAGCTCTAACCCCTACGAGAGATGGTGTAATGACCACTTCCATGACACATTTCAGAGCAAGTACGAGTGTGCCAGAGGCTTCCCGACATAGGACCAGCAGTAAGTCATCTTGACTTGACTTCATTTTTATTTTTCTATGCATTTAATAGCTTAGAAAGTCAAATTAGGTCAAGCGGTCCTGTATAGTGCTACTACAAACTTCATTTCGGTGTTGTGTGACATTAAACTATGTCACTCTCATGGAGAGCAATGCAACATCACAGTTTGGAGTTAGGGTTCAAATTACAAACTGAACCGCATATGCGAATTGCACCATGGTGGGCCAGTTAGCAAACTAGAGTTTAGGGGTTAAACTAAGGCTCATCCAAATTGCACTATGACGACAAAGTTTGAAGGTTTAGAGCTTCTAGTAGTGCAGTTTGGAAATTCCAAATTGCACCACAATTGCAAAAAACAACACATTTACTATTTTAATCACAAAAACTTTGAACATGATTCTGATTTTTTACGAAACTTGACACTATGACTTTCCTGATGTAGGAGGAGGTAGAGATTCTTCATTCACATGAGCACAAATCCTCCATTTTAGGCATATTAGTTGGTACACACAAGTGGCTTTAGGAACACCTGGGGATGATTGGACTTTGGTACATTGCATATGGACCACTGGTGAGGACACACTTAGGGATGATGACAATGCTAGCAGAGTGATGGCACAATGAGAGGTCATCATTTCACTTTCCTACAAGCAAGGCGACAGTGACCCTTGAGGATGTCTAGCGCATACTGCGATTGTTGATCCATAGAGAGAGAGTCATCTATGATGTGGATTTTAGGAGAGATTCCTGCCACAACATGATGGGCCTTGATTAGATTATTTTTTCCGAGGATTAGATTGAGTTGGAGCACTATAGGTTCATTGTGTCACCATTCCACCTAGTTGTAGCAATTATCATTTCAAGACTTGCGGCACCAAATCAGCATAGGAAATATTTTAGTCTAGGATGGGGGCTCACTTAGGAGTAGATGATCAGATGGAGAGTATGCTTTGCATGGGGGCTAGTGTTGCTGGCCTTGCTATATTGAGATCTACATGAGTTTGCATACTATGATAGCAGAGCCATTGGAGCTGGGGTCACATTCCTTCACATCTAGGTCTGGGAGCACATTACAATGCTTCGGCCATGAGTTACACCAGTCGATATGGAGCCAGATGATCCAATTGTCTATAGGTATAGGGGAGGACTCTCTTTTACACACATTGGATAGCATGGGATCCCTCATTTGAGGAGGGTCATTGATGACATGAGAGAGTTCACATGGTAGTTGTACCTTGGGTGGCCAACATGGTACGATGATGCCCAACAACTCTTTTTCATGAGATAGGATAGACTGATATAGGGCCATGAGCACAACATGGTCGAGTGGTACTTGCCTAACTGGGTTCTCAGATAGTTTGGTGAGCTGCAAGACCAACCCAATGATCAGTACATTGTGATATTTGCACATACTACGAGGGAGACAACATGGGGCCAATATATTCCCACAGACAAGATAGTATAGAGCTTTAGATAGCTAGTATTAGGCCATGGTTGTATGATCAAGGCCAGGCTGATGTAGGCACTGTACAAGCTTATAGAGACTGGTTCAAGCCACCCCTTAGATTGACAGTGCTAGAGACACCATCAACATGGCGTAGACCCAGGGGAAAAGTGATAGAATGAGGCCAAGGAGGAAGCCGAGGGGATGGAGATGGAGATGGGAGCTAGGGAGAAGGTGGACCACATCAACAACCTAATCAAGATAGGGTACAACAGGACTAGGATAGGGATTAGGGAAGACAAGACTAGGATCAGGCTTGATAGGATCAGGATAGACATGCAGATCAGCTGCCTCAGAGAGATCACATACCACCTCCCCCACCACCACCTGATCAATGAGACACCCTCATCTAGAAGCTATAGGCATAGATGTAGGGGTTACAGAGCTAGATCACTACATTGACATCTAAGAGAAACTAGCTGAGGATAGAGCAAGATCAAGCTATCCAACAAAGATAGGCTACAGAGCTCAGTGTTGCACAAGAGATGGGCCATTAGCAATAGCTTGAGAGCATGGCTACATCCTCCTCCTAGAGCATAGTTTTTTTACAAGCATACAAGGGGCAGTCCGAGAGGTTGACTATTACAGAGTGCATTATCATCAGGTTGTGCCTCGAGCATCCCAAGTCCTAGATATTTCATAGTAGATAGGGTACCAACTTCTAGAGGATCACAAAGAGAGACCACTTGGTGAGGGGAGTAGCTAGCAGGGCTAGCTCATTTTTATTCAGAGACATGATTCTTTTTTTGTTTCACAGGCTTGTTCTTGATAGCCCTGTGGGTGATTGTACTATTTATTGATTGATACACACTTGATCCAGATATGTACTAGATAGTGTATTATTTTGATTCAATATATGATATGAGATTATTCGATCCGATGCGTTATGTCCTATTTTATTTATGCATGATGCAATGTATGACATTATGATGTGATGCAGTGATTTATGGATGAATATCTTTTTTAGTGTCTTTTCTATGTATTTTTATGACGATGATGATGCAATTGTTATGATATGCTGACACTTAGACTAACAGATCTATATTATGATGCTTAATGGATGATGATGTTGATATAATGTATAAGATGTAATCTTTTTCTTTTTCATTATCTTTCTTATGTATGATATGTCATGTATGATATGGTGATGCATTTATGATATGATGATGTGCATGATGTGATGTGATGATGCATTTTATAATGATGTCTATGTATTGATGTATTTAATGATGATGATGCTCATGTATATGAAATGATATGATGTACATGGTATGGTAATATATAAATGATGTAGATGGATGATATGTATGTGATGTTATACTGTTATGTAAATGAGTTGTATTATGATGTATATGTGATGATGCAATGGATGCTTTGTATATGATGAGTTAATAATGCCTATGTGATGGTTCCTTTATGCTTAATGAATGAAAATGTATGGTTTATGAGATGCTTAGAATAACCAATCTGTATTATGCAATTATGAAAATGCAATACGTGTGGAATGATTAACACTTTCTATATGATATGATATGCATTATGCAGTATGTTGATGGTTTGTGGATGCAGGATGGATGCATTAGTGATGTTTTGATTTGTAATTAATTGTCATGGTACCATGTTAGTGTGGAAAGAAGATAGAAGAAAGTAAGAAACTCCAACAAGTCAAAAGATGATGATGATGATGATGATGATGATGATTTTCTTAGCAAGGATTGGGACTTTTAAAAGGACCATTTACATTATGTTTGATAATACACATAGGCATGATGCATCAAGGTATAAAGAACCAGGATGGCGTTGCACCTAGTGTGATGTACTTTGACTTGACAATCAGATAGGAGTACTCCTATTCACACTTGACACACGAAACCTTATTCAAAATGTAGTTCAAATACTCTAAATATCTCAGACCAAAACATAGAAAGAAAATCCTTCCTATGTGGTCAACAAGACACCTAAAACACCCTCCCCACACCCGAACAAAGCACGCGTGATGAGGTTATATTACAAGAATATCCAAAAATCACAATAGATAAAAGATAATGATCATTGTACCATTTCTCTCTCTAAATCCCTTCATTTGGAACATCATCGAGAGGTCATCGAAATGAGTGCAAAAAGATAAATCAAAAGACAAAGATAAAGTAAACAAACAAGCTAATGTTCTTCAATACCGCTAGCCAAGACTAAACTATGGTGATGCTTGATATTGATGCCCATTGTAGGAAGGATGCATCCTAGGACATGATGCTATCAGATGATTGATTTGGGACTAATTGGATGATAGGATATTGACACAAAGAGTTGACCAAATTGTTTATGTACTAACCTAGACTTGAGACCATGACACTTTAGTTTTCACTTTTAACCTACTAGACTTGTTCCCGATTGTTTCACCAAAGGTTGAGGATGACGATGATTTATTATGAGTGATGTTTATTTTGGGTGAAAGCGAGATGGGATGGATGGATTTTATGGGTGTTTTGAATGTTTTTTATCTTTTTGAAATGTTTTGAGACTGTTTTTGGTATTTTCAAGATTTTTTAAATGTTTTGGTTTTTGAATTTTCAAATGTTTTGAGGTTTTTTGAGATTTTGACCAAGAGACTAACCTAAAGACCTATCCTAGGGGCCTCAGGGGCTGATCAAAAAATTAGCCTTGCCTACGTTATACATGCAGAGACCACGTAGTTTGACTAACACAGACTCAATTATTGATGAGATATGAACAAATGGATTGCTAGTTTATTATAACAGACTCCTAAAGGACTGACCTAAGTGTTTCAGGGGAAGATCAATGATCAACCTTACCTATGTTCAAAGCTCAGAGACCCATAGTTCGATAAGACGACTCTATTTTTCAATTTTTGACTAAATTTTTGACTTGTTTTTGGATTTTGATATGTTATGAATATTTTTGGGTTTTCTAATTTTTTAAATGTTTTTGGATTTCTTTTATTTTTTTATGTTTTTCAATTTTTTTGTTTTAGGTAAGACCTCAAGAATAAACATAAATCCAATCTAATGTGAACATGCCCCCAACATGATGCAATAGAATATTTTGATATAGGCAGAAAAAATTGACCTTGAGAATGGGCCGAGTAGTACTAGGAAGGATCATGACACAAACACAAGACCAAGCTATGATACAAATGCAAACAAGTGGGAGATGGAGATATGGCGTGTGATAGATGATGGATTAATGGATGGATGATGCATAAAAAGCCATGGAGATCTTGGTGGATGGAAGGTGCTTATTTACACAAGGCACCTTTTTTTCAGGTTTTCACCAAGGTACTTGCCCAAAGTGCCACCAAAGTGGTTTTCACTAGAGGACGATTTTTTTCTTAACTATTTTCAATCCTTTTTTCTAATTTTTTTGTTGTCACCAAGATGCTTGTTTTCTAGGTTTTCATTAGGGTGACCATTCTTTCATGACATTTTCTATTTTTTTTTAGTTTTATATCCCAAAAGATTAGGCATAATTTTTTTTGAGATGAGAGCTATTCATAGGCTCCTATAGAAGTTCCCCTTCCGGTGTTGATAACTGATATGCCCCTGACTTGTAACTTGTTGTGATGAAGGGTCCCAACCAATTAGGTTCAAACTTTCCCTTGCTTTCTAGATTCAGAACATTCTTCTAATTCTCCTTCAGCACAAGCTCTTCAACTTGGAATATTCGACTCTTGATCTTCTTGTTATAGGTTCTCTCAAGTCAGTTTTGGTAGACTTGTAAATGGTTTAAGGCATCCACACACTACTCATCCAGTAATTCTAGCTCATTCAGTCAAGATACTTGGTATTATTCATCTATGATAAGATTTTACAGTGATATTCTTAGTGATAGGAGCTCAATCTCAATGCTAAGTATGAATTTTGATCCATAGACTAGGGAAAATGGGGTGGCACTTGTTGGTGTACAGATGCTTGTGCGATAGGCCCATAGGGTGGGATTCAATTGTAGATACCAGTCACAGCTGACATCATTGAATGTCCTTTTGAGGATTTTTAGAATGGTTTTATTGTTGGCTTCCTCTTGGCCATTGCCTTAGGGATAGTACAGAGTGGAAAAGCGATGTTAGATTTTGAATTTGTAGCATAGGTTGTGAACATCCTGATTCTTGAAGGGTGTCCCACTATCTAAGATAATGGCTTGGGGAACATTGTAGAAACATATTAAGTAATTCAGGATGAACTTTGATATCTACTTTCTAGTGATGTATGTCATGGGGATGGCTTCCACCCACTTGGTGAAGTACTCAGTGGTGGTAATGATAAACTTGTGTCCACTGGATGAGGTGGGGGTAATTTTTCCAATGAGATCAAGTCCCCACTGTGAGAAAGGCCAAGGTGTGACAATTAGGTTGAGTCCTTGAACTGGTGCATGAATGAGATCTCCATGTTGCTAACACTGCAAACACCTTTTGACATAGTTATGTGCTTCTCTTTCCATTTTTTGACAATAGTATCCGGTCCTCAACAATTTCTTAGCCAAGGTCATACTGCTCGAATGTGAACCACAAATATCATTATGTACCTCGATTAAGGTGGTCAATGCCTCCTCAACATTTAAACAATGTAACATGGTTCCTTTAATGCTTCTATGATAAAGGGTATCTCCTAGGATGATGAACCAAGATGACTTTTTGACAAAGGCTCTTTTAAGATTTGGGGTTATGTTTGTGGGGAGGAATCCTATTCTCAAGTAGGTGTATATATCATAGTACTAGGGATCATCGAGACCAACAATTTCACACACAAATTTAGACCCTGGTACCTCAAATGCTGGTAAGAGAATTTTCTCTACAAGGAATTTTTGCTTCAATGGGACATTACGAGGAACATCCAAAAGTGACCCAATTGTAGCCATGGCATCTACCGCTTCGTTATTTTCTCTTGATAGATATTCAAATGTGATATCAATGAAGAACTCCTTAAGTATTTCCATAAATTTCTCATAGGGAGTCAACTTGTCATCCTTTGTTTGGTACTCACCATTTACTTGATTGATTATGAGTTGTAAGTCTCCATATACCTTAAGTGCTATTATTTGCCACTGCACTGCAATCCTTAGCCCTATGACTAGAGCCTCATATTTTGTGATGTTGTTCATGCAAGGGAATGACAACTTGTAAGATTTAGGTATATAGTCTCCCTGTGGAGTAATGAAGAAAATCCCTACTCTCAAACCATGTTGCATGTAGGTTCCATCAAAGAACATTTTCTAGTGATTGGCTACACTTAGGTTGAAGATTGATTCATCAGGGAATTCTAATACAAGTGGGTTTTCTACATATATGGGTACTTCTTCTAGCTGATTTTCTATTGCTTGTCCTTTGATAGCCTTGAACTCCACATACTCTATGTCATGCTCTGTGAGGATCATAACCCACTTGGTTGTCTATCCTGTAAGCATTTCTTTGGATAACAAGTACTTAAGGGGATCTATCTTTGCTATGAGCTTTATCTAATGGGCTAGTATGTAATGTATGAACTTTTTGTGCTGCAAATACAACTACTAGAGAGGCTTTTTCAATAGATGTATAGTTAAGTTCATGGCCCACCATAGTTCTATTGATATAATAGATAGCTCTCTCTTCCTCATTCTCATCATGTTGTGCTAGGAGAGTGCCGAAAGCTATTGTTGTTGCTAATATGTATAAGATGAAGGGTTTTCCTAGAATTTGTAGCATGAGAACTGGTGGTGTGAGTAAATACTCCTTGATCTTGTTGAAGGCCTGATCAAATTTCTCATCCCATCTATATGCTACCCCCTTGTGGAGTAGATGACAATACATGATTACCTTGTCTGCTAGTTGCACTATGAATCTACCGATGGACTGAAGTCTTCCTTGTAATCCCCTTAGTTATTTCAATTTCTTAGGTTCCTCCATCTTAAGGATTCCTTTGACCTTAGTGAGGTTCACCTCGATTCCTCTCATGGATATAATGTACCCTAAGAGCTTACCTGATTGTACCCCAAAGACAATTTTTTGGATTCAACTAGACATTGTACTTTTCTAGTCTATCAAAAATGGCACCCAATGTGACTATGTGATCTTGTATTTTCTTGGATTTAGCCAATATATCATCCACGTAATATTCCACAGTTTTATGGATCATGTCATGAAAGATTAGTGTCATGGCCCTTTGATAGGTTGCTCTTATGTTCTTAGCCTGAATGACATCATATTCAAGAAATATGTCCCCCATGGACAAGTAAAAGCCATTTTGTGTTGGTCCTCTTTTGCTATGATGATCTGGTTATATCCCAAGAATCCATCCATAAGAGATAGCATCTCATGTCCTGTTGTCATGTCCACAATCATGCCAATGTTTGGAAGTGGAAAGTCGTCCTTGGGACATGCCTTGTTGTGGTCTCTAAAATCTATGTAGATGCAAATGCCCCTAGTGGGTTTTGAAATAGGTACAAGGTTTAAGACCCATTATGGATAGTCGATCGACTGTATGAATCTTGCATCAAGGAGTTTTTTAATTCCATCTTGACCAATAATGCTATTTGGGGATGAATCTTCCCAAGCTTTTTTCTGACTGGCTTTGCCTCAGGATATATGGCTAGGTGGTGAACCACAAACTTTGGATCCAACCCAAGCATGTCGGAATAGGTCCATGCAAAGTTCACTTTTCTTTCCCTTAGGAAGGTAGCCAAAAGTTGTTGTTCTTCTGTTAAAAGAGACTCTGCATAGAATGTTATGTGTGGATTTTTTTTCTGATCCCAAGTTGACTAGATTGCTTGTTTATGCCAGAATTACTAAATTCTCCTGATGTATTGCACTGAGAGGAAAATTGAATCCTTCATCCTCCAATGCCTCAAAGAGGTTTTCACCATTGGATGCGTCCTTTATTTTTACTAGTTTCAAGCTAGAGAGTGCTACAGTGTGGTTTTCACTCAAAGACCTAGAGATTATTCTTAGATTCTCACTTTTGGGTTGAAGGATTCAGTTGTTTCCCTGTAATAGGCATGTGTGTCTAGTATGATGTCAAACCTGACCTTGTGATCTCCACATGGTATAGTGTCCCATAATCCCATGAATTCCAAGAGTGCCTCATCATTTTTGAATGTGTCTAGAACTGGTGGTCCTCATTGGTCGTAATCAATAAGCTAGGGATAGACTAAGTTTATTTCATGGGTTTGACTGGTTGAATCAAAAGACATGGTACTAATCATGAGAAGGACGGTATCCCTGAAAAGCATAGGCAAGTCAGTTATGTGATCTTCCTCATCACTACTACTAAAAATGTCAGTTATGTCAAATGTAAAGTTGTCTATGACTTGACTTGTGGACATGGGTAACCAAAGAGTGGCTATTGATTGTTGAGGGGGAGTTTTGACCTTCCTAACCAAGGCACCTCTGCTAAGTATGGTCACATTTGGAGGGGTACATCCAAGACCAAGATTTCTCATATGCCTCTCCTGGATGATAGGTATTAGAATACCATTGTAATTTTTTCCAAGTTTCTTGTTTCTATCATAGCCCATACCAAGCATCATTTGTAGTCCTTTGCTACTATCATCCATAGGAAGATTAGGTGCTGGCCTTTTATCTTGGTATAGTAAGCTTGATATGTCTCTTCCATCTACCACTTCATGACTTAGATTTCCCTAATGTCTAAATCTAGATGGATCTGCTCTGAAGGTTTGAAATGATGTTTCAACTAGTATGGGTTGCCCATGAGACCTAAGAGATTGAGGTAACTCTCCTATCATGAAAGCACTTTTCTTCATTTTATAATCCCCACACCCATTGTCCTAGATAATGACCTTGATTTTGGATATTTCAGGGATGGTAGGTGTCTTTGTCTCAGATGTGGAGGCTAAAGTAGATGGGTCAACATATGGGGTTGAAGGGACTTCATCATTTTTTGGAACTTGGGGGATTTTATAGTATTTTGCTTCTAGGCTTTTGTAGTAGGTAAAGGGCTTGGGATCACCATGAATTGTGAGCTCTTTATTTTGATATGGGAATTTGACACACTGATGGAAGTTTGATGCCACTGCTTGCATCCTATGGATCCACAAACACCCTAGAAGAATGTTATAAGGAAAACCAAGGTCAAGAACCTGCCATGTGGTTTCCATAATGGTTATCCCCACTTAAATGGGGAGTTGGATAGTGCCCTGAGACACTCTTTCTTGATCATCATAAGCTCTGATTGTGATGCCCTTGTCTTTTTCAATGGAGTCCTTTGAGAATCCCATATTCTTTATTAGCTTGAGGGAATAGATATTGAGACCTACACCCCCATCCACCCAAACCCTTTTAAATTTGTTTTTATGAACCAAGACTTCAAGGCAGAGAGTGAAATTGTGAGATGCTTGTGTGGGGAAGTCCTGATCAAAAAATTTTAGGAGGCTTGGGCTGGTGATATTTTTGACGATAGCTTGGAATTGGTCAACATCTAGATCCACAAAGATGGTGGATGACACAAATGCTTCCTCAAGGATTTTTCTATTTGTGGGAGATATCTTAAACAAGTCCATGATGAAATATGGGCAACTATTCTTTTCAATTGGTCTAGAACATTGTAACCATGGGGAACAAATCTCAAGGTGGATGCCCTAAGAGGTTTTGATGGCCCAACGATGGTGACTTTGCTGTCGCGTGTGGTGACTCCACAATCATCATTGGATCCCTTAGTTGATAAAGGGGACATTCCTCAAGTGTCGCAACAACATGTTCATATATATGGTTCACATTCTTGTAAATTTTCCTTTTCCTTTATCATTGTTCCCTTTGTTATGGTTAGGCATCAGATTTGTGTATATCTTTAGGTCTTGGTTTCCTGTAGGTTGTTCCACATTTATGATCTTGTCATTAATGAGGTCTCAGATTTGATTTTCAACCTCATGCAACTAGTTGTTGTACGCCCCTTGATTTTGTGAAAATTGCAAAGGTGATTCTCATTGTACCATGGAGGTTTCACTTGGGGCTCTTGATAGTTTTCATAGGTGAGAATCTTGATGAGATTCTCGTTTGCCAGTTTTTTCATTATGGATTTGATTGAATCCCTAAGGGATGTGTACTTCTACTTGGGGGGATATTTTTTTCATAGAGGTGGTCCCCCTTGATTATTCAAATTGTTGACTTGATTGTTGGGAGGTTGTTGCAATACCATGTTAGTTTGGGTGTTTTTTCAATTGTTGTTTTGTGGTTGCTAGTATGTTTACATGTTTTGTTTTAGAGTTTTGAATATGGCCTTGGCATCCACCACACTATCATTTGTGACATTTTTGTTTCTTTCCCATGTATGAGGAATTTTGTTATAGCTAGTGGATGGGCAATTGTCTTGATGTTCAGGATATGTGGGTGTACCACCTTTTTTCCATAAGGGATCGTTCAATGTTAAGAAAATGATTCACTTTTACCTTGTTTAAGAGCCAATAGTTCCTCTAAACTAAAATCTATGCTGATGATGAAGGTGTAATTTGTTATGAATGCATCTACAATCTCTTGGAACTTTTTGATACCAGGAGGAAGGCGAGAGAACCACTCCATGGTAGGGCCAACCAAAATTCTAGGAAAAATCCTCATCAAATATGTATCGTCATATGTGACCTCCATGCAATGTACTTGGAATTCCCTGATGTGATCTTCAGGGATTCTCGTCCCATGGTATTTGTCAAATTTAGGGATTTCAAACCCCTTTGGGAATGGTACCATTGAAAAGCTCTTGTTGAAGGGATAGGGACACAAGTTGCTTGGTGTTTTCATTGTTTCCCCTAATTGAAGATTGAGCACTTGTTGTGAGAGCAACTTGATTTGTGTCGTTACATCATTTTGTAGATCAAGGGGTGGAGTGAATGTGTTTTGAATTGGTAGATTTTTTCAAGTGATGGGTGTAGTATTGGGTGTGTTGTTGGGAGTTTGTTGCAAGCTCTATTGTGTGATCAATTCCTAAATTTGCTATTGCACCAACAATGCTTATTGTTGGTCGTGCTGCTGTTGCACCAATAGCGCTTGTTGTTGGTCTTGTTGTTGTTGTGCCAACAATGCTTGTTGTTGGTTGTATTATTGTTTTGCCAATAACGCTTGTTGTTGGGCTAATAATGTTTCTTCTTGCTATGCTTGGTACTATTGTAGGGCTTGTTGATATGCTTGTTACTGAGCTGCTTGCAGTTGTGCCTTGTATTGAGCTTGCGCTTGCGCTTGCTGAGCTTGGTATTAGGCTTGCGCTTGAGCTCGCACTTGTGCTTGTTGGGAAAATTGTGTGGTCTATGTGACTTGAGCAGTTCGAGCTACTTGGGCTGCTTGCGTAACTTAGGTGGCTTGCTATTGTTGCCACAAAGCTTGAGCTTGGGTAGCTTGTTGCACTAATTGTGCGACTTGAGTTGCTTGAGTGGCTTGTGCTTGCTGAGTAGCTTGTTGTGTAGTTTGTGCATTTTGTGCTTGTTGAGCTGCTTGGAACTGTTGATATTCCTTTTGATAGGCTTGTTGCGCTACTTGAAATGTGATGCTATATTGGTTAGCCACATTTGGTCTTGGTGGTGGTGGTGGTGGTGGATTTAGAATGGTGTTTATGACTGTGATGAGAGGCACCATGGTATCGAGGATGGGGATTTTTGTGGTGGATGGTTCAATTGATATGCTTGGCCCTTGAGAGACCATATTTATAGAGTGTGTGGTGATCACTTGTGTTGTTGGGATGGTCACCATCTGTTGTTGTGATATCGATGGCAAGATCAAAGGATTGGGTATGACGTTTTGATTTATGATTGGGGGGTTGTTCAGGTTTTGTTGATTGATGGGTGGTAAAGGGGGTTTCCCTAAACCAATGAGAGGTGTGGGATGTTAATGGAAAAGGTGGAAGTGGTGGAAAAATGGGTGGTGCATTCTCTTGATCAAATGATGATGATGAGGGGTCAAAGATTCCCCCTAGTCCAAATAATCCCTCTTCTTTTTGTGAGTCCATAGGGAGAGAGGTTTATGTGTTGAGAGGATGCACTGGTGTTGCGTGAAAAGAGGATGGATCATTGGGGTCATGAAAGGTAAGTGAAACATATGGGTGTAGCATATTTAATGGGACAAATTGACCCAAGATGGTATTTGAATCTAACTCTTGATTTTTCACAACAGGGTGTGCTTGAAGTGCATGAAGCAATGAGCTCCCCTTGTTAACAATAGGTTAAGTTGGAGCAATAGATGATGTGATTTGTGGGATGGATTGAATGATGCTTTGAAATGGAGATGTAGATGATATTAGGGGTGTGGATGATATTGGGGGTGTAGAAGATATTAGGGGCATGATCCCAAGGGTTTGTTCAATAGTAGTGATCACATCATAATCAAAAGGAATTGTCCCCTTGTTTTGGTAATTCCAGCATATATTGTGAGGGATGGAGTTTCATCATGGCATTGAAAATTCTATGAATTTTGGGATTTTGAACCATTTCAGTAATCTCATCTTGAGTCATCCCTAAAATGTTGTTGGCGATGTCTCCACTTGACCTTCCTCTTGATGATCTTGAGGAAGTGGAAGATTGATTGAACCAATGGGATTGATTTAAGGAAAAGTTTGACTTAGGTCACTCAAAGTTGATGTTTCTTTGTTTGTCTTCATGTTCTTCTTGTGTTGAGCTCTAATTTGGACCATAAAATGAGGATAAATTTTCAAGAATGTAAGAGATGAACCTCTAATTCTTTGAATTGATCTAAACTTTAGGTGAAAAAATGAAAGTCTAAGTTTTTAAGGATCAAAGATATTCAAACATTTGAAAGAGACTTGGATTTTGTTGATAAAATAACTCATACAAATTAGGATTGTTTCTTGATGCACATCTGTAAAATTTGAATGCCAATCTTTCTCTAAAATCGTAAAGTATAGGAAACCTTTTCTTGTGAATTTTTTGACTAAGACCTTTGGTCTTTGGTTTTTGGATTTTTATCTTTTGGGAAATCATTTGGAAGAACACATGTGTGGGGTCCAATTGTTTCTTAGATTTTCTTGATGAATTCTTTTTACCACAATTCTTGATTAGATTTTCAAACTAGATGTCTAATGTCTAAATTTCTTTTCATCCCACAAAGTCCATTATGTGGATGTAGACACCTAAATTTAATCACTTCCATATGATTAAATTTGTTGCATTTACGTCTATTATAGTGATATTAATTTATTAAATTAATATCACACCCTTTGTCTCATACTGATAAAGTATTTAATTTAATAATTAATAATTTGTCTTTTACCTTATTCCTCTCTAAATTAAATAAATACACTAATTTATTTAATTTAGTCATTTGTCCTCCTTTTGATTTAAAAAAATCAATTTAAAAATTCCTCACTTTCTCTCTCCTTGTCACATCCTCCAACATTTGCCACTTGCCTCTAATCTTCTGTTAATTAGCCTAATCCAATATTTGCACAACCTTAACCAAAATCATTAACTAAATTTAGCACCTCTTTTTGGTCAATTCTTCCATTTTTCCTTTTTGATGTTAACCCTCTCTCCTATGTGAATTTTTAATTCACATTTATTTGCTCTAGATTCCTCTCCTTTAAATGTGAATTTTTAATTCACATTCCATTCTCCCAAGGCTTCTAGAACCTTGGACTTGTCACAATCTCCACATGTGACCAAGTCCCACCTTTTTGGAGCCCACCTTTTATCCTCTAGATCATCTTATGAATGTGAATTTTTAATTCACATTTATCCCTCCAACCACCTTTCCTTTTCCCATGTAGATTTTTGAGGAATTCTAAAATTCCTCAAAGGTCCCTTTCACTCCCACTTGGGGACAAGAAACCCCTTTTTGTGGAAATCCTCTCATCCCCCAAGGTGCATGTCCTTTTCCACCTCATGTACCTTTTTGACAACTCATCTCCACCTCATATCCTCTTGTCCACTTCACCCTCCACATGTCAAGATGTGAGGGCTTGTGGGTTCTCAACCCACCATAACCCTTCATCTTGACCTTGTTGGATCAAACTTGACCCTTGAATTCTCTAGAGAATTCAAATTCTCCTATAAATACCCCCTCTTCAAGGGCATTTCCAACACTTTAGATTGAAGCAACTACATGCTGCCTATTTGTCTTTCCAACACTTAGCTATCTTGCACCCTTATGCTATCATTTTGCATTCTCAACACTTTGCACTCTCATAACTACATGTTGTCCAAGCCTCTTTCAATCATTCAACCATCTTTGTTCATCATTTTGCATATTGAAGCTTGCATTATGGTCATTCAATCTATCATCTAAGGAGCACACAACCAATCTAAGCAAGGGCCAATCAAAGAAGTTTCAACAACAAGGGAGGTAAAAGTATTAGTGTTTTTATTTTATTTGCATTCCTTTTCGTTGAACTGCTCTTTTGGCTAATCTTGAGGTGTCCTTGGTGTTTTATTATTCATGTTTCTTAATCATTTTGCACACTTAGAGCAGTAGGAATTCCAAGGTATCACATTTTTGGCACGCTCGGTGGGACCCACACACGGGTCTTGCATTTAGTTTTTCTTTGAGTTAAGTTGCAGAAGGAAAAAGCTCGCGCTGTGGTAGCGCCCGCTCTCAGAAGTAACGTGACACTTCACAGAAGGCGCAGCCGGCCTCGTGAAGTTGCTCATTTCACGCGCTGCGTAAGGTAAAAGCAGTCATTGAAGTTGTGCGCCCGCCTTTACGTGGCGAGTTATACAGCTCCTTTATAGAGTTGCGCAGCGTTCCCCATAGAGTTGCTAAGGCAATGCCTTTACAGAGTTAAAGAAGGCCCTTTACAAAACTGCAAGTACTTTTGAGTTGTGTAGCGCCTTTTGAATCAATCAACATGGCAAAGCTTTTGTTTGTGCAAGCATTTTACAGAACTTAGAAGCTTTACAGAAGTTAAGATAGCCGCCCTTAATAAAGACATTGAGGGTAAAACTAATGGTTTTGGCTTCATTTTTCTAGTTTTTTTGCTATATTTACTGATAACTCTCTAACGTTGTTCTGCAAGAATATTTCTATTTTTCACTAACATTTTTGCAGCATATTGTGGCAAAAATTTGACCAAAAGGCGAAAAAGAAAGAGGACAACTAACATTTGTTTGCAGGGGGCATCTACATAATCAGACTTTCAAAAAATTATCTTTGCTGCTCTCAAACATAGTCTAATTAGGGGGATTAAATCTCATTGTTTGCTGTGGTTGTTTACTTTTGTGTTACCCAAGGAGGCATTGATGTTTTCACTTTCCCTTTGCACTTCGGTGAGCCCTGAGGCTTGGAAACAGCTAGTGTCTTCTTTTAGTGGGACCCGCTTCGGATTTCATCACCCCATGGGACCATTCCAACCACGTTCCGCTGGGTATATAAAGGGGGAGAACGAAAGTTCCCCAATCCAATGTCAGACTGACAGCGGGCTAGGTGATACCTAGACAGACGGAAGAGTTGGTCCGGAAATTTTCAAGATCTCAATGATTGTGACTTGTTCACTTGGCCAGCCCTCACATACCGAGAGTATATCGAGGACTCCCTAGAAGCCTTGTGCATCCTAGATTAAGACTTTGCCTTGCCATACCCGTAATATTAATCATAGGATTGTGCTTGTTTGAGGTGTTTCCTTGTGGAAATTTTGTCAATTTTTGATACTTTTGACTTGTTTCATTATTTTGCGTCCTTGCCATAGCCTTTGCCATCAAAACCAAACTTTGTTCCTGGCAGAAACGTGGTAGCACCCCTGCTTGCTGCAGAAACGGGTAGCCGTTTTACTGTAGAAATGTAGCACAGAAATGTGGTAGCGCTCTGCTTTTGTGCAAAAACGTGGTAGTGCCCCTGTTTTGCTGCACAAACGTGGTAGCGCCCCTGTTTTGCTGCAGAAACGTGGTAGCGCCCCTGTTTCACTGCAGAAACGTGGTAGCGCCCCTGATTCACTGCAGAACACTGCCTACGCCCTGATTTTTGCTGTCAATGCCCTAAAGGTACCTCATTCGGATTCATTTAGCCTCCAGATCACCACTTAACTGTTCCCAACTATCATCCCATTATCCTAAGTCTCCCTTTTATCATTTTAAGCCTCCCAAAACCTCCATTTCACCCATTTAAACCCCCATTCTATCACTCCAAATTTTCATGGATCACCTTTAATCTACCTTTTCATTTTAATTTTCCATTCACAAGTCAATACCCTCACCTAACAAACATCACAACTTTGCCATTCACACCTCCTAAACACCACCCATAGCCAAACCGCCTTGAAATTGCATTACAAAGTGGTTATCTAAATTGACTATAGCGCTTGAACTTGATTATTGGTCTTTAACTTCAACCCCAATCAATTTGCCTCCATCTTGAGGTGAATTCGGTGTTGCAAGTTATCATCCTCGGCCCAATCAATCCATTCCTAGCTTAAGGTGGATTCGGTGCCATAATCATCCTATCAATCAATCAAAGCTCTAGGGTTACTAAAGGTAATCTCACATGATCAAGTTTGAGGTCTCTCTCTCACGCAATCTAATCCAATCAAATCCAATCTAATCCAATCAAATCCAATCCAATCCAATCAAATCCAATCCAATCCAATCCGAATCAAACCCAATCCAATCCAATCCAAATCAAACCCAATCCAATCCAATCAAATCAAATCAAATCCAATCAAATCCAAATCCAATCCAAATCAAATCCAATCCGATTAATCAAATCATTTGACAAAGGCATTAACCTACTCATCTAGCATTTGCATGCCCGTTCAGACCCGTTCACAAGCAAAGAAAATGGCCGACCATCAAGCTCAGAATGCCCAACCAAACAACTCCCAAGATCCCAAAAACACAATCAATGTCCTATCAGATCCTAACAAGGGTACCAACATTTCACATGACCCTCACAATGGTACCTCATCGCACTCCGACACTGAGAATCAAAATAACTCGCCACATGGGGAAGAGAGTATGGTTAATCAACCTGAACTCACACTTGAGGAACATTTTAGTAATCCTGCCAACGCGCAAATGACTGACCGTTTGCTTGCGAAACATGGGGAAGAGATCTTGGCCCACCTAATTGAGAAGGGTGTTAAACCCCCCTCCAATGTTGACTTCTCCAAATATAGGGGCACCCCATCTAACGTACTCCAAGAAACCCAAAGCACACCCGAAGGTTCATACTTCTCCAATGTTCCTCCAATCGAGGGTTGGCATCAACCCGAATTTGGCAATGCCGTTCTCTATCAAGTTAATTATCCCCCACACGCTTCCACCTCAGCCATAGGAGGACCCCAAGTGCCTGATCCCAATAACCCTTTTGCTTATGGCATGCCGCAAAGCATTCCACAACCTCCGCCATTAACATTAACTGCACCCCTTCCGCTAAACCAACCTATAACCAGTGTTGGGGGCACCTCCTTTGCCACTCCACTTCCACCTCCCGGGACTACAAATCCACCACCTCAACAGGTTCCACAATCTACTATCCCGCCTCAAATACCACCACAAGGCATACCCCAGCTGAACATTTCGAGCGGAACCCAATAGCTCCTTTTACAAAATGTGCCCACACAACCTCCACCGTCTCATTCGCAACAACCTATACCCAATACCTTGACCTCTTCACAACAACCATCCTACCAATCACAAGGCAATCCATCTCAACCACCTACCCAAACCATATCTCCCTTTCTTGCGTCCCTTTTGCGTCCAAAGGCCCAACCGCAACATAATATCCCACCTCAATCCATACAACATTCGATGTCACAACAACAACCTCCACAATCCTACTACTATCACAACCAACAACAATTTCCCCAACAACTGCTTTTCACGACCTCCCAACCATCACAACAATACCCTCAATGCCAACAAACTAACATACAACGTCCTATCTAGGTTCCTCAACAACCTACCCCACATGTTTACCAAAAAAATCCATACTATGCCCCACAACAACAACTTCCATATCAGCAAAATCCCCCACCTTACCAGCAAACTATATCATCATCCAATCATCCAAACCTGCATTTCAACAATCCAACACCCTTTCAACAAGATCCTTCATCTTTCTACCATCAATATCCCCCCAATCCACCACCAGCTAGCTCGGATTTGTTGGAAATCAAAGCCGCACTTAAGGATCTTCAAGCAGGGGCTACAAAACAAACATTCAAATTTGAAGATATATGCCCATATCCATTTGATCCCTCCATCTCGCTGATCCCCTTTCCTAAGCATTTCGAGATTCCAAAATTTGACAAATACAAGGGAGACAAAGACCCTAAAGCTCACTTACAAGAGTTTTATTCACAGTGTCAAGAAGTCATGTACAATGATAACTATCTCTTACGCTTGTTCCCACGAAGTCTAGCAAGCCATGCCCTAGATTGGTTCATGACTCTTGAAAAGGGGTCTATAAAAACTTTTGCAGACTTATCAGAGAATTTTGTATCCTACTTCTCTTTCAATTTGCGAAAGGATACAGACACCTTAGATCTCCTAAAAGAGAAGCAACAAGATGGAGAGACCTTCACCAGCTACCTCCAACGGTGGCATGCATTGGCTAGTCGAATGAAAAATCCTTTGAAAGAAAAAGACATGGTCACTCTTTTTGTGGAAAATTCACACCCCGACATGGCCCACAACTTTAGACTACACTGTGTCACCACTTTCGCCGAAATAGTGGAAAAAGGACCTATCCTTGAACGAGCCCTTATTGCCAAAGGGCACATCAAAATACACAGTCAGGATAAAGAACGATCATTCGGAGATAAATCGCGATTTTGGAACAAAAACAAAAATGCAGTGAATGACGGAGTGACAGACACCAAACATGTCCAAGTGGCTAATGCGTCTCAAAGTCAACAACAGTCTGTACCCAATGCCATATCAGTACCGCAAGGGGTACCTCGTCCCCCTCAACAGTCAAACCAAAGAAATCAGGGAAATACCAAGCGTCAATATGCCCAATTGCGTGAACCCCTGAGTGTTGTTTTTAACAAATTGTTACAAATCAATTACCCCATCACATATCCTGTCACCAAACCATTCGATGAGTCTAAACCCAAACCGGCATGGTTCAAAGAGAACGAGTATTGTGACTTCCATAAAATCAAGGGACATTCCTTGAATAAGTGCCAAGGTTTGAAAAATTATGTCCAAGATCTCATTGATCGAGGAGATATCAAGGTTGACCCCAGTCAACCTTCGTCGTCCAATGCTCAACTACAAATCTATCAAAACGCCTTCCCAAACCATAGTCAAGGTCCTAGCACCTCCACTAGTCATCCCCAAAATAACAGCACCAATAATGTCAATTACAAGAATGTGCCCTTCAATTATGAAGGTGTTATTCATTACATTGAGCAGGTGGAACCCCGAGTATCCATGATCCACGTTAAAGCCAAAGACCCTCAATGTGCTGCAACTACGCGACGGGCCCGCATCACCGTCCCTGCAGCCTCCACACCCGTCCAACCCACTCCTGTAAACTCTCAATATAACATCCTTGATCACCTAAGGAAGACCCCCACTCATATATCTATTCTGGATTTGCTTAAGTCTTCCCCGGTACACCAAGAGATCCTCAATAAAGCCTTGCAGGAAACCCATGTCCCAAACGACATTGACCCCACACAATTTCAAGCTTTGGTGGGACACTTGGCTTTGTCTCACCACCTCCATTTCAGCCAAAATGATATGCCCAACATTGGCATCAATCACAACCGCCCCTTACATATCGAAGTCATAATTGCCCGTCATAAAATAAAAAGGGTCTTGGTAGATAATGGCTCTGCCCTTAATCTATGTACTTTGAAATTCATAAAACAAATAGGGTATTCTCAAGTGGACCTAAGCAACCAGATAATTACGATCAAGGCTTCTGACAATGCAGAGAGAAATTCAGAAGGAATTATCAGTCTCCCTATCCAAGTGGGACCTGTGCTCCAGTACACTACCTGCCATGTCCTTGATCTGGACTTACCGTATAATCTCCTCCTTGGCCGCCCATGGCTCCATGCTATGCAAGCTGTTCCATCCACATACCACCAATGCCTCAAATTTCTAGTTAATGAACAGGAGGTCACCATCTATGCCGACCCCCAACCATTTGAGTATTGTCAAGCTTTAGAAGCATCTTTCCCTGATTTACATTATTGTCCAGGGGTCAAAATGGGGGCATCCCATCCATCTTCCTCAAATCCGTCATCCTCCAATCCATCATCCATCGCAATCACCACTCCATCCTCCGCCACTAATCCTTCCATCACTAAAGTCCAGATCATTGACAAAGGGTGCGGTGAGTATGAGATGCATACGGCTCTCAATGTAGCCACTATGCCACCGTCACCACATGAGTACAGCCAACCTTCACATGCTGTTCAAAAAGAAGACAAGACCATCACTTTCAGTGGCAAAAACATTCCTACTACCACCTTCAGATCTCTGAGTATCAAGATCGATTCACCAGAGGAAGACATCAGTCAATGGATCTACCGAGAAGAGCCCGAACCAGAAACTCCTCTAAAGAAATATTTTCAAGAAAAGTATCCTTGGCCAACAAAGTTTGTGGAAAAACATAACTACCAAGGTCGAGGCCTAGGTAAAGAGGAACAGGGGCGATTGCAACCCATTGATACACAACAGTTACCAAATATGGTAGGACTTGGGTATGATAATAAACAGAAAAGCCCTGCAACGTTATCTAATACTTCCAATAGTATCACCGTGGACGATGGCTCATTGGAAGACATACCCGAGGAAGAATCTATCATACACGCATACAATGATGTTGATCACACTGATTTATCCTCCATGTTCGAATGCCTATCCATTTGCACCATCAGCCTATCCCTTCGTCATCCTGAACTCATTAATTGGGACCTACACAACACCACACCTATCAGTATGTCTGCAGACACCTATGTCAACCTTATGGGATTGGGGGAGGATGAACACTCCAGTCGCAAAAATAAAAAGAGGTCATCTAGTGAAAACCTCTCTGAGGCGCTTCCTGACCTAGAAAAAGTAAAAATAAAGGACGCATCTAAAGGCGAAAACCTCGAAGAGGCGCCGGAAGATGGTGATGTTCATCTTCCCTTTATGGGAACTCAAATACTTGCTAGATCATCTATCCTGATCGAAGAGACACAAGAAGTTAATTTGGGGACTGCTGAAAATCCAAAGATCACCTATGTAGCCAAGTCACTCTCTGAACAAGAGTATCCGATCTTTATGCAGCTACTCCAAGAAGGCATCATCAATTTTGCCTGGTCATATTCAGACATGCCAGGCTTAGACCCTGCTTTAGTGGTTCACCACTTAGACATTCGTCCAGACGCCAAACCCATCAAGCAAAAACTTCGTAAGATGCATCCGCAAGTGGCGTTGCTAGTAAAAAAAGAGCTGGAGAAGTTACTGGATGCAGGTTTCATCAGACCTATTGACTACTCCGAATGGATCTCTAACATAGTTCCGGTTGCTAAACCAAATGGTGACATTCGGGTCTGTACAGATTTTAGGGATCTCAACAAAGCCTGCCCCAAAGATGATTTCCCTCTTCCTAATATTGACATGTTAGTTGACTTAACGGCAGGACATGAGATGTTGTCCCTCATGGATGGCTTCTCCGATTACAACCAGATACGGATTGCACCTGAAGACCAACACAAAACTGCCTTCACAACTCCTTGGGGCACCTTCTGTTACAATGTTATGCCCTTCAGTCTCAAGAATGCGGGTGCAACATATCAAAGAGCTATGACGGTTATCTTCCATGACCTTATCCACATTATCATGGAAGACTATGTTGATGATCTATTAGGGAAATCCAGAACGCGAGCTGAGCATCCCACCATTCTGAAGAAGATATTTGAGTGACTAGAGCACTATAAGTTGCGGTTGAATCCAAAGAAGTGTGTCTTTGGGGTTACATCAGGGAAATTACTGGGTTTCATAGTCTCCCACAGAGGTATTGAAGTTGACCCTGCCAAAGTAAAGGCTATTCTGGATATGCCGCCTCCACGCAATCTAAAGCAGTTAAGGAGCCTCCAGGGAAAAATGCAGTCCATCCAGCGGTTCATAGCCCAACTCGCAGATAAATGTCAGCCGTTTACCCATCTTCTGAAGAAAGATTCTACCTTTCGATGGACCCCACAGTGTCAAATAGGTTTTGATAAAATCAAGGAATACCTAGCTCATCCACCAGTTTTGATGCCGCCTATTCCAGGAAAACCTCTCCTACTTTATATCTCTGCTACCTTGGTTGCACTGGGGGCATTATTGGCACAGCATGATGAGTCATTCAAAGAAAGAGCAATCTACTACATCAGCAGAACACTAGTCGGCTATGAGCTAAATTATACTCCTATGGAAAAAGCATGCCTCGCGCTAGTCTTCAGTACACAGAAACTCTGCCATTACATGCTTAGTCACCCAGTCAAGCTAATCGCTAAAATTGATCCCTTGAAATATCTGTTATCTAGAACCACTTTGACTGGTCGCATGGCCAAATGGGTCATGCTACTAAGTGAATTTGACATCGAGTATGTAGAGCGCAAAGCTATCAAAGGACAGGTTATTGCTGATCAATTAGCTGAAGCACCACTAGTAGATGCCTACCCAATAGACACTGAATTCCCAGATGAAGGAATCTGCACAGTAACAGAAGCACCAACTTGGATGTTATACTTTGATGGCTCATACACTCACAATGGATCTGGGGCAGGAATTCTATTAGTCACCCCTCAAGGTGACTACATCCCAAAATCATTCAGAATAACATTCCCCTGCACCAACAATATGGTGGAATATGAAGCCCTCCTCACCGGCCTTAGAATTGCAAAACAGTGGCACATCACACATTTGAAAGTCTTTGGGGATTCCTTGTTGGTTATCAGACAAGTTAATGATGAATTCCTCACAAAGGATGACAAACTGCTACCCTATAAACGCATGGTGGACGACTTCAAGAAGTATTTCACCTCCATACAGTTTGACCAAATCCCTCGGGTACAGAATAAAGCAGCAGACGCCATGGCCACTATTGGTTCTTTGATTGACATGCCCAAGGATCGGACAAAGTGTGAGTTTCTGGTCGAACAACTGTTAATCCCTGCATACGATTTTCCTGACACTGACATGGTGTGCGATGTTGTAGGTCCTGCCTCCCCGTGGTACCAAGATATATATACATACCTCCGTGACAACACCATACCCCCGGAACTTACACGCAACCAACGTAAATCCTTTATCCATCGTTCATCCCGATACATCATCATTGGTGATACACTTTATCGTCGCGGGTATGATGGAATCCTCCTGAGATGCCTGAATGAGACCGAAGCCCAAACGGTACTAACGGAAGTACATGGTGGCATTTGTGGGGCCCAATCAAATGGTATGGCTCTAGCCAAGAGAATCCCGTGGGCTGGATATTACTGGCCTACATTAGAACATGATGCCTGCGAATTTGTCAAGAAATGTCTTCCATGTCAACAGCATGCGGATTTGATCCACGCTCCAGCACAAGATCTTCAGCCTCTCCTAGCACCATGGCCGTTCTCTCAATGGGGCTTTGACTTGATTGGCAAGATTCACCCACCATCATCCGATGACCATACATTCATCATCACCGCAACTGAGTACTTCACCAAATGGGTGGAAGCAATGCCACTCTCCCAAATCACTGGTACTCAGATTTCTAAATTCATCCTCTACCATATTCTCTGCAGATATGGTATCCCCTCCACCATCATTTCTGATAATGGAAAGCCATTTAAGAACCAAGCCATGAAACACCTATGCGATACTTTCCACATCCAACATCATTGGTCCACGCCTTACTATCCTCAGGGTAATGGTCAGGCGGAGGCAACCAACAAAACCCTCATCCGCATTCTCAAAAAGGTGGTCAATAACACTGGACGAGATTGGCACCTTCACATTCATCCCGCCCTTTGGGCATACCGCACATCCATCTGCACCCCAACAGGCACCACCCCATACTCTTTAGTATATGGCGCGGAAGCCGTCTTGCCAATCGAAGTCGAGCTCCCCTCGTTGAGAATTTCTTTGAAAAACCTCATTAGTGAAGAAGATGCTCGCGTCACTCAACTTGCACAACTAGAATTGCTTGATGAACGCAGAATACGGGCCTATGATCACCTACAAGTATATCAGAATCGTCTCAAACGTCAGTACAGTAAAAAGGTCCGCCCCAGGCAATTCCAGGTTGGTGAACTTGTGCTCAAGGAAAATCACCGCACCCAGTAAGATCGTGACAAGAAAGGCAAATTTGAAGCAAACTGGTTAGGGCCATATATCATCACTGCCAAATATGGATCTGGAGCCTATAGGTTGGCTACTCTGGATGGAGATCCCCTTGACGAACTTGTCAACATTCTCCATCTAAAAAGGTTCTATGCCTAAAGTCCGCTTGGTCTACCTTATCAACAAAAAAAAAAAAAAAATAGTAAAGAGAAATAAATCCGTCCTATGGTGAAAACCACCTCTTGGTGGCACCTTGGATAAGTATGGATGGTGAAAACCTGGTAACAGGCGTCATCCATAGAAGGCTTAATCATTATCTACCTAGCATCCTAGTTACTTTATGTCGTCATCCACATTTGCATCCCCACCCACATCAGCCTAGACCGTTTGGTATTTGTTGCTTGAGCATTGGACAAATTATCTTATCTATCCCTCAACCTGAGCTTCCTTGTATCCCACTTTGAGCTTATGTCTCTCATCTGTCGGTCCGTGTCATCATATAGGATCATCCATCACATCGGTCTCCATCTAGATCTCATCCTTTTGTCTCGCTTTTATCCTTTTATCGAACTACGTTGCCCCTGCGCTTTCACGTAGGCAAGGTTGGTCATTTGATCCTCCCCCGGGGCATTTGTCGGTCACGTCTTGTGTCCATCATCGGTCATCATTGTCTTCTTTCTGCTTTGTCCATGGTCTTTTTCCCTGAACTACGAGGGCTCTGTGCTTTCACGTAGGCAAGGCTAATCTTTGATCGGCCCCCGAGCCCCTAGGTCTTTAGGTTGTCCCCTTTGTGGTTGTCTCATCAAGCTATGCCTTTATCTAACTGATCCTTAACAATCAAGACCCCCTTGTACCAACGAATCTAATCAATTCTGAATATCCTTTATCATACCGATCTCTTTGCTTAGCATCCATCATAGGTCTTAACAGGATACATCCTTCCTAACAGACCTCATCCATCCTATCCATCCCCTTGATCCTATAGCAATGGACATTTGAAATTGATTATGATCTTGTTGATGCTTTTGGTTTTGTTTATCATTCGAGCTCCCTATCATCACTAATCAAGGCCGTCATAATCCATCATATTATGGCGTGTTTTGACTAGTCCACATAGGGGCATATCTTGATCTTTTTCTTTTATTGTGTCTTCTTGGTTGTCCCACATAGTACCCACCAAGATCCCCGAGGTCTTGTGTTATGTTGGGGCATCCTTCTGTGTTTGCGGTTATCCCCATACTGGGCCCGACCAAAGTCTTTTTTCGAGACTTTGGGGTATGGGGATAGCCTTCTTGTCTGGCGTGTTTGTCTCGTGCATTAGACACTGATCTACCTCGGTCCTCTATACCTTGGTGTGTCGTGTCTTATGCTATAACAAAAACCAGTGCTCCAAAGATGATAAATTGAATTAGGATTGCATTTTTCATAATCATTGCATTCACACTCACCCTATGGTTTTGGTTGTGCAAATACTTGCCCTCATTTCTTCTCAGGATACTGATACCTTTTGACAGATGCTAGACTACATCCATCACCGCGTACCCATCTTCCCTCCAATTACCCTACCAGTTCTTATTGGCACCTATAGCCGCATATTGTCCATGCATCCATTGCTACCTGCATCCTCACATGTTAGGTCCATATCTCCATCACTATCTGCATCACAAAATATTAGACACATAGTACATCATATCCTGCATATATAAACTATGCATACAAAATCCATCTCACACATACACATACATAACGCATCTACCAACTAGCCATCCATATATTTAAACCATCATAGATCCCACTAAGTACGCATAGCATATCACCAGTACCATACATCCATGCAGTAAGCACATATCTCTAATCATTCATAAACATAGCATAAATGAATATAAGCATGGTCATTAACATTCCAACATCTAGATCAACATTTCATGAATATAAGCATACATAAACCAACACGTGAGCATAAATAAATTACTGCATCCATCCATGAAACACATAATGATACACACATATGCATATAGTTCTCCATCATAAATAGAAATATACCACATGGTGCTAATAAGGACTGTCACATATCCATCATACATATATCCATCACTATAGCATGTGTCACATATACATCATACATATATCTGACAAAGTACAAAATCCAGGGATATAGAACATCCCTGATATCCATCCTACACAATCCATCCTGCATCTGTCAAAAATACAGTACCCTGTCACCTCCCGAATGAACTCCCCACATCTGATCTCTGTGGAGACTCAGGTCCTGCCCCTCTGCCTGGTGAAAAACCTGGTGAATCACTGTAACCACGAGTCTGTGTCCCCAATGACTGAGATGGCGCTGGCATCTGAGGTGCCTGTCTGGTATAATGGAATCTCCGCTGTGTTGGATCAGGAACTGCATCATAATACGCGGCCATCCAAAAACCTGCCTCTCTCGTGCTATCCTCCCTCTCTGCCGCCTGGACCCGAGCAGCATTCCGCTCATGTCGATACCTGTCTCGGTCCCTGGTGATAGCCCTCCTCTC
>VDFB02105785.1:530555476-530691892 GCA_007258455.2 Sequoia sempervirens | reverse complement strand
TTAAATTTAATTTTTACGTAAAAAATTGCATAAATCACGAAGGGGAGGTTTTTCTTTCTCACTCACTTGCTGTCCGCCTGTGCCCTTGCGGTACATTGCCCGTACTCCGTCCGCCCGGTGCACGATCGCGGTGTCGTTGTCTGTCGGCATCGTCTCCCTTGGTTTTTTTTCTTTCCTCTCCACTCTTCCTCTCAACTGCTACAGTGCAAGTGAGCCAGGTAATTTTTCAAATTACCTTTTAACCCCTTCCTCCAAAAAGGTATTTTTTACCTTTTATTTACCTTTTTATTCCCCCAACTAATTCCGAACTTCCCGGGGCCACCATTCGCAAACCGTACGTCCGATCTGCTCCGTTCAAAAGGCAAACTTGCTTAATTTTTTGCTCTCTATCCAACGGTCCCCTCAATTTCTTTCTATCGAGACATCATCTGGGGCCCCTCCTTTCTTCCCTGACTACCCTCTCGAGGGGGCATACCCTGCTACTTCCTCCTTCCATTTCAAACCAGGCACTGGGGCATCCTCTTTCTTCTTCGTTAGGCCGGGGCATCAATCCTCATTCCCTTCTTCATCCGTGAACATTCACTTTTCTTCGAAACATCGTTATTTTAACAATATTTCAAAGAGGGGCAAAATGTAGACACCTAAATTTAATCACTTCCATATGATTAAATTTGTTGCATTTACGTCTATCATAGTGATATTAATTTATTAAATTAATATCACACCCTTTGTCTCATACCGATAAAGTATTTAATTTAATAATTAATACTTTGTCTTTTATCTTATTCCTCTATAAATTAAATAAATACACTAATTTATTTAATTTAGTCATTTGTCCTCCTTTTGATTTAAAAAAATCAATTTAAAAATTCCTCACTTTCTCTCTCCTTGTCACATCCTCCAACATTTGCCACTTGCCTCTAATCTTCTGTTAATTAGCCTAATCCAATATTTGTACAACCTTAACCAAAATCATTAACTAAATTTAGCACCTCTTTTTGGTCAATTCTTCCATTTTTCCTTTTTGATGTTAACCCTCTCTCCTATGTGAATTTTTAATTCACATTTATTTGCTCTAGATTCCTCTCCTTTAAATGTGAATTTTTAATTCACATTCCATTCTCCCAAGGCTTCTAGAACCTTGGACTTGTCACAATCTCCACATGTGACCAAGTCCCACCTTTTTGGAGCCCACCTTTTATCCTCTAGATCATCTTATGAATGTGAATTTTTAATTCACATTTATCCCTCCAACCACCTTTCCTTTTCCCATGTAGATTTTTGAGGAATTCTAAAATTCCTCAAAGGTCCCTTTCACTCCCACTTGGGGACAAGAAACCCCTTTTTGTGGAAATCCTCTCATCCCCCAAGGTGCATGTCCTTTTCCACCTCATGTACCTTTTTGACAACTCATCTCCACCTCATATCCTCTTGTCCACTTCACCCTCCACATGTCAAGATGTGAGGGCTTGTGGGTTCTCAATCCACCATAGCCCTTCATCTTGACCTTGTTGGATCAAACTTGACCCTTGAATTCTCTAGAGAATTCAAATTCTCCTATAAATACCCCCTCTTCAAGGGCATTTCCAACACTTTAGATTGAAGCAACTACATGATGCCCATTTTCCTTTCCAACACTTAGCTATCTTGCACCCTTATGCTGTCATTTTGCATTCTCAACACTTTGCACTCTCATAACTACATGCTGTCCAAGCCTTTTTCAATCATTCAACCATCTTTGTTAATCATTTTTCATATTGAAGCTTGCATTATGGTCATTCAATCTATCATCTAAGGAGCACACAACCAATCTAAGCAAGGGCCAATCAAAGAAGTTTCAACAACAAGGGAGGTAAAAGTATTAGTGTTTTTATTTTATTTGCATTCCTTTTCGTTGAACTGCTCTTTTGGCTAATCTTGAGGTGTCCTTGGTGTTTTATTATTCATGTTTCTTAATCATTTTGCACACTTAGAGCAGTAGGAATTCCAAGGTATCACAGTGGAAATCAAAGAAATTAAGGAAAAAGTTTCCTATTGTTGACTTTAGTGAGCAAATGGAGATATAAATTCAAATGCTTAGAAATATCTAGGGATAGAATCCCTAGGGAAAACAATAACACTTGAACTTTGTCAAAGGTATTTGCTTCCTAAAGGGTTTGAAATTTTATGATCATGTTGAATGTTTGTTATTCCAATATTTATGATCAAGCAAAGTTTTTTTGATTCCAAGAACATGTACAACCCTATAGATATGAAAGACAGTATTTGTTGAGTTCCCACTTGGATAAATCTAGCTATGCCTACTCTTAGTAGATGATTAGATGCTTGACCACACATGCTCCCCCTTATAGTGCACTCTATTCTCGGGTCAACCAAGCATTAGTACCCATGAAACTCCCATGGCATACTTCTCATCTCTACTAAAAGCCATAAAAATGTGGGACAACTTTAGAATGACTATTCTTGCATTGACAAATAGATCAAGAATTTTGGCCTTTCTAAACAAGAGGTTCTAATAGGGGCATTCCATTCATAGGGGATCATCCATGCAACAAGAGACCATTGCTACCCTTCTTGTTGAAACAATACTCGTGATACTTTCCTTTCCTCAAGTACCCACACTTATATACTGGTTGGAAGTCACTTGGATTTAGCGTGTTCTTGGTTGGGTCATTCCCTTGGGTAATTAATTTTTCCCACAAGGTAGGCCCCCTAATATAAATAAAAGTGAGCAAACATATTCGTAGTTTGATCAATATTTGTTGAGAAACAAAGAGAGAACACATGCAATATGCTCCACTCACACTCGCAAGATTTGTCCAATTTTAAGAATCCAAATTGAAGTGTGAAGGTAATCACTTATACAACTTAATATCACAAAAATATTTTTGATTCTCAAGATCTCTAAGAGGTGTGAGAGAAGTGCATACGTTTTTTTAATGATATTACTTTGGATAAGGGATTACAAAACATAAAAGCATTTGTTCATTTTAAATCCTTCCAAGCAAGAATTTGATTCTTTTTAAGCACCAAAGGAAGTGTGAGATTTGATTGTTCAATTGTTAACCTTAAACAAAATCTAGTAAGTTTTCCCAAAGTTCTTTTAAAACCCTTTGTCTTGTTCTTTTTAGAGTCCAAATGAAATTAGTGAGTCCTAAAGAGCTTGAAGAAACAAAATCCTTAGACTTCAAATTATAGTTGTTTCCAAAAGTGTCTAAAGACACTTGATACAATAGAGAAATAATGTTATAATTCAAGCTTATCCTTGCTCCTTCCTTGCTCCCGCCTATAAAAACTAATTAGTCCAAGAAACACAGAGGCAAAAAATAGGTTAATAATCCAAAATAACCAAAAATAAAAAGCAAATGTCAAAATAAATTGAATTTTAGTCTTTACTCCACCCCAATGGCATAGTCAGCAAGTACGACACTATTTAGAAAATTCAGCAACGTTATATGGCTCTGATGGACTGACAAGCGACGAACTATAGAAATCCAGAGAGCATGATTGTGTTGCTATTTTGATCAACGTCGTAGTCTAGAAACTTGAATTTCTAGGTGGGAACAGATAGTGGTGGAGTTTGGAGTTTTTCAACATCATTGTATGGTGCTGGTGGAAGGCTAGCATCACTGTATGGCATTGCTGGACTGATGGCAGTGTAGTTTCCTATAGGCACAAAAAATCATGAAAAACCATAGAATTTTGTCAAAAAAATGTTTTGAAATCTTTAGATTCTCCCTCCTTCTAGTGCCAAAATGTGAACCCCAATCCTAGACTTGCACAAACACAACAAAAAAACATAATGTTAGCCACATATGCAAGTTAGAACTAAGATTCCCCATGCAATTCATCTACAATGCTCAAAATAGGAAATGGATGAAGAACACAACAAAGAAAGCAATTAAATCTTATTAAAGCATGCAAACTCTCAATCCCATGGGGGAATTGGTGCCAATTGGATGTGGAAAATGTCCCTTTCCCAATCCCTTGTAAGCTTTGTGATGACTTGATGTAGATTTGATGCTTCTTTGGAGAAAATCCTGCATAACCTATCTATAGAATTTGAAAATGGATAAATGATGGATGAGAAAATTCAAAATCTGAAGATTATGACTTTGCATGAATTGTGGATCCAAAATACAAAGGAAAACCTCTTATTTATAGATGAGAATGTTGGAGAATGAGGAAAAATGGATGAATGTGGGATCAATCATCAACCAATGGCCAAATTCCACTTGTCAAGATGTGAGAGGATGAAGGTGGAGCACATTTTGATGAATGTGCACAATAAATGATATTGGGTGGAATTTCAAATTTATGAAATGATATGTTGGAGGGAGAAAGGAATGAATTAAATGCCACTTGGTTCAAGGAAAAAGAACATTTAAGATGAGTTAAATGCCTTGTTGGATGTAAATGTCCACTTGGGGGGAGATTTTCAAACTTGGAGGAATATTCCCTTTTGATTCCTTTTTGAAAGTAATTGAAGATTTAATAAATGAATTAAAATGACTTTCATGAGCAATTTACAAAATCTAGAGGATTGGAGTGATTAAGACTAATTTAATCAAGATTTGATTAAATTAAAAGGATTTTAGTTGATGTGACAATTTGATTTATATTTTTGGATTGATTTAAATCAAAGTTGAGAGGAATATGAACTAAACTTAATTAAATAAAGATTTTGATTTATTTAATTAAAAGTGAATGATGTTAGATCAAACCAAACAAATATTAATTTATTTAAGTTAATAGAAAGACTTTATAGATTTAATTAAATAAAGTGAATTATTTAATTAAGTAGAGACCATAGGATAAATTAAATAAAATTGATTTATTTAATTAATAGAAGAGAATGACTTAATCAGATAAATTGATTTATTTAATTAAGGGATGAAGTATGATGAATTTAATCAAATAAGAGATATCTAATTAAATGAGTAGCAAAGGAGATGATTTAGGATGAAATAGTGTTATTAATCAAGATCAAGTATAATCGGTACATTTTCCATGTCTACAGAAGCTTGTAAGATCTATGTATGTATCTTGTACCCATTTATATGGAAGGATGTAATCATGAATGATAAACTTGAGTTCGTTCAATATGACATCTATGTAATGGATTATTTTTTTTAGTTACAATGGAATGCAATGGAAGTTTTGAAATAATTTTTTTTCAAATGTGCATGTAATTTACATTATGGAAAGAAATTTTTTTATTGCTATGTTATGACTTCATGGTTTATTCACTTGAGGTGAAAAAGTTGGAAATTTTATTGAGTAGAACACCAGGGTTGTTACACTCTATATCAAAGGTCTGAAGCATAATTTTTTCAATGTTAATCAAATGTGTAGTAAAGTGTATAGCCTTATATTTCATGCCAAAGGTTACATGAGATCAAAAGGGAAATGTCTGGAAGATTAGTTGCTAAAGGTACAAGGAAAAATGGAAATGTCTATCAATTAATGGGAAAATAGAAAATGAAAAAGTTCAAGGGCCAAGTGCCTTTAGTAGCCTAATAGTTTAGGTAGATCCTACACTTGAACACGTGGGATTTGAAGCAACGTTTAATGATATGTTTTCTTCAAAACTAGTTCTAGAGGCAATGGAATCTAAAGGTTGGGACATCAATTTTGATGTTTGCAAATTAGATTTTGAAGGAATACTTCAATCTACTCTTGAAGATCTAAATGAAGAAAGATAACCAAATTAGGAATATGAGAGCTTTCTTGAGAGTTCAAAGGAGATAATTGTCAAATTGAAGGCACAAGCTAGAGAATCAAAAGAAGAAATAGACAATTTGAAAGCTCAAACAAAAGGAAGTAAGGAATGTGAAATTAAACTCAAGGAGGTAGAGGATGTGATCTTTAATTTGAAATTTGAGGTTGAAGAAAGCAAGAGAATTTAAGATTTCTTAAATTCAATAAAACTATTGAATGTTCAAAACTTGAAGAAGATGTTGTTGCCTTGAGAAAAGAACTTAAAAAATCTAAAGAAAAAACTAAAAAAGGAGGTTCTAAAATTCTTGACGAGTTGATTAACTATCAAAATCCATAAAGAGAAAAATATGATCTTGGATTTGAAAAAGGGAAAAATCTCATAACTAGTGAATTTGGAAACTTATATTGTAAGTTCAAAGTGCAAGGAAGGTATGGTACAAAGGAGGAGAAATCTTGCACAAAATATTCTAAGAAGAATTCCTTTAGAGATGTAAAAAAATATCGAGATAGCAAGAAATAAGGTAGATTCACTATTGTTTGGAGACAAAGAAGTTTTAGAAGTCCTCCACCTACCAGGAAATATGCACCTATCGGGTTCTATCAATCCTTTCAAGGTTATTGTTTTTCTTGCAATAAATTTGGGCATAATCGTTGATTGTAGATCTAGACAAAAAGGAGATGATAACATAGGTAGAAGATCATTTGTGCCACAAATATGTAGGAGTTTATGGTGAACTCCTCAACACCCCAAGATCATCTACAATATGAAATAACTTCCACAAGGGAGATAATAAAAACATTATGCTATAATTATGGATGGAAGATTGCTAGAATGAACTTGATTTTTGTTCTTAGATTGATGCTTTAATTGATTCTGTACATATGAATCATTTCTTATATAGGAAAGGGTGATGATGTATCGACATTAAATGAGTGTTTCATGACTAAATGACATAACAAAATATTAAATAACCAAGGACACATGCATTAAATAAAATCCAAATGATAAGATATTATCTAGACAACTAAGACTTCTAGAAAAAGAAACTAGGTCATAAGTGGAATTAACAATTTAAATAGGAAATACTAATGACTAGATAAGTAAAACACCTATTTACACCAACACCCCCCTTAAGTACAACTTAGGGAGTACTTATGAAAATGACACAAAGATAGGTCTGAGCTGTGAGGCCATGGTATTGTACCCATGTACAAATGAAATGAAATCTCTCACAAATGGAGAAAAGGAGAAAAACCGGTGGGACAAAAATTCTTTCCAGAAGAGATAGAAAAAAATGCTAAGAAGAACAAAACCCTATTTGAGGAAAAATCCCCCCCCATAATAGAGAAGAAGAGATACCATGCAAGCCCATCTCAATATAGAGTCTCTTGTAAGGATGATAGATGTCTAACAATGAATGTTGAAGATGATCCATGATTATCGACTAACATTCCTCCCCTTGGGAAGAACCAATCTCCAAGATGTTATGCAGGATATCTTCCCATTCTTGAAAGGAAGATGCGGGAAGAAGGATGATGGATGATTTCCTTGAAGAATGCTTAAGTGTTTCCATGTCGATGCTAAAAGGTGTCATACTCCAAACAAATGTTCTAGGCCACACTATTGAAGAAGACAATCCAGTCTAGTAGAAATGATTATAGAAAATAATCCAAAGAAAAAGATACTTCCTCTGAAGAAAAATAAGCCTCCTCCAAATTCTATTCAAATGTATCCAATCATGTCAAACTATAAAGAATGATCATGTAGAGAATGAACAAGAGGATCAAAGTGTTCCCTTGCAAAAATTGAAGAAGGATCATGTCCATCAAAGAGAAGATGAATGCAATCAATGATGTCTCCCAAATTTGAAATGTGGGACTCACAAAATAAACCAACAATGTTTGTCATGTACTCATCCCAAGTAGCCAACTTTGGAAGATAATAAATGTCTTTCTACACTAAATCACAAGGAGCCAAAATTATGGTTTCATAAGAATCCTCATTTACAACAATAGATGAAGGAGATGAGATCTCAGTGCATTTCATTAAACTACACTTATTATCCCCCATTTTGTCCTCATCATTAATAATGCTAGATGATTATGCTAATACTGGATTACAATTTTCCTCAACCTCAAGATGCTGATTCATAGATGCAAAAGATGAACCCTCTAAATTTGGCTTGAGAGCCATAAAAACTAAAGTGTCAATAGGAGGAGAAGGAGAAGGTTTTGTGCCAAAAAAACTACCAAATCTTTCCCAATGAGCAAGCATAGTAGTTGTTTTATCATCAATAGGCTGAAACTCTGCAAGTGGAACAAGACAATCCACAATAGGATCCTCTAAGAATGGAGGTTCATTCGAGTCTCGATACATCTCCCAAATTATGCTCATAAAGGTCACAAGGGATCTCAATACCATTAGTGGCCATTTGTGTATCAATATCACTGTACTATTTGTAGCTTATTTATTTTTGTGTTAGTCTATACACAAATGATGCACTATCATCATGATCCATTCTATGTGGTGCATATCACTACGTCTACAACAAATAATAGATTTCTAGTTGCACTTGAATTTATTTTGACAATATTTGTCCTTCATTTATTTTTATGATTAACCATCTCCCTTTCATCCATCCATCCATTTTCATTAAATTCATGTGCCATTTTAGTTGTATTACATCCTTGTGAGATATCACCATCAATCATGTACAACAATGTAATCTAGAAACATATGATGTAAATAATCTAAGTGACATTAATCAATATGTCTAATCGTCATCCATCATTATTTTTATATCCATGGAATTTATAGCATCCCAATATTATTTCTCTCAAGTAATATTTTATTGACCATGACACATCTTCTCCCATTCCTCTATCTTTTCAAGAGACCTCCTAGGCTTCATTTCACTCAAAAAATCTCTTTAGATGGCATCACTTCCATCATCATCCCTTTCCTTCTAAGCAACCAACACAACATACCACCAAAGCTTTACCTCATCCCACTTTTTATTATTCTTTGACATAATGCCACTTATTTATGACATTGTATTAAAGCTCGAAGAAAAATGTACACCTAATATTTTTTTGGTACACACTTGTCCAAATTGATTAAATAATTACATAATTGAATTAAATCCCTTTCACCTTGTTTTCCCTACCTTATTAAATAATCCAATTATTTAATTAATTCATTTTCCTTCCCACATGATTAAATAAATTTATTATTTAATTGCACCTATTTCCCACCTCACATGGCTAAAATAATTAAATAATATTATAATTTAATTATGGCTATATTCTCTCCACCAACTTACAAAATAAAGGCTTGGTCTCAAATATGCTTTTCCCTCACAACCCTCATGGTCTAAACAATTTACTATTTTTTGTAAGTATATCCTAGATCTTCACATTCCAACAACCTCCATCATGGCTCTCCATTATCTTCTTAATATTAGAGAAGTCCTCTCATTCATCCTCTACTATTGATATCTCTATCACATCTCCACCATCCATTAGCATTCCCAAATATCTATAAATTGAAGCATTATCCCATCCATTTGTTTCATTCATTAATTTAACTATATGCTACCAAAATAGGTATTTTTATGCAAGAGACTAAACATTTCAATATATCATTGGTGTAAATCAAATTACAATTAAGCTCATTGTTAAAGTCATTTTGATTTCTTGTGTTATTGATTTGTTTTGAATTCTTTTATATGATCTATTTGAGTCTTTTCTTTAGTTTGATTACAATTTTTCATTTACATATTTTACAATTCACATTTGAAACTAACACATACAACTTCTATGATAGTTATCAATCTCTCAACTATGATACAACTTATTAAGATCATATACACATTGATTCGATTAATATTTTAGATTAGGTTTTTTATAATGAATATTAGTTGCTTAGTCATGGTTTTAGAGATTCTTTTTTTTAAAAAAAATTTAAAATAACTTTTCATGTCCTCACTCTTTATTTAAAATTTTCAATCTATAAATCCTCAAATTAAGGTCTTTCTCCATTGTTGGAAATATACAATTAGAGAATAAATCTCTTGTTAGAAGACTCAAAAACCTGTAAGTATTCTTAGGTAGAATATATGATGCCTTGTATTCTTAGGTAGAATATATGATGCCTTCTATAGTACCCATAATCTTCCCACCATGATGTAAGTTACCAAATTTCATACAATTCTCTTTAGATTTTATTGTTTTAGATAGGGTGTCTTAAAGTAATTATTATATTATATTTTCTTTTAATTAAATTATAGATAGAAAGAATAAATGATATAATTATGTCAATAAAATAATATTAATTTCAAAATCTATCATTAATAAAAGAAATTTGATATTCTTATTTTATTATTTTTTATTGTCTATTTATTTAAAATATTAATTCAAAACCAACTTAAAATATTTGATCACTTATAATTAAATTATAAATAAAAATATATTAAACATGGTTATTCACAATATTAAATATCATCTAAATTTACATAAAGTATAACCAAATTTAAATATTGAATTTTCATCCATAAATTAGTTAATAAAACTAACCAAACCAAGAGATCCTAGCTGAGATAATAACTATCTAGTCTCATAATTTCTCAATCATTTATCTAGATTATTCTTTATAAATTAAGGAATAAAAATCAATATATGTGTGTATATATAAATGTTCATATACTTATTTCTCAATATGAACTTATATATATACATACATACATATATTAGATTTTTTTAACCAAACTGAAAAAATAATATCCAACTAAGAAAAATAATTTTAAGTCTTCTAATTCATAAGACAAAGAAATATTATTCCAATATGCTATCTCTAATAGTAATGTTTATGATTTAGCTTGATTGTTGCATTCATTATGTATAGGATAGTTTATATTTTTTAACTTGTTATTTTATGCTCAAAATTGTATATACATATCTCTAGCACACTATGTGAGACTCACATTCCTTTTAATAATCATTTTTCATTGTTTCTAATTATTTTGTGCTTGTAGGTCACAATTGGATGGTTCAATTAAGTTTTGATAGTTGTGCTTTATGTTTTAGTGGTGAACTACTCTATATTTTCTAGTGTATCCACTCTGTTGGTTATTTTTTAAGAACCAAACTTAATCTCAGTCCTAGCCTATGAATTTTCCACAATTCAAGTATTAGCAAGGTTGAGGATTGTCCAACTGCTAAGTAAAGTAATTAGTACTTCACTTCTTCTCTTCGGGCTCTGTGAGACCCAGGGAGGGTAATCCCATGCATACTCATAATATATCACATTAGGTCAAGATTATTTCCTCACACAGATGCACTATCTCAAGAAACTCACCTTATCAAAGGCTTGACAGACCTCAGATAGAAGTGTTAGTCATTTTAAGGAGTGCACTTACATACTTAAAATTGGGGCAATATAATTTAGAGTATTTTATGAATCATTCTTAATCTTGAATCCTCGACCCAATTCAATACTAGCTCAACTGATCACAAGATAAACTAATAAAACAATCAATGCCTTATCTAAGGAAGAAAAAGAGTTATAACTTGTAATCAATCGGTAATACAATTCTGATTGAATTTTAGAAATTAATGGACTATTAGAATGCCACTTTGTAACATATAACTCATTGTGCTTGCAAAATATCACTTCCTTACTAAATCCTATATCATTTTCTTACAAACTAATGACCTCATTTTAGCATTTAATCAAATCATTGAGTTGAAGCATAAAAAAATTCATCCATTTGGTGCAAATGATAGAAGAAAAATGAAATCATAATTAACAATTTCATTCATAACTTGGAAGAAAACACATAGGAGAGCAACATTTTGAAACAAATTTTTTTCTTCATTCTTGATATTGCTTTGTAAAAACATAATTAAGTTTTGTATGCAATATAACTTTATTCTTAAATTTGCTTCTGATATATCTACTAAAGTATCCATTTACATTCTATTCTACTTTTAGAGCATAATATTTACCATGACCTTGTCTAGACTCAAAATTTTGAACTCTCTTCTATTAGCCATGAAATCCCCTTTATATAAATAGGGGAGCAACAAGCACCTAGCTGAATTACAATTTCATTTTCATTTGAGTTCATTTCAAAAAACCTAATTCTAACAGACTCCTAGAAAAACTCCCCAGGTGGTTTCATACACAATCATTTGAGAATAGGGGAGGACAAAATGTAAAAACCATGTGCAAAATGCTAGTAGTCATTTTCATAGTGCTCATTGTTGAAACAAAAAAGATTCCATATCATATTTTTTGGAAGAACTCCACATTAGCATGGGAAAGAAAAATAAAAACCATGGATACATGAAAACAAATACCTCCTATGCAAAGACCATGGTGTCATAAAAAACTAAAACAAGATGGTGATCCTATTCAGAGTCATCGACATTAGAAAATGCCCGACCGCTCCTTGTCATCAATGAAATTGGAGGAATCATCAACACATCATCATCAGAACTCCCATATGGCACTAGAGAATGGAGGTATTGGCTATAGTCTAAGTCAGTATCAACTTCAACATCTGAAGGAGTATTAGAAAGCACAATAGGAGAATTTTGTTTTCCCAAGCAGGCCCTATGGATTTTCTCTTTTTTCTTGGCCTTCTTCACTAATTGCACTAGTTACTTTCCTTTGAACTCAACTACTTCTCATGGAAGGATTCTATTCCTCAAATGGTAAGTACTCTGCATAATTGATTTCTTCTTATGACCTCTAGCCCTCCTTTTACCCTTTGAAACCTCAAGAGAAACCTGGGTTTTGTGCTCAACTATATCTTCATGACACTCAAACACACTTAGTTAGTTAGACCTCCTAAGAGGTGGAATTATTGCACCATCTTTTCCCATTTATTTAAAACTAACAAAGTGATAATTAAAAGGATTTTTGACTCAAGACCCACAAGAGAAAAACCCCAATCCTAGTAATTGCAATTAGTTCAAGCAACAAAATTTCTAAATAGACCAAAGAACCAAATTTCATACCAACTTACTCAAGATGAGAAAATTCAACTCAAGAAAAACCAACAATTTCTTACTCCACTTCACACTTTTCCTCACATACACTACAAACTGAAAAGATAGTGAGAATGAACACCGATCAACGTGCATTAAATAGAAAATTTGAGCATGCAAAATTAACGATTCAGAACTCCTTACGTGAGCAAATTGGTAACTTAACAATTTGGCTTTGAATTTGGGCCGTTGATCGTAGAGCAATTAAAATTTCATCTAAGGTGGCCATGAGCATTGTTTTTCGACCATTATCAATTTGCTCCTTGAAAACAACGATGCTATCTCAAATGGTACCATGTTCTTCTCTAACCTTGATTAATCATATGTGATTTGATAATTAGCATGTATTGCCAACCAAATCCTTGATTTCATTTATATCAATGAAGTATGTGAGACCATTTTGTCTTCTTGAGAGAATAATTCCTTATGTGATTCATCACTCATTATTGATCCTTCTCAACTTCTATGGTGTAATCAATGATGAAAGTATTCATGTGATGATTTTAGTCCATTAGAACATCTTGTTTTAAAACTTTATCAAAGGTTCTCCAGTCCTCTCATTGCTCTCCTTTTTGCTTTACATAAAATCCTCAAATCTTGCCAAGTTGCCCCTTTCAACAATAGTCATCTCTTATCGCGGAAGTATCTCATCCTTTATCAGCCTCATCATCGATGTAAACATACCTACGATGATCTTTAGCCCCTGGTTTTGCAGCCTAATCTTTGGTCACATTCATCCCTTTATCACTCTTCACTAATTCAAACTTTACACCTAGGCTCCTATCAATGATGAGAGATATTTGGATACATCGAATCTAGACATGCACACGTACACAAAATAAATGGTACAAAAGACATCTCTTATAGGAGCACATCATATTATTGAAAGAAAAACCCTTTAGAGGACACCATCACTTGTCGCTACTTCAGAACTCAAGTTCTGAAATGAATTCACGATGAGTGATATAACATAAGGCTGTTGTTCATCGCTAATTATCCTCATACATTGTATGAGTAATTAGTGATGAGAGAAATTACAACATTGATAGTGTCCATCGTGTATCGCTAATATGGGTTTTACATTTAAAACATATCCACGATCATGTGATATAAGGGAAACTATATATCGCTCATCACTATTACAAATTTGAAGGATTTAAAGCCATTAGCGATTAGCAATATCAAAGAATGCACTGTTCCATCACTTGTCGCTAATTCAAGGTGTGTACCCATGAAGAAATCAATGATGAGTGATATAGTTATGAGGGCCATCTTGACTTAAGTGGAAAATTTGAGCACGTGCACTTAAGTTGTTTTAATAAGGGGACTCTCTAGGATGACATTAGAATAATAGGCTCAAGACTTCTAAATCATGAAATACAATAGATGTAAAGGCCATAAGATCCTTTACCTAACTTTATAAGAAATGGGTGATTCAGACCTAGACATGAGAGGGACTAGTCACTTGATGCCATTGATAGACATGAAAATTTTATGTGACCAACTACAGGTAGTATGTAGCTAACAACAAAATAGAATGTTACAAGCAAATAAAAAGAAAAAAACCCTAAAACCCCAATATAAGAACCCTATATTAGATATAAAAAAGATTTTAGATAAAAATAAAAATCCTTAGGGTTCAAAATGAGCACTTCAGATTTTGAAAAATTTGAAAGTACCATCACACTCCTAACCCTTCTAACATATTTTTTAATAAATCTTAACACTCTAACACTCTTAGCCTGAAAAGGATGAGAGTCCCAAGGAGGCCTTCAAATTTGACAATGGTGGGAAAGTGAGAACAAGAGAAAAAATGAGAAGGTTGTAGAGGAGGAAGCCCTTTCTACTTCTGAAAGTAGCTCCTCCCACATTTTTGAAAGTCTTCAAATGGTCTCTTTGGGTCCTGCTAGTATTAGAGCTAAGGGAATCATGACTAGGGCCTCAACTAATGCTAAAGGGAAGGCCCCCATGGAGGAAGCTAGTATTAGAAAGGACACAGTTTGGGAGGAGGTGGAAAATCTTAAAAAAAAATGGAATTTTGGAAAAAAGGCTTCAAGATGTCACCTACTTTGCTTTGAAGATCATGCACAAACTTGCCACCACTTTGTGCCTATTGTAGAAGGATAATTCCATTGACAATGTGGAGGAAGAAGCTGAACGAAAGGAACTTCTCAAGTTCCTCATTGAGGATTGGGATACTATAGCTCTAATCAAGCCATGCATCAGGAAGAAGGAATAGCAATGTAGGTCATTTGGTTTTTTGGTTGGATTTGGCTTTACTAGCTTTTGTGATTTTTTGAATTTTTTGCTAATACTTTTATGGTTTATATGTGTATTTTTGTCTCGTATGGCCCCTAGCGGGCCTTTGTTAAAAATATTTTAAAAATGGGTTTCATTATGGACATTTTCAATAGTATAGTTACTAGTTTAACGAGATATACTGTTTATGCTAAAGCTATGGATTGGTTGGTAAGTGGTATGAAAATGTTGATTGGTAATATGGTTACCCTGTTCATCTCTTTTGATATAGATTGAATAGGGTGTCTGGTTCTTTGGTTGTTTGCTACTAATGTGTTGATGAAGTTACTCTACTGATGATTGCTTGTAGGGCCTTGTATTAAAGGGATAACACCCTAGTTTTGTTGCTTTTTATATCAAAAACATTCATTTTTTAATAGGGGTCAAAATCATAGGTTTTTATTTATTTATTTGAACTCATAATCCTTATTTTTTAGGTCTAAGACACTTTCTTGTAGATCATTTTAACTTCAACATGTTCTATGGATATACTTTCTAATTTGGTTGATATATTATATCTCAATGTGTTTTCTTTTCACCCCTTTGAATATATATTTTTATCATACATTCTAACTATATAACTCTTGTGTTTTTCAGAGATCAATTTTCTGGGGGGTTACAATGTTCAAATTTCACCTTGAACAAAATTAAATAACTTTTTACCTCACATTTATTCCTTTTAATGTAAGAATCACATTTTGCAAATGAATTCCATATCCCAACTTATGTGCTACATTCTTGAAAGAATGTACTTGAATTAGTATAGGTGCAAGATTTAATAACTAAATTAAAAAAAATGTAGATGAACAAATCCACATGCTCTTTCATTACATAGACAACATATTTTGATGGTTCTACTCTTCGGTATAATATTTGTTTTTTGTTTCTTTGTCTTGTTATTTTTTTTCTAGATTTTCTCTTTTACCCTTGAGTTTTTCTCTTGAACTCTTGAATTCTGTAGATTTTTCTTATTGTGGAATATTGCATATATTGCTTTCATCTCTCGCACATAGAAGGATTATTTATTTGTTGTTTGATCATAGGATTATGTTTTTCATACTTCTAGCATGGTATCAAAGCATGGATTCAACATACCCCTTCTCAATTTATGATGTTTTTTTCTTCAACAAGGGTTACATGATTTAGATCTAGACTCTCAATTGCTTTTTCTGTAATTTTTGGATGTGGGAAAATTTTTGGTACATTTTGGTGCAAAAAGAACTTCATTGTTGGATTCAAGAGACCGATTCAATAATGTTTTACTATCAATTTTCCTATAGTCAGCATTAAGAGCATCTAAGATAAAAATAAATTGTGTAGGGGCTTGTATGACTCTATGCACAAAAAAAAAACCAATGGTTCGCATTTAAAAAAAAAATATAATGTTTTTTAAAAAATAAAATAAAAAACTACAAAAACATTTTTTTTGAAAGGTACAAGGTACCCCTACTATGGAGGCCTCCATGCCTCAACCACATAGCAGGGACCCATACCTTATGGGGCCTGATGGCCTCATTGGCACATTTTTTAGACCTCACTGATGACCCTTTACACCCACCGATCAAGTTTTTACCTCTCTAAGGGCACACAATTTCTAGCTTAGTTTTGTATCTTTTGGTAGCCACTTATCTTTTTTTCCACCATCTTTATAATTTTTGGCAAGCTTCTAATCCACACGACATGAATTTTGCAAAATATTCTATTATGCCAAGAAATATCTTGTTTACTATTCTTCTACAGGGGATAGACATTTTTTAACATAAAGGAATATTCCTTGGAATGTTCCATTGATTTTAGTAGTATAGACACTTGTAAAGGCCTCTTAAACCCTCTTTGTGCCCTAAAAGAGGTGTTTTTTAATTTTTTCCATAATTTGGGTGTACAATATCAAAATTGGGTGAATGAGATATTATCAAAAAATTTGGTTCTATCAAATCTCTAGTGGTGTGGGTCTCATCACCATTTTTGGTTCTTAGTGCATTCTATAGTGATGTAGAAGCATCCAGGTACAAGCATGATCTTGCGTTATCCAAAAAGATAGTGTTCATTTTTTTTTCAATTTTGGTTGTTGTTTACTTTTGTAGGAAATTTTGGTGCAACATTTGGAAGAGGAAAATACATTCAATGAGAAAATAGAAAATCACTTTAGTATACGTTTTACTTACTCCAAGATGTAACATAAAAAGTGGAGAAATGAAGAGCCTTTAAAAGTTTTAATTTTCCCATATGTGGGTAAGCAGGCTGATTAAATTGGTTATAGTTTGTGGTATTTAGTGTATCAATTCTAAAATATTTGAAACCAATGAGTGTAATCACAAGGAACTATAGAAAATGAAGAATCATGATCGACATTGTGGGAGGAATGAGCCACATTGAGTGGCATATTTGAATAATAACCATCTATTTTAAGGCACAAGTAAGTTCAAAAGAGCCTCATTAACTAGAGCCTATGTGAAATGATCAAAATGCTAGTTGATAAGTCATGCCTATGGGAAAAAATGAGATTTTAAAAAGCCACATTTGGAAATGAAGATGCAGTATAGTTTGGAAGAGATAAAAACATTAAATAAATAAAAAAAGGTAGACAAAAGAGGGTAGTGGTGTCAAGTGTAATGGGAGAGGAATGCAATTCAATTGGTAGAGTACCAAGTCTAAAATCTTTGAAACCAATGAGTGTAATCACAAGGCACTATAGAAAATGAAGAATCATGATTGAAATTGTGAGAGAAATGGGTCACATTAAGTGGTAGATTTGAATAGCTAACTGTTTCAAGGTACAAGTGAGTTCAATAGTGCCTCATTAAGTAGAGACCATGTCAATTGATTAAACTAGTAGTTGACAAGTCGTGCCTATGGGAAACAATGAGATTTTGAAAATCCACAGTTGGAAATGAAGACATGGTATAGTTTGGAAGAGGTAAACACTTTAAATTTAAAAAAGGAAAAAAAAAAATGGCAGTGGTGTAAAGTGTAATGGGAGAGGAATACAATTTGATTGGAATTTGAGTTGAAATATTGAAACAAACACCTAGCCACACCATCTAAACTTGGAAGACTTATTTAAAAAATTAGATCAAAAGAAGGGCATATGGAAGGTCAATAGGCTATGAGGAAGGCTGATAGTCAAAAGACAAAATGAGGCATCGACCCAAATTCTTGGGCACAACAAGAAGGGGATTATGTGTGGTCTTGGGAAAAGTTTTCCAAAGAAACAAATACCTTGATAGGCCACTCCATGGAGAAGAGGTGGCAATAACTTAAAGTAAAGGCTTGACAATTTTTAGAGCAGGTAGAAACAAAAGGGCTATGCATTAAGATACTAAGAGAAGGGACACACATAATAGGAGGCTATGAATTCAATTTTTTTTTTTTTTTTGAAAGAATTTGTAGGTATTGGAGCGTTTGTATGAAGGGAAGTCGATGTGAGTTGGAGAAAAGTTTACATCTGCATATGGTGACTAGATTTAAACAAAGAGGTGAGGTTATAGAATAAATAATATGTAAACTAGAGATAATGAGGTATGTGGTGGGCAATTGGAAAGTGTTTGAGTAAAGGAAAAATTAGAGGAAAGCTATTGTTCTAGATTAAAGAAGGAGCCAATTGGTAGTTTGAAGATGAACAAGACCATGAAGGGTAATTGAATGTATTTTCTAATTAAACCAAATAAAGTTAAGTTTTACTTGCAATCTAACTATGTTGAATTTTTGAATAAGGCAGGTTATTGCTTGAGATTTTATTAGGTTGTAATTAGTGTTTTCATAAAGGGTAGTACCCTCTTTCATCAATTGGTATCAGAGCACGTAGTCCTAAGAGTGGATAGGATCAACCAGGACCAATGGGTGTTGTGTGAACAAATCACTGATTGTGAGGCGGCCCCAAGGTGGTGGATGGATGGAGGAGGAAGAGGGAAAGAGGAATGGAATGGAATGGAAGGAATGGAATGGAGTGGATGGAAGGAATGGTGAAGAGGTCACAAAAGATGATGAAGAGGATTTTTTAGCACATTTTTTGGTGATTGAGGAAGGATGGATGATGAAGTCCATTGGAAATGAAGAGAGAAGAATAAAAAATTGTAGTTGACTAGGAGGTGGAAGACATCACAGTGAAGTTTGATGTTGCAGATGCAAGTGAAGATGAGGTAAATCAGTTCAATGATGTTATTTTGTTTCCAAATGTAGTAGTCCAAGGTGAGATGGATAGAAGATAAGAGTGTGTTGTAGAAATTTCTTATTTGTTAGTAGATATTGTGGAGAGTGTTGCAAGATTTTGGTGGAGGTGGTCGGTTAGAGGTGGGTTTGAACCCATGAAAGAGGAGGAGTGTGGAAAGAATTTGGTGGAGGATTTCAAGCTTTGGTGGACATGCATCCATGAGGGGAGAAAGAAAGAAGATGCAGTGTTGTTGGAGGGAGGTGGTGAGTGTTTCGACATGATTTTGGAAAAAGTGGAAGAAGGATTGATTTTGAGCACTTGGACAATGAAGGAGTTTGTTACAGATTGATGACAACTTGAAAGAGTAGTGTGACTACTCAACTCTGTTATTATGAGGCTATGCTCACAATATTTCTACCCGATGTGTTTGATGTAGGAGAATTTGGGTACAAGTGTGATCCTGCGTTAGCCAAAAAGATGGTGCTCATTTTTGTTTCAGTTTTGGTTGTTTTATTTTGTAGGAAATTTTGGTGCAACTTTGGGAAGAGGCAAATAAATTCAATGAGAAAATAACAAATCAATTTGGTATACATTTTACTTAGTCCAAGATGTAATAGAGAGAATGGAGAACTGGAGAGCCTTCAAAAGTTCTAATTTTCCCATATGTGGGTAAGTAGACTAAATAAATTGGTTATAGTTTGTGGTATGATAAGTACCAAGTCTAAAATATTTGAAATCAATGAGTGTAATCACAAGGTACTATATCAAATGAAGAATCATGATCGACATTGTGAGAGGAATGAGCCACATTAAGTGGCAGATTTAAATAATCGATTATTTTAAGGAACAAGTAAGTTCAACAGTGCGTCATTAAGCAAAGACCATGTGAATTGATCAAAACAATAATTGACAGGTTGTGCCTATGGGAAACATTGATATTTTGAAAATCTACTGCTAGGAATGAGGACACAATATAGTTTGGAAGAGGTAAAAACATTAAATTAAAAAAAAGGCAGAAAAAAGAGGGTAGTGGTGTAAAGTGTAATGAGAGAGGAATGCAATTCAATTAGAGTTTGAGTTAAAATAATGAAACAAACACCTAGCTGCGCCATCTCAACTTGGAAGAATCATTTACAAAATTAAAGCAAAAGAAGGGCATATGGAAGGTCGATAGGCTACGAGGAAGGCCAATAGTGAAAAGATAATTGAGGCATCGACCCAAAGTCTTGGGTACAATAAGTAGGGGAGTATGTGTAGTCTTGGGAGAAAGATTAGATTATTTGTGCATGGGTACCTCACCACACCTTATTTGTTGGGACCCATCATGTATTCTCTTTTTAGGTTTTTTAGCTACTCCCTAAGTTCATCGTAAGAGGGGGTGTCAGAGTAATCATGCATTAGCTAATAATTAATTAATATTTAATTATTTATTAGTCTAATTTATTCTCATACACTTAATCTAAACTTATGAGTGATTTTCTAAGTTAACTAGAGAATTGTTATTACATCATTCTGCCAAATTGCATGAGATGTTGAAACTTGTGAAGGTCTAATCCAGTTATCATTTAGGGTTGCTCCTATATAGAACTCAACTCTCATTATATTATCATACGTTTTGAATACCTTGTAATACTTGTTCTCTTGAGTTTATCACTTGAACTCTTATATTTTGTACCTTTTTCTTATTGACGAATATTGCATATATTGTTTGTAGCTCTCTTGCATGGAAGGTGTTTTTGTTCATTGTCTAATCTTGTGGTTCATGTTTTTCATAATTATAACATCTATTTCCTAATTTTTTGCACCCATTCCCTATTTTAATGGTTCCATAAATTTTGAACTCATTGACATTATTGTTGTCATCATTTCTTATCATTTTATTTTCTAATCCTTTTTTGTGTAAATTGAAATTATTTTCCAAGAAAAAATTCCTAAAATACTAGCATTTTATTTGTAGAAAATTATTTTGAAGACAACTATTTTATCACTAATATAAGAACACTTAAATTTAGGGGAAATAAGCTTTGCATGCTATGTTTTTGAAGCCACACTCAAGAACATGATTTATTCTGACACCCTTGGGTTATCTTGGAGATCAAAATCATAAGTTTGTCTCTTATATTTTATTCAAAGGACTTCAACCATGCATTCTCTCCCTTTGTGCTTCATGTGATCTTGGGTGACCAAAAGAAATTGGATCATAGTTTTAGGATATCTATGACCGATGAACATAGCACAAGCCAATTGCACTTGATCCATGAGGATTCAAAGTATAATTATGTCGCTAAGTGTCAATCCCAATAAGATCAATCAATAAAAACTAAACTAAGTATCATAGCTGACCCATGGATTGCTATGAGTGGTTTGGATTGAAACCAATGATGATGTTTATAACTGGATTTGAATCTATTTTACCATGATGAAAGCTATTTTAACATGATTTATGCTAAAATGATCGATATGGGTGTATGCAAAGCTATTCTAAATGAAGTTTAAGCTAAAAAGATTAAAACCCTAATTACAAGATATACTAAATGTATGTATCTATGTTATCATGAAAGCCATTAATGGAAGCTAAGCTAATATCCAAGTAAATTAAGCTAAATATGTGCTAAATATGAGTGCAAGTGAGAGTGATTTTAACAACATAAGTTTTCTCTTAAAAGATGGATCCATTTGTCTCCAAATTGTGACCTATTTATAGGAGGACAAATGAGAAATGAAGGGCTAAGATTGAAAAAGTCAATCAATGGTCAAGATGGAAGGAAAATGGAGGCATGGATCATGGATTCCCATCAAGGGTTGAGGATGTAAGATGATATTTAATCAATGGTCCACAATCATCCAAACACATTCAAAACTTGCATAAGAAGTCTTGTTGAGAGTTTGTTGTAAAAAAGAATATTCCGTTTTCAAATCAGCGAAGAAAGAGAATATTCTTTAGAATATTCTCATGGGTGAGGGAAATTAGATATTTAGCAAATTAAAAAAAAATTAATGTGCAAAAAGGTGAAGAAAAATCCCATGGGGATATTCCTTTTTGGAGGAATGTGCAAAGGAGGAATATTCCCTTGGAATATTCTCTTACAAGTGGGAGGGAATCATATTAATTAGTAATTAATAATTAAAAAAAAGTTCTAATTATGTCAATTATGGGAATTCAATGATATTCATCAAATAAAATGATTAAATGAAAAGGGGAAAGATGATATGATATTTAATTAAATAACTTAGGGTTATTTAATTAAATAAGAGGACTTAGGGATTAGATTAACTAATTTACATTATTTAATTAAACTAGATGAAATATTAGTGTACAAGGGGGTGAATTAAATTGATTAGGTTAATTAGATTAATAGATGAAAATGATGTGATTAACTAAATAGCTAGGCCAATTTAATTAATTAAGCAAAAAGAAGATGTGTTTTAGGACAAAATGATGTTAGTATATCTGATTTGAGTGTAGGATATCATTCAGGACATTTTTCTATGTCTACAATATCTAATAGAAATTTGATCAGATTCAAGGATAATCTTAATTCTAGCATTTCAATGGAGTCTTAAAAATTGGGATGTGAATTGAAAGAAATATCACTTGGAAGAATAATCTCTTCAATCAAGGTAAGTCCCCAAGAAGTTTATACCTTGGGAAAGTGATTGTTAAGAGTGGGTTACTCAATTTTCCAATTTATTTGATTGATTACCTTCCATATGTAAATTTTGTCTTATGTACCCATATAGTATATCAAGGATTCCCATAGAAACCATAATTCATCCTAGATAGAAACTAATTGGCTATCCTTTCTTGTAGTAAATTTCTAAGTAGTTAGCCCTGATAAGTTACACACAATATAGTTTTAAGTGGTGAGAGGTATAATTAGACTTTGGTAAATTCCTTTAGACTCCAATGATAATGGATACCATATAATTTGATGCTCCCTTTTCATTGATTAGTTGATAAATAGTATAAATTTGTTGGCCTATACTTGGATTGATAATCTTATTTGAATAATAATAGGCTGTTAATGTTCTTGGTATGTCTTTAATATCAAAACCAATAATAATTGTAAATCCAAATAATTTTCATTCAGTTGAGTGTTTGTGTGAGTTATTTATTTTCAAACATTACAAAATTTCAAGTCTCCCCATCAGAATCAAAATATACAAAACTAATTGAATGAAAGTTAATCCAATCTTCCTCAAATCTACCAAATCTAACTTCCCATTCAACCATCATCCTAATCCATCTAATTCACCCCACTTAATTACCCAATACAAACCATAAAATTCTCCTCTGATCATTCTTCTAATGCAACCTAATCATTCTTCTAAAACATCCTATTCATCTTCAAATCATCCTAATATTCCTAATATATCTCATTGTTGAGGACTTTAAGACCTTATTTCTCATCCAATATCACCTAATGCAATCTAATTCATATCTTTCATATATAATAAAATATTAATCCTATCATCTCCATTTTAATCCTTAACCATTATCTTATCCATCTAATCAATAATAAAGACATTAATCAAAGTCAATCCAATCAATCAAAAAAAATATTACTTTAGATCTCAACCTATTTCTATTTTGTAATCCAAACAATCCTTTCTTGGGAACTTAGCCTATCCTAAGTAAATAATCAAATCCAATCATAATCATCATCCAAGATCTTGGCTCTTGATCCATATCCCTTTCTCCAACATTTAATCCTTCTTCCATAATCAAATGCACCCCTCTAAGTCATCTCAAAATCATCATCCTAGTGTCTTAGGTGTAAACCCCATAAATACAATTCCTTTTTAGTGACTATAAAATTTATTCTATCCAAAAATTAGTGTGTTTGCTAACTATTCTAGTGTATATGCAGTAGATCAACATATCTACAGCCTATCTTAGTTAATCTAATTCTAAGAAATTTTCATCTTTAAGAATATTTATGCCTTCCTTCAATGGTTTTGTACCTTATTTAAGCATATTTTTTTGTTAGAAACCAAGATTAGACATGCAAACTAGAAAAACCTTCTATAGAAGAGAAAAAAAAAAAGAGCAAGACCCTTGCATGAAGATGTGCAAATTGATATTATTCAGGAATTCATAAATTATATGAGATTATTTTCTTTATAAAAGAAATGTATGCATAATCCTAAAGGAAACCCTAGTGTGCACACTTAATAATTAATAAATAAATAATTATTAATGTGCCTAAGTTTAGCTTAAGTAACTAAAGTGATAAGCGACTTAATTAATTAACCAATATGATGTAATTAATTAAGTGAAATAACTTATTACTCTAACACCCCCCCTTAAGATGAACTTAGGAAGTAGCTAAAACACTAAGGAAAATATGCATGAAAGCATGAATGGGTCCCCACAACAAGGCCTGATCAGGTACCCATGTACAAATGCAATGAATGAGGTAGAGAAGAAAAAATTAGTGGTACAAAACCCCCCTACAATGAGATGACCTGATGTAAAGAAGCAGTGGAAGAACATTGTGGAGTAACACTAGAACCTGAATATGACAAGCAAGGAAAGATATTTTTGTTTACAAGAAACCAAATGAGAGTCACTGAAGGACTCAGGTGGAATCATAATAATGTAACAGTAGACCCGATGCCATGACACACTGGAAAACTCACAAACTAGAACAACCTTGGAATATGTGAAGCAATAATAGACGATAAAATGATGTGATATTGAAATGAAGTGCAAAGATTCAAGTTTCACCATTCCAACTGCCAAAACACCCATAAGGCCAAATCTAGAATAATGATCAACCTAGGACAGATATAGAAAAAGGTGCATGGACAACAAACGTAGGGCTCCTCAATACCTTTCCAACACTGCAAAGATAGCGAAAATCGAAGATTGTGGCAAAAATTTATGAGTTCAGAGGTCATCAATGAACATTTGACTTCAAACAAAAATAAATTTAGCTAAACAAAAAATACTAAAAAATAAACTACACCACAGGATAGTGCTTAGAACCAGCTTTCCGATGACTCATTTGGTCGATTTCGATATTGTATACCCAACTTATGCCAAAAAGAAAAAGCTACTCCTTGAAGGAAAAACAAGGCTAGGAGGGGACAAAGAGGGCCGTATGACCACTGATGTCATGCTAACGTCAATATTTCATGAGCTTAAATTTCATGGCCATATGGTCATCATGGAAAAAAAGTGGCCCCCTTCAAATTTTTTGATGACTGTCAGAAATCGTACCATTTGGAATATTCCAATGGAATCTTCAAGATTCCTATCATTGGATTTGCATGCATCGGTTTCTTTTCGAAAGGGCCAAAATTTGTGCAGCATCAAGTATGGTTTGAGGTCACTTCCGGTTGTTTGAAGGAGCCGCTGCCGGTTGATATATCGGCCAGTGAGGGGTGGAATGGCCACCACTGTTTGACTGCTAGCCGCTGACATTCAAGGATGGGCTTGCCTACTATTGTGCGGTAGTGTGCATACCTGTTGCAGTAGGGTACAACATACCCTGAACTGCCACAAGCTTTTTCAAGCCTTTTACAAATTTTTCTTTTGATTTTTAAATTTTTTTTTGATAAAATGTTTTTTGATTTTTGCAGGAAAAAATAATAAAAATCATGATGATTTGATTTTTTTTTATCAATGAAAAAAATTGGAAAACTAGAAATTTGAAACCCTATACCTACTTGCATGCAAATTGAGGCACTCAAATCTGTATGGATCTGCATGCCTCTAATTTTTTTTACCTTTTGTTGCAATTGCTCGGATTTGAGCAAAATGACATGCGATCTTGGGGTTTTTAGATGCTGTGAATGTGATGGTGGTGTCCATTATGCTCCAAAATGCACCAAAAAATTTCTCAAGGCTCAAGGAACCCCAAACATACTTTGCACTGAAAATCTCCAAAAAATATGAGAAGGGGTTGCATATCAAGGTTTTGATACCATGTTAGAAACCAAGATCAGACATGCAAATCAGAAAAGCCTTCCACAAAAGAGAAAACTAGAAAAAAGCAAGAGCTTTGCATGAAGAGTGCAAATAATATTATTCAGGAATTCATAAATTACATGAGATGATTTGGTTGATAAAAGTAATGTATGCATAACCCTAAAGGAAACCCTAAAAGGAAACCCTAGTGTGCACACTTAATAATTAATAAATAATTAATTATTAATGTGCCTAAGTTTAGCTTAAGTAACTAAAGTGATAAGTGACTAATTAATTAACCAATATGATGTAATTAATTAAGTGAAATAACTTATTACTCTAACATTTTTTACTAAACCATTTTCACTTTTCAACATATTTGCACCATGTTTTAATGCATATACTTCTTTTTGTGGAATCACTTCATTGAACTATCCAAAAGTAACCCAATCCCTAATTTATGATTAATCAAAATCTAAATTTGAGCTTAAGTAAATCCAACTTATTATATTTTTATATAAAAATAAATATTAATATGTTTTCTTTCAATGGCCCTCTAATTGTCTCTTCCCATCCATTCATCATTTTTTTCTCATCCATCTCATCAAATGATTCTAATAACTCAAGTGTATTCCAAAATGATGTTTATTATGGGTATGCATAGGGAGATGGGGGATGAAAAAATGGCCACACCACTTTTTGGTCCCCTACTAAACATAATTTGAGTGCATTAGAGTATGGTCACTTTTTAGTTTTCTTTAAAGAAAAAAATAAAGAAAATGAGGTCATTTTATCTTAGCCTCTCAACAACATTTTCTAGTATACAATGTTATAGAGCACACTCATGTTATGTAATCAATCATTCACCATCAATTTTTTTATCAAATCATTGCAAAAATTCTATCATGACATTGCTAAGGTTGAAGAGGTAAGTATTTTTAGTATTTATTATAAAAATTCAATTAAATAGATAGAACTTTTTTTGAGGGGTTTTTCTTTAATTTTCAAGAATTGATAATGCCCCACTAGTTGATGAAAACCTTGATCAAGTGTCATAAGTTGTTGACCTTGACAATTTAAAATTATGTTTGGCTCGTTATATCCATGCACCTAATTTCGCTAATTATTTGCCCATTTTATTGTCATGTTCAAAAAATCAGAATGACATTGGGAATTAAAGTAACTTTATTTTAACTAACTCAAATTTTTTTTAAAAAATGGTCTAGGTAGAAATTTACCTTGACTAGCCTATTTTGGTCCAATTTTTAATATTTATTGTTGACATTTTTATGTTTGCAAATTTAAATTCATTTTTTGGTCTTTCATAATTAATTATGTGAGAAATAAATAAATGCATATAAATATAAGTCTTTTTCACCATTTGAAGAACCTAATAAAATTTTGATCAATTGAACATCCTAAAAGGTGATCAAGAGAAGTCAATTGCAGAATTAACAACATTTTCATCAGTCAATATTTTTATCAATAATGCATCATCAATTTAATGCATAAGATTGTTTTATGTTTCATTTTCATTTTTCTATGAGTAATAACACTTGCAAGACATTCAATAATGTATCAATTTATCCTTGCATGATATGAGTACCATGAATTTAGTTCATCAAGGAAATCAGATCTAAGTGGTTAATTGTAGAACTTTTTATTTATCATTTGTTTTATCCATTTACCTTAGCCTGACTAAGGGTAAGCACTCTTCATCCAACATAAACATAGTTGTTGTGGAGGAAGAAACACCAAAATGAGGTTTGAGTTAGATAGACCCATATATGACACAACCTGTTTAAAAGGGAGACTCTCCCTTTCAAATATGATCACAAAACCTCACTAAACACAATACAAGAAGGTTACAAATACATAGAAAGTAGAGAATATAGAAGAGAAATCTAAAAGTTATATTATATTCAAATATGCAAAAATTTTACATAAAACTGAAGCTCATGGGATCCCATTCAATCCTACATGCAACACCTACAACAAATTTGTCTTCAATAGTCTGGCATAATTTCAGCAACATCTAGGTATGCAAACTTCACTTCTCCAAGCCCCCTTCTCAAAATGAAAAGGCATCAATAAATAAAGTGTCATGGAGAAAACAACCCATGGTTTTACAAAACAATCAACTAAAACCACCCTAAGAATACTACACCCAACTTTGGGATTTTCAAGATTTGCAATAAGAAATAAAGTCCAATGCATGCCATCCCTCTCCTAGGTGCCTAAGTCCTGACCAATCATATTTGGGTTGCTATAACAACTTACACCTCTTACAGATTCTTTATAGCTTGTCATTTAGAAATATGCATGTAAAGACACGCAAGAAACATGCAAGATTATTTTGTAGCCCACTTTATGACAACATATAACACATGTACATGAAAATAAAACCTTTTTACCTCCCCCGAAAGTGGACACCCAAAAGGCATATTCTTCTCCAAGATGCTTTCACTATTTTTCTGAGACCTTTTCCCCATTGGATTTACATTTACATTTTCACACAAAATGGAAATTACATTGTTTCAAATGAAATTAGTATTTCCTATCACCTAAGACTTTATTAAAATCAAACAAGGTAGAATTAAAATATTTTTGGTGGCATAGGATTGCCTTTACACCTTGGATGCTCCTGCATCAAACACGTGGGTAGAAGAAAAGTGACCCTATCACTTCTCAAGAGGGTAACCAAGACATTTAACTTTAGCTTCTAACAAACAAGATGATTCCACAATAGGCCTTCCAAACCATTTGACTGAGTACTCATAGGATTGCTTGTGCTTTGTACTCCTACTCATCCTGGTGTCCAAAATTGCCTCTATTTTCCCCTCTTCTGAAGTAGGTGCTGGTATATGAATTGTTTCACCTATTGAAACTTAACTTTCAACTTCATGAAACTTTTTTAGATCAAAAATATTAAATATAGGTGAAATATTAAGTCCACTAGCCAACTCTACTTCATATGCATTACCTGAATCATGCCTACTCACAATTTGGAAAGGCCCAAAATTTTTCATTTTTAACTTGTTATAGGTACCAACTGGAAATCTTTTTTTTCTCAAGTTTACCATTAACTCATCACCAACCTAAAACTCCTTATGTCTCCTCTTCAAATCAACCTTGGACTTGTATTGAAAGTTCATTTTGTTGATGTTATTTCATACCTCCTCATGTATGCTCTTTATGTGTTCAACAAAGTCCTCTGCTTTTGTGCCCTTCTTATCAACATTATCAATATTTTTTAGATTTGAAACAAATCTTGGGTTGCTTCCATAAACAATTTGGAATGGAGACTTACCAATACTTCTATTCACCAAGTTATTACATGGTAATTCTGCTTGAGGTAGAATCAAATCCCACCCTTTTTGCTTATCTCCAACTAGGTATCTCAACAAATTACCCAAAATTTTGTTTACGACCTCTATTTGACCATCTGTTTGTGGATGGTAGGCTGAAAAATACTTTAAATCAATCTTCATCTTCTTCCATAATTTCCTTGAAAAGTACCCCACAAACTTTGTGTCTCTATCTGAAACAATGCTCTTCAAAAGACCATGTAACCTCACTACTTCCCTGAAAGACAATTCTCCAACATTCACAACATCATTAGTCTTCTTGCATGGAATAAAATGAGCCATGTTGTAAAATTTATCTTTTGTAACAAATATTGAATCATGTCCCCTTTGGGTCCTTGGAAAACCCAAAATAAAATCCATACTAATATCCTCCAATGGCCTCTCAGGTATTGGTAGTGACTGATATAAAAATATGTTCTGACTAGTTCCTTTTGCTACCTGACAAATCCTACAACCTTGCATAAATTTTCTTATATCTTGTTGCAACTGAGGCCAATAATATTTATCTCCAACAAGTGCTATGATTTTATCAAAACTAAAATTCACTGTAAGTCCTCCACTATGTTTTTCCTTGACCAAATTTACTCTCATTGAACTTCTAGGAATACATAACTTATTACCTTTAAAAAAATACCATCTTGGATTAAATAATCCAACCACTTCGTCCTATCACCAAAAATAGGCTCTTTGCAAGCCTTGCAACCCTCTTCAAAATATGGATCTTCCTCATACAACTCCTTCAACTCATTGAATCCAACAACCTCAACCTACATTTCAATCAACAAACCTTATCTTCTACTCAAAGCATCTGCAACCTTGTTAGACTTCCCACTCCTATATTTCAAAGCAAAAGTATGAATTTGCAAGAAGTCTACCCATTTTATATGTCTCTAATTTAACTTCCCTTGAATGCTCAAATGCTGAAGTGCTTGGTGATTAGTAAATAAAAAATCTCCTTAGGTAAAAGATAGGGTCTCCACTTTTTCAATGCTTTCACAATAACATAAAATTCCTGATCATACACTGAATATTTTATTTTTGTATCATTTAAGTTCTCACTAAATTAAGTAATAGGTTTACCTTCTTGACTTAGAAAAACTCCAATCAGATTACCACTCACATCACAATCAACTTGGAATACCTTGTTGAAATCTAGAAGTTGTAAAACAGGTTGCTCAATCACTTTTTCTTTCAACAAATCAAAGCTTCTTTTTGCTTATGTAGTCCATTTGAAATCTCTTTTATCTCCTCTCATGGTCTTAGTTAGTGGTGTACAAATACTACTGAAACCTCTAATCAACTTTCTGTAAAAATGTTCCAAATCATGAAATGATCTCACCTCGGTAGCGCTCCTAGGTGTAGGCCATTCTACAATGGCTCTCACCTTTTTTAGGTCCATTTTGAGACCTCTTGAAACAAAAAAACTAGGTATACCAATTTGCTCTTCACAAAGCTGCACTTTTTCAAGTTAATTAGTAACTTTTCTTCCTTCAAAATTTCAAAAATAAATTGTACATGCATCAAATACTCTTCTAGTGTCTTACTAAATATAAATATATCATCTAGATAAACAATAACAAATCTTCCCAAAAACTCTTTCAGTAATTCATTCATCAACCTCATAAATGTACTAGGAGCATTGGTTAGTCCAAAAGGCATGACCAACCATTCGTACAAACCTTCCTTGGTCTTGAAAGTTTTCTTCCACTCATCACCTTATTGGATTCATATTTCATGATAACCACTCTTCAAGTCAATCTTGCTAAAGAATTTAGCCCCACTCAAACAATCCATGATATCACCCATTTTGGGTAATGGGAATCAATATTTGATGGTGTTTTTTTGATAACCCTTGAATCCATGCACATCCTCCATTTTCCTCCTTTCTTTGGTGCAAAAAAAAATGCATTGCACATGGGATTAGGCTCTCTCGAATCAAGCCTTTTTGCAATAGTTCTTGAACTTTCTTGTTCAAATATTCACTTTTAGTTGGAGAAATTGTATGGGTTGCTTTGTTAGGAAACCTTTCTCCTAGTAATGGTTTAATTTGATGGCTTATCTTCCTCACAGGTTGCATCACCTTAGGTGCATTTTCTGAAACAATCTCTTGAAATTCTTGTAACAAATCTACAATTTCCATAGGAACATCTTCCACATTTTCATAGTTAGGTTTCAGAATAAAAGAAAAACATAATTTTTCATGCCTCATACAATCTCAAAATTTTATTGCATCAAGTAAACAAACTCTTGCATTACCAAAAACTAGAATCAAATCTTCTTTTGAAGGTTTCAATTTATGCTTCACACCATCCTTAGTTATGGTATATGTCTTAGCACAACCATTGTGCATTTGCTTTCTATCATGCTACCAAGGCCTTCCCAAAAAATATGACATGCATCCATGGGAATTGTATCACACAATATTTCATCAAAATAATGTCCTATTTTAAATTTTACGAAACATTGTTCGCTGATCAAAAGCTTTTTTTTTCTTGTACCCATGATATTCAGTATGGTTTTAGGTGCTTTCTCCTCTCTACCTTCAGTTTTCTCACCATTTCTTCAAATACCAAGTTATCCATGCTTCCACTATCTATGATGACATTACAAGCTTTCCCTTCACATTTGCATCTTGTCTTTGTTAGTGAGCAGATTTGTCCTTCGAAAATGAATGAAATAAAATGACTTAGAATGACCCACAAGAAGAAAAAATAGTACTAATAGTTGAGTCACTTGCAATAGTATTTGCAAGTGATCTCTACTTGTTTTACAAGGTACATCTATCTTCGAATGGTTTGCAATGAATGAGGAAATGAGGTATAATTTTGACTGGAAAGTAGAAAAGGAAAAATACCATCTACCCATAACTATGAAATAGATGGGAAGGATTAAATTCAAAATTAAGTGAATGTAGAAAAATGGCACAAAGTCCATTTACCCAACTCAAACAGATGAGAAATAAGAAAATAATGAGTAGAAAATTCCTTCAATAGATAAATCGATCTGAGTTCAAAGTCTCAAAAATAACACATATACAGTCCAATGTAATAGGTATACATCAGAGAATAATCATAGAGACACAAAGGACATATGTAATTTAAAGGAAACACTAAAGAGCACACAAACTTAGAAATATTTTCTTCATTTCTTGGATGCAAACATGAATTCAAAGGTTTAAATACTATACAATGAGACTGTTGTTGAAAATAAAATTGCTACCCTGCTTCCCCTGTTCTCAGAAAAGCATAGAAATATCCCTATTCACATAGAGAATTTTTCAATATATAACTTCCCCTTCGATGAGGCCATTCAGTTTCTGGAACCATTTCTTGAAAATTCTATGTATATACAAATCATAAAAAACTTTAATCTTCTCAAAAAATAATATTTCTCCACCATTAGTAATCATTTCTTGAAAGAAAATTTTCACAATTCTCCTCTTTTCCTAAGTAACCCCACTTTGAATTTGATTTTTCTAATCCCAAAAAATGCTTTTGAAAGTTTTCTGATAAGGATACCAAGAGTCTTCCCACTTATTGATAATCCATCTTATGGCCTTCTCAGGTAAGATAATCTTGTTTAAAGAAAAAGCAGTTGTAACTCCACTATTATCAGGCTCACAAGGCATGTGGCACATTCTTCATACTGTTTTTGTTCAATTTGTCATAAGAAACATGGAGATAGGAATGACATATCTCTTTGAGGAGATCATTATGTTTCTTGCACAAGCTCCCAACTTCTCTCACCATGGATTCTACTGGTCAAGAACTCTCCAGATGAAATATTTGCATATGTTTTTTCAAGGGACAAAGGATACTAACTCATTTTTGACCATAATCTACAACTTCTAGCAAGAAAGATAGGTCTCTATAAGCATCGAGTCCACACACTACATCCACCATCTTATCTACTTCAAATATCTTTTCTTTCAAACATTTTTCCATGCATCCCAACACAACAACCTTGGAGGAACAACTGACCATGCTCGCCATTTCTAAATGTTGGTTTTCTACTCCCTTTTCAAAAACTAAAAGTAGTCAAGCCTCTGATGAATTAAATGCAACAAAATTGAGTTGAGCCCATTATCTACATAGATTGCCAAATTCTTCAGGAAACATGCTAAAATATATTCCAGCAGTGTATATACTTGGAGCGGTAATGATAATGAAACTTTATTGTGCCTCAAATTAAACTCATCACCTATAGTTTCAATGGCTATGTGAATCATTGTGAGATGGACCTTTGTGTTGCTGGTTAGAATCACAAAAAAAGGTAGAGCTACATTGCCTACGTGTGATGAGACAAGAGATAAAAAGAGAGAATGCTCAAATATGAAGGAATCCTACTCAACATTCTTCTTTTCCAGAGGGAAATCAACTTGATGTGTGACAAGGATCACTATCTTTCTTTATTTTTTCTAGTGCTTCTACTATGTAGTCTTTGAAACATAGTTCTACATCTTCTAATGGTATTTGGATTTCAGGTTCCTAAAGCCATTTCAACAAATTCATTTCTTTTTTGTGCACATCCTTAATAGAGATCACCATTTTCTAGAGCCATCAAGAAATTTTATTTAATTATGCTTCACTGAATGTCCACATTCTAAGTTAAAGGGTGATAAGAGAATGGTGCCAAATTTTTGTGTGAATAATGCATCATATCCTATTTTTGAATTGGCCCTATGAACTCTTTTTTTTCTATCGAAATTCCTTTCAGTCAATGAGCAAACATAGGATTTGCAAGTTTATCAAGTGTAGACACGCACTCACTTCTTTCCATTCTCGACATCATTCAACAACCTTGTCCATACTTTTACATTGTGCATGGGCTCAAATTTTCTGCTATAATCTTCTTCTGGAGATCTGCCATTTCACTCTGTATTCACTATTGAAACCATGGCCGCTTTACCCTATCTCTTATGTAGCCAGCATAAAGGAGATAACATTATAATAATTCCCAATAGTTTTTCATCGCCTTTACATCCATTTTCAGGGATTCAAGGTTATTGAGAACTTTATAACCATACACATCGGGCACTTTTGGAGTTATGAAACTCATGAGTTACCTAACAACAAGGAGTCAGGGAATTTAGTAACTTTAGAACTTTAATAAGGCCACAAGTGGACTTCAAAAATTGAATGCCTTTAATAATTTTTTTGACTTTGGGAAAGAAATTTTTTCGTGCTTCACAACATTTAAATGATGTATGAGATTAATTAGAAGATGTGAAATAATGTCTTTATTTATCCTCTTGGAACCATGCCATGGCTGAAAGACAAAAACTCTCATATCTTCCACAGAAAAGCTCTATTTTGCACAAAATTTGGACAACAAGAGGATCGGTTGCAAATCGTGGATGAAATATTTTGGTCTCCAACAACTAAGATCTTGGATTTTGACTCTATTTGCAAATCATGGATGAGAAAAATTAAAGCTTAAAATCTCTCAAACAAAAAGGCATTCAAGCATGAAAATTGGGTAGATTGGGTGGAATCAGGCCATGAACAAACCCACAAAAAGATATTACACTAGCTTTCATAGGTTTTCTAATTTAATTATTATCGTGATTTGGCAGTTTTTATTGGTTTGAGCACTAAATTTTTTAAATTTTCATGTTCAAATTTGGGGAATAACAGTCTTGAATAATCTCTTTCTTTGAACAAGTTTGTCTTTTTCATTCAATAATGCTCTTCTTGTCATCAGGACTTCACTTCCTTCTACTTCTTCAGAATGCATCGAGTGTACATCCTCCTCATTGATGTTTTCTTATATATTATAATTTTCTAGTCTTCTATTGGTTCTTTTCTTGATTGTTTGGGGAGTCATAAGCTCTATACCCCTCTTCACTGCTTCAATTTTTTTTTTTTGTGAAAGCCACCTCTTCTGAATCCTCTACCTGATCTTCCTCGACCTCTTGGATTTTGATCTTTGGGAGGGTGATAATTTTCTAATTTCTAATTTTTACTGCTTCCTTGGTCTTCAAATTTTTGATATTTTTGATTTCCATCATAACTTCTTTCAGTTCTTCCGCCATGACCTCTTCCTCTTTGTTTAATTTCAAATTTTCTATTTAGGCTTTCTTCAACTTTCAATGAAAATTGATAGGTATCCTCAATGGTGGTCATTCTCACCAATTCCAATTCTTCTTACATGCTAGATTTCAACCGATTAATGTAACGAGCTACCTTCTCCTTATTTGCTTTAGAATGTGTTGTTCAAATTAGGACCTTGTGAAATTCTTCTATGTATTATCTGACTATCCTCATTCATTGTCTCAAGCTCTACATATTTTTGAGCAACTCCAACTAATAATCTACTGGAATAAATTGTATCTTCATTTTTTCCACCATCCTGTCCCATTTGAATTTTTTTTCTTTCCCCTGTCTTCCTTTTTCAAGTTGGATTTTTTTCCACCAAATTCTTGCATGGCCTTTTAATTTCATTTTTTAAAACCTCACTTTGTGAGGGTCTTCAATCTATTCTAACTCAAAAAATTATTCCATGTCATTAATCTAGTCTATCAAATCTTTGGGATTTAAACTTCCACTAAAGGTTGAAACATCCATCTTGGGTTTCTTTCCAATGTTTGATATTGCTCTCAACGATCTCGTTTGACTAGAATCCATTCTATCATGTTCTTTCTCTTCCATTTGCTCTTCCTCTTCATCTTCATCTTCACTATCATCTCTTCCTTGAAGTACTTCTCTCCTATGAATCTCTTCATGAAAGGTTTCTAATTTCAACTCTAGGAGGGTCTCTTCCTCCACCACCTTTGCCTCTACCTCTACCTCTACCATGGTTGGAAAATATTAGAGGCATTTTTATCTTCACCCACAACTCATAGGGCCTGCTGCAAACTGCCTCTCTTTGGAGCTCTGTTTATAGGCTCAAGATGATTTTCTCTGATACCACCTATGAAAAGGGAGACTCTCCCTTTCAAATTTGATCATAAAACCTCACTAAACACAATAAAATAAGGTTGAAAATAGATAGAAAGTACAAAATATAGAAGATAAATTTGCAAGTTATATATTATATTCAAATATGCAAAAATGTTACATAAAACTTAAGCACATGGTCTCCCCTTCAATCCTACATGCAACACCTGCAACAAATGTGTCTTCAAAAATCTAGCATAATTTTGGCAGCATCTGGGTATGCAAACTTCACTTCTCCAAGCCCCCTTCTTGAAATGAAAAGGAATCAATAAATAAAGAAGTGTCATGGAGAAAACAACCCATGGTTTTACAAAACAATCAATTGAAACCACCTTGAGAATATTGTGCCCAAATTTGGGAGTTTCAAAATATGCAATAAGAAATGAAGTCCAATGCATGCCATCCCTCTCTTGGGCACCTAAGTCTTGACCAATCAAATTTGGGCTGCTATGACAACTTACACCTCTTGTAGATTCCTTACAACCTATCATTTACAACTTTGCATGCAAAGACATGCAAACAACATTCAATATTCTTTTGCAACCCACTTTATGAAAACATAGGACACATGTACACAAAAATAAGAGTTTTTGAACTCCTCCAAAAGTGGATGCCCAATGGTATATCCTCTCCAAGATGATTTCACAGTTTCCTGAGAACTTTTCCCCATCGAGTTTACATTTACATTTTCACACAAAATTGAAATTACATTGTTGCAAATGAAATTATTATTTCCTACCACCTAAGACTTTATTAAAATAAAACAAGGTAGTATTAAAATATTTTTGGTGACATGGGATTGCCTTTACACCTTGGATGCTCTTGCATCATAAGCCTTTATGTCCTTTCATGTTTACAAGTGGCATATCTTAAGTAGATTTGGAGAAGATTGAAGAATCAACATCAACATCAAGCATTCAATTATATTCATTTTTAAGTTAGGACAAGATGAATCATTCATCAAAAAAACAAGTTCCATAGATAAGTCTAATAGGAGAACACCTATAGAATTTAACCTATTGATACCTATTCAAAGATTCTAAAATTCCCAAATTTTCAATCTAGGGAAATGTGCCCCCGAGAAATCAAGTTCATCCCATATTTATATGTCAAGTTCCTTTATATCTCTTCTCTTTTTTCATTAGTTCCTATGCATTATCCATGTACCTTTTTGTATTCACATCAGTTTGTTGTTGAAACATAAAGATTTATGACACACCCTAAAGTGTGTGCCAAATATAGGGTGTATTCTTATTTTTATATGTTTCATTGGGATGTAAATCAATAAGGGGGATTGATTGATTATCAACCTCAATGGTGAGCCAATCAGCCCTGGATATGCATCCTTTTGAGAATAGGAATTATTTAGACATGATTGTGATTTCTTTCCCTAATTAAACTATATGACCTAATGTAATAAATGCTATTATCCAACAATTGATAAACATAAACAATCAAATTCTAATAGATTTGGATGGTGTATATCGATGTGTACCCACTTAGAAAAATTGGTTCTATTAGGCCTACAAGGAAAGGGTTTCCATATGGTCAATAAGTCCTTATAGGGGTGTCCTGGTCAACTTTCGAGGTCCTCTAATGTCAGATCTCATCTTTTGCTTCATGCTTGTCCCATGCTCAAAATGTCACAAATAAATCTTATAGGTGAGTTTCTATGTCTTGACAAGGTTGATGACAAAAAATGCAACAATGCAAAATGGATCTTCAAGATCTCTTCAATCCAATTAAAACCTACAACCTACACATCCACAAATAGGGAAAATATTATGCCTTATAGGGCTTGCCTTAATCAAATCATGTGTTAGAGGTTCCACTTCCACAATGGTAATGTCAATGATAAAACCTTGAATGAAAAGGAAGGAAATGATGAATGAACACAATGCTCACAGACTTCCTAAAGACCACATCTCTTCTTGGATCTTGAGCTTGAATTTCTTGAAAGCTATTTTTGAAATGGAACACACATAAATGACTAATTGATCCGATATGCCTCTCTTAAATGCTCTTCAATAATTTTCTCAATATGATGGCTTCATAAAAGTGTGTTCCATTTCAAATGACAAAAAGACTAGGTATTTATAGGTGTTTATCCAATTTATAAAAAAATAGATTCCAAAAATCACTTCATATTTGAATTTTAGATATTAAAATGCCACTGAGAACATATTCAAAATTTGTCCCTATTTTTAGGGCACAAAGGACTCATTCGCCTTTAGTGGCGAATGGGTCCTTGTTAGGGTTTCTAAAACTAAAACCTAAGTTTTTTTCCTTGATTCTTGTACTCTCAGATCCTCGATTTTCAGCTCCTATGGAATGATGTTGACAAATTTGACAACCTTTGTTCTCCAGTTTTGATTCCATTTATAAATGACATTATGAAAATGATGTAGTTGGAACACTAACATGTAGTGGCCATGAAGAATGTAGATCTTGATCTCAAATAAGATATGTAACAATGCTTGCAAGTGGATCTTCAATGCTACACCAACTATCTTAGCCCAACAACATTCATGAATGCACTATGCCTGTGACATGTTGTAATGATCTTTAATTTCTGAAATAAAATTTTGATAATATACCTTTGAATGCATTTGAAAATTCTCTTGAAGTGCTCTATAATGCTCTTGTAAAGTATTAGGATGCTCTCTCAAAGTTGCTAATATGAAACAATGTGAATTAACCCTATATTTATACTAAATCTAGAGATTAACCATGAAATTCAAAAAATTCAAGTCGAAACCACATATAGAATTAAAAATCATTAGAATCCCACCAAAATCAAATTAAAAAAGGGGGATCCTAAGAGAGGAGGACCCATTCGCCACTAAAGGTGAATGGGTCCTGGCACAATTTTCTAGGACTTTTCTTTGGGAGGTGGAAAGAACATCATAAACCCATCTCAAATATGCATAGAAAGGGGGGTCCTATATGGAGAGGACTCATTTTCCACTAAAGGAAAATGGATCCTAGCATCATTTTCTATGACCTCAAATTTTCTAAATTAAATGTTATGCCATATCATTATTGGGTGTTGGGATAGATCCTTCAAGTGGTGTCAAAAGAAGGCTTAAATTTGAATTAATGAGACCCTAGATAAGTGTGAAAGTGCACTACAACACTTTACAACACCCTAAATAAGGTACAATTTAAGTACATTTTTTAAAAAAGGGGCCCTAGATTAATGTGAATGTGTACAACACATTACAACACTAACCCAATGCACAATTAGGTTAATTCCATGTCAATTATTCCCAAATTAAGTAAGGAAAATGGATACTTTTTCCATTACTACATTTTTCCCCCACTTTAGTGAGAGTTTTCCACCATGAAAAACTCACACTAAAGTAGACATTCAAGAAACTTTACTATGAAAAAATAACAAAGATACATAGCCATATTACCCTATCAAAGGTCAAGAAAAACAAATAAAAATAAAGGATCAAGCACAACCATTCAAACGTGATGTGGAACAGGGTTGTTTTTCTATAACATACACTGCTCACTCTAGGGTAGTGGAACCTTAGTCTGCCTACTAGGTGAGTTGTCCCAACAAGGTGGATTAGTTAGAAAGGCATGCCAATGTGTTAGATTCTCACTATATAGTGAGAAAGTCATGCCAGTGTCTTGGATTCTCATCATACTAACTATATCAAAGTTATCTTCCTGATAACTTCAACAAGGCACCACAATGCAATGCTTTGTATGCTTTTGAATGTCATGTCTGATTTTTTTTTTAAAGGGGTTTTTACTTTATTCATGTAAAGTCTTCTTCTTAGGGAGCATCGTGCCTAATGTCTCCAAGAGAGGAAATGTAAAGAATATCAGATTACCACTTATGGGATGCCTCTTATTTCACATCATGCCACAAATGGAGATTATATTCTTAGAAATATCACACTCTTGGAGGACATGACACCCAATGACACCACCAAGAAAAGGACACATCACAAGAAAAAATAAAATAATTCCATGAAAAAATTTCCCAAAGATGTCATCAATGTATGCCCCCATTTCAAACAAGTTGCTAACTCAATTATTGTGAGAAATGGCCTTAAGGTAGTCAATGTTTTGTCATAAGACATGAGATATTTCCTTGGAAAACCCTATTCCAAGTCATATGTTTCTAAAATAAAGCCACATCATGAAATAGGAAGGAAGGGTTTCCCCTAGAAATACATAAGGGATCTATGGATTCAAGGTCAGTATGTCTTTGCTATAATTCTTTTTTAGAGCTTAGAACTATCATCATTCCCCAAATACTCATAGAACTAGAAGAATGACACAAAGAGAGGAAAAAAAGGAAAAAACTTTTGGGTCAGCATGGAAGAGACCTAAATCTCTCGACGCCTTGTTTCATCCCCAAAAGGAAAACACAAGACAAAGGAAAAAGATTAAATGTTTATTACATAGAGGAGAATGTAGGTACATATAGAGGAATGCCACAAAGAGAGAGAGATACATTAAAAAAACATCATGAGGGATCACATTATTCACATGAAATCACATTTAATAAAGAAACATGAAAAATCGAAAGACTAGTAAGGCACATGCAGGTCAACTTAAAGTAGATCATTTGCATCGCAATCTCAGTTCGTATAAACATATGGAAAACAACCAACCAAAGGGACATGTACCAAAACTAGGACAAGGCCAACTAACCCATGCCCCCACTGAGAGTAGGATGAGGATGAGCCTAGATAGGTGATGAGAATGAGCTCCTTGCATCAAATAAAATGATTTGGAATAAGTGTATAAAATGTAATAGTGAGAATGTTTAAGACCCTACAACTATTACATGGAAAGGAGCGAAATGCAAGCTATTACTATTCAATTGTAAATATACAGGAATTATTAGGATTAGTGAATTCATCCAAGATCCTTCTTAAGACATGAAAGTTATTAGTATGATGTCAAAAAATTCTTTGATATCTACAATGAGTGTTGTTTGTGTCTGTTCCTTTTTTTCTTTTGTGTTGACGTTCTCTAATAGGTGGTAATTTTGTGAGACCATGACAAAGAAGAATTTGTAAATATTTGTCATTTGGAAACTGCTTGAGGTTATAAATTTTTTTGCTTGCTAGGTTCACCAACTTCTCGAGTTGAATATAGAGCATGAGGCCCTCAGATGACCTTATCTTCTCTATCATCATTGTGAGGCATTGGTTTCTCTTTAGGAAGGAGGACACTTATGTTAGGAGGAGGATCTAAGACAATACTATCATTGTTATGAGGCATTTGTTGTTATGTTAGAAGGATAGCACTTAAATTTCAAGAGGAGGATCTTGATATCCTAACCCTTTAGTGCCTTTAGTTGGTATTTTCTCTAGGAGTTTATGAATTTCATGTTCACTTGTTTTATCACATCCTTTTTAATTAATATTGTGAATCCTTTTCAATATGTCTCTATTGGAAGAATGAAGAATAATTATTATCTCTATAGTTTTGTGTTGTCATTGACACCACCATATTGTGGATACAAGTCTAAGTCAGTGCTTGATCTAGTATTTTGGTCTGGTATCTGAATTGGTTCTCAAGCTACACGCTCCAATATTCTATTCTGCAATCCTCTGTAGCTAGTATGATTCCTGTAGTTTTGGGAAATTGTTTATGGTTGCTGAAGCCATGTATGTTCATAATTTCTTGTGCTTTGGTGCTCATACAACATATTTTCATTATCTAATTAGGCTGACCTAATTGATGCTTGCGGATAGATCAAGTATATATATGTCTTGAACAAGTTTTTGAGAAAGAATATAGAATGTGTTTATGATCAATGAAGTAGGAGTAAAGAAGAGAAAAAATGATGAAGCGTTTCAAGTAAGTCTATTGAGCATCACTAGAACTACATCAACACTTGTTAGGTGCATTATTTTCAGCTCATTCTGACTATGAAGCCAAACATCTATTTTTTAAATCTTTTTTTAGGAAGTGAGAGTCCCTTGTAAGTAGTTTTCTTTTTTTTTGGACAATGAGTCCTTTCAAGGTAGTGAGCCCTTGGCAATGAGCCTTATATATTTAGTTATGGAACTACTTTATATTGTGAGTTAATCCTCACCGTGGTTTTTCCCTCCTTAGGTTTTCCACATAAAATCTAGTGTCCAGTGTGTTAATTTACTTTATGTTTTCTGTATCTCATGTTCATGCTTAATAATAGAATAGTGTGGTTGTGGAATTGATAATAATTGAAGTTTTAAGTTTTGAATTTTATGAAAATTGATTCACCCCACCCCCTCTCAGTTGTCTTGCACCTGTTAACAATTGGTATTAGAGCTTTGGTTCCTTGGTGGAGAGCTTAACTGCTTGAGGAAGATCTTGAAGGTTGATTAGATGGATGATAAAGGAGAGCTTTAGATTACTCTTGAAGATATTGACGTGGAAAGAGAAAACAAAGATTTGAAAGAGAATCTTGATGAAGCAAATGAATGTGTTCAGAAGCTGAAAGAATAATTAAAGAAATTCAAGGAAAGACACAAAGAAGTAAGTGAGCAACTAAAACAAGAGATAATTAGACTGAAAGTTTCTATAGAAGAAAAAAGAGAATCGGAGATTTTTTTAATACAACGATACATAATAAATATGATGAATGCACTAAACTTGAATAGGAGGTAGTAAACATGAGTGTAGAAATAGAGAAGGAAAAAATTTGTGAGAACAATTTTAGATCTATCTCTGACAAGCTTGGAGAACTTCTTGAAGGACATAAACCTAGTAAGGAAAAAGGTGGTTTGGGAAATCATGCAGGTGAAAGTTATAAGGCAAGTCAAATGACTTAGGGCAAAGGAAAGCAGAAAAGAAATTTTAGAAGGAGATAACTTGTGAGACATCCTAATGCACAAAGGTATCCCTCTTTCAATGGTATTTGTTTTTCTTGTAATAAATATGGTCACAAGGGAAAAAAAATGCACAAGTAGGATGAATCTGAATCAGTTTCTTGGTTATTTCTCTAGACAATATTTTTCATGCAAGAAGGTTGGACATAAGGCTATTGAATGCAGATCTTAGGTCAAAATGATCAGCCAGTTCATGATGAACAAGTTTCATGGAGGCAGAATGAACCAATCATTTAATGGCTACTACTATATGTGCAACAAATTTGGACAGAAAGAAAATAACTGTAGATCAAGATGTAAGGTTAGAATAATAAAAAAAGTGTTGTTTTCTATAATTGTAATAAACCAAGACATATCTCAAAGTTTTGTAGAAGTAAGAAAGGAAAGCAGTCTGCTCTGGTAGAGAAGAATGATCTGGTAAAGAAGATCGACGAAGAAGAGATTAAAGAAGAGATGAGGAAAATATGCAAGAAAAAAGAGAAAGAAGAAGACTAGCCTGAAACTACTAATGTCCTCATCCAATACAAACTATTTATTCGATAATTAGACCTACCATGGTCTTATGGGGAGCATTATCATAAAAATTATAAAAACCCCCTAAATGAATGGTGTGTCAGAGGCTGGCATGGGGATGGAATGTGAAGAATGAGTGTTTAGAGGTTTTGGAAAAAGATCCAAAGGAAAATATGTTGGCATGATAATTTGAAGACCAAATTAGGATTTTTTGTGTAACAAAGAATGTTTTTAGTAGCTTTTTGATGTTTTCTGCATTTAATGCATTTTAGGGAAAATATATGGTGTATAAGATGAAATTTATAAGTTTTTTTTATTAGTTGAGCATTTGAAGAGTTTGAAAAGTGCCTTGAAGCGATCTTGAAGTAGTTTGAAGAAATTTTGAAGGAAATTCGAAGAAATTGTCACGGGTAATCAGGAATCACCTCTTAGTTTGCAAAAGGGAAGAAGGAAAACATAGATTTTTTGATTAATCATTAAAAAATTTAAGGGATTTAAGCACGAAAATGGAAAAAGGATCGAGTGGTGGTATTCCACTGAAGATGAAAGGAGTAGAATTGAAAAAAATTGATCATAGGAAGTTGACGGAAATGGAAATAGGGATAAACAAAAATGAATTACAAAGCATAAAAACCCTAGGTTTGGATTTGTGGGGATCATTTCCTTAGTTTTCTAGTAGAGACTTTATTTTGTTCTTATTGAATTATTACAAGAATAGAAACATTGTATTGGACAAACCCTACCTAATTATGAAGGAATCAATCAAAGCGATTACTAGCTTATGCAGTATTAGAGATCTTCTTGGAAAGAAAAGCATGAAATACAAAGATGTGGAATAATTTACTAGCATTAACAAGGACCCTCGAGCTCTATTGATAAACACTCTTGTGGATTCAGCTGTAAGGTATATTGTGTAGGGTGTTTCTCACAAAATCTATTTTTAAAATAATGAAGGCTCGACATCAACTATTGTTGTTTATATTGCACATATGATAGTTAAGAAAAATAGTCAGTTTGATTTGTGTAGCCTATTACTTGAAAAATTGGCTGAGAATGCCCGAATGTCAGTGTTTGAGGGTTACCCATTTTGGTTTGGATCTTTTCTTGTGTGTTTGGTCTTTTACTTTTTGAGCTCCCTACTGAGAAGAGAAAATGTTGTGTGGGAATCTAGTACTCCTATTAAGAAACAAGTCTAAAAATACTTGGAAACTTTTGAAAATAATGCAAGTATGTGCAAATCATATTTCACATCCTTAAGAAAAAATCTATGCTGTGGTATGTCAACACCAAGTCAGTTTGAAGTGGGTTCATCTTCTAGTAAAAGAGGATTGGAGGTTTTCATTAGTGATTCCCCTCCAGAGTCAAATTAAAGAAAAGCTATAACTGAGGACATCATTGAGAAGGAGAAATAATCTCTACCTGGATCCGATTATTTTGATCTAAATGACATCTAGTCTATGTTGGTTAAAGGAAAGATGAAGAAGATTGGCGAGATATGGAATGTAGCTTCTACTATTGACATACTCAAGATTGATGATGCTCTAGTAGTGTATCTACTTCGAAAAGGTATTGATGTATCAACTTTTTCTAACTCCTTACCAAAAAATTTAGTTGAAATTGTTGAAGAAAGAATATTGCTTGAAGGTCTGGAAGGATGCAAGTTTCAAGCCTTGGTTGAAAAGAGATGTACTAAAGCTAAGCAGAGATTATCTGAACTAATCATGGAACCAAAAAAATGCATCAAAGAAATATTAGATATTTATGAATATTATCTTTGGTGGCTTGATGTGGTAGACCATTTTTAGAAGTAGGATTGAAGCAATTGAATGTGAAGCAAATAGCATTGGAAAGAACTTTGATATATTTGAAGACAAAGAAGGGAAAAAAAGGTTGAGAGTTGGAGAATTACAAGCTGAGCTAATTGTTGTACAGGGACAAAGAGATGATGTGGTGAAGAATTTCTGGATACTTAAGGAGATTGTTGAGGTCCAGTTAGACCATCTTTCCATAATACTTACTAATGTAGAAGATTGTAAAAGATAGTACTCTTATTGGTCATATTCTTTTACTTTGTTGGCCTTATTGGAAAGCATCTGCACAAGAATGGATTCAACTACATTCAACTAGAATAAGTTATATCTAGTTATCAAAGAAAGATACAATAAGGTGTTTTAGGTGAATAATGTCATTTTTACTAGAATTCTAAATGTTCAATTTCCATTGTTTGTTTGTTTTGGAAAGAAGAAAAGAAAGAGAAAAAGGAATCTAAACAAAATTAAATTGTTGAATACTTGAAAGTTTTTTGGATGACTAGAATTGTTTGGAAGAATTTGAATCTTTTTGTAATTTTAATGTCACCATGTTTACATCTTTTGGTTGCTCTTTTCCATTGATGTCAAAGGGGGAGAGATTTGGAGAGTTTTTGGAAGTTGGGAGAGATTGGAGGAGAGTTTTTGAACATTTTTGGCACATGTTGCAATCAATGAAAAAAGGGGATATTGTTTGAAGAATGAAGAAGAATGATTATCTCTATAGTTTTGTCTTGTCATTGATGTCACCATGTTGTGGCAACAAGTATAAGTCAGTGCTTGATCCAGTATTTTGGTCTTGTATCTGAATCGGTTCTCAAGCTGCATGCTCCAGTATTCTAGTTCACAATCCTCTGTGGTTGGTAGTTGATGCTTGTGGTTTTGGCAATATGTTTATGGTTTCTAAAGGCATGTATGTTCAAAATTTCTTGTGCTCTGGTGCTCATACAATATATTTCCATTATCTTGTTGTTTTCTTCTTACAATGAAGTCTATTTTTGGATGAATTCTTGGATTAGTCATGATATGATGAATTAATTTTGTTAGGCAGATATATGTGGGACCTATCTTAGGTCTATGCTAACATGATGTAGTGTGTTGAATGATTGAATTGCCTCTTTTGGAATATTTTGTGAATACTTGAAGCTGACAGGATGGTATTTTTGGTAAGCAAGGAGATGCATCTAATTAGGCTAACCTAATTGATGCTTGCAGATAGATCAAGTATATATATATGTGTTGAACAAGTTTTTGTGAAGGAATATCAAGTGTGTGTGTGTGTGGTCGATGAAGCCATGATGAAGTGTGTCAAGTAAGTATATTGAGCATCACTGGAACTGCATCAACACTTATTAGGTGCACTATTTTTAGTTCATTCTGGCTATGAAGCCAAACTTCTATTTTGTAAATATTTTTTTAGGCAGTGAGCCTCCCTTGTAAGAAGTGAGCTTTTGTATTTGGATAGTGAGGCCTTGGCAGTGAGCCTTATATATTTAGTTCTAGAACTAATTTATATTGTGAGTTAATTGTCACCATGGTTTTCCCCTCCTTGAGTTTTCCATGTAGAATATGGTGTTCAATGTGTTAATTTACTTTATGTTTTTTGTATCTCATGTTCATGCTTAATAATAAAATAGTGTGGTTGTGAAATTGATAAGAGTTGAAGTTTTAAGTTTTGAATTTTGTGACAAATGATTCACCCCACCCCATCTCAATTGTCCTACACCTATTAATAATTGGTATTAGAGCTTTGGTTCCTTGGTGGAGAGCTTAACCACTTGAGGAATGTCCTAAATTTTCATCAGATGGATGATAAAGGAGAGCTTTAGACTGCTCTTGAAGATCTTGACAAAGTGGAAAGAGAAAACATAGATCTAAAAGAGAATCTTGGTGAAGCAAATTAATGTGTTCAGAAGATGAAAGAACAATTAAAGAAATTCAAGGAAAGACACAAAGAAGTAAGTGAGCAACTAAAATAAGAGATAATTAGACTGAAAGTGGTTGTAGAAGAAAATAAGAGAATTGAAAAATGTATGAATACAATGATACAAAATAAATATAATGAATGCGCTAAACTTGAACGAGAGGTAGTAAACATGAGAGTAGAACTAGAGAAGGGAAAACTTTATGAGAAAAATTTCAGATCTAGCTCCGACAAGATTGTTGAACTTCTTGCAAGACATAAACCTAGTAATGAAAAAGGTGGTTTGGGAAATGATGTAGGTGAAAGTTCTAAGGAAAATCAAATGACTCAGGACAGAGAAAATCAGAAAAGAAATTTTGTAAGTAGACAACTTGTGAGATAGCCTAATGCACAAAGGTATCCCTCTTTCAATGGTATATGTTTTTCCTATAATAAATAGGGTCACAAGGCAACAAAATGTAGGAGTGGGATGAATTAGAATTAGTTTCTTGGTTCTTTCTCTGGACAATATTTTTCATGAAAGAAGGTTGGACATAAGGCTATTGAATGTAAGTCTTAGTTGAAAATGATCAACCGGGTGATGATGAACAGGTTTCATGGAGGAAAAATGAATCAATCCTTTAATAACTACTAGTATACCTGCAAAAAATTTGGACACAGAGAAAATCAATGTAGATTGAGAAGTAATGGAGATCAAACTAATTAGGAAAGTGTTGTTTGCTATAATTGTAATAAACTAGGACATATCTCAAAGGTTTGCAGAAGTAAGAAAGGAAAGTAGTTTGCTCCAGTAAAATAGAATGACATAGTAAAGAAGATCAAAAAAGAAGAGATGAAAGAAGAGATGAATAAGATATGGAAGAAGAAAGAGGAAGAAGAAGAACCTAAAAATACTAATTTTTTTGTGCCATCATTTGGTACAAATGATTTATTCAGTAATTAGACCTAGCATGGTCTTAGGTGGAGAATTAGCAGAAAATTTATAAAAACACCCTAGATGAATGGAGTGTTAGAGGCTGGTACAAGGATAGAATTGAAGAATGAGTATTGAGAGGTTTTGGAAAAGGAACCAAAGGAAAACATGTTGGCATGATAATTTGTAGACCAAATTAGGTTTTCTTGTGTAAGGAAGAATGTTTTTAGCAGCTTTTTAATGTTTTTCGCATTTAGTGTGTTTTAGGGAAAATCGATGGTGTATAAGATGAAATTTATGTCTTTTTAATTAGTTGAGCATTTGAAGAGTTTGAAAAGTACCTTGAAGCCATCTTGAAGCAATTTGAAGAAATTCTAAAGGAAATTCAAAGAAATTGTCATAGGTAATCAAGAATCACTTCTCAGTTTGGAAATAAAAAGATGTGGAAGAACTTATTGGCATTAAAAAAGACCCTCGAGCTCTATTGATAAACACTCTTGTAGATTTAGTTGTAAGGTATGTTATGTATAGGGTTTCTTACAAAATCTATTTTAGAAATCGTGAAGGCTTGACATCGACTATTACCATTTATATTGTACATATGATGGTTAAGGAAAATAGTCAGTTTGATTTGTGTATCCTATTACTTGAAAAATTGGTTGAGAATGGTCAAATGTTGGTGTTTGAAGGTTACCCCTTTCAGTTTGGATCTTTTCTTGTGTGCTTTGTCTTTTACTTTCTGAGCTCCATACCAAGAAGAGAATGTTGTGTGGGAATCCAGTACTCCTATTGGGAAACAAGTCTACAGATACCTGGAAGCATTGGTAGATAATGTAATTATGTGCAAATCATATTTCACATCCTTAAGAAAAAATCTATGCTCTAGTATGTCAGCATCAAGTCAGTTTGAAGTGGGTTCATCCTCCGGTAAGATTGGTGAGATATGGAATGTCGCTTCTCTTGTCAAAAAATCAAGATTGATGATGCTCTGGTAGAGTATCTACTTCAAAAAGATATTGATGTATCAACTTTTTCTGACTCCTTACGAGAAAATTTAGTTGAAATTGTTGAAGAAAGAATGTTGCTTGATGGTCTAGAAGGATGCAAGTTTGAAGCATTGGTTCAAAAGAGATGTACTAAAGCTAAGAAGAGATTATCTAAAATTATCATGGAAACAAAGAAATGCATCAAAGAAATATCAGATATTTACAAATATTATCTCTGGTTACCTACTACAATAGACAATTTTAGAAGTAGGATTGAAGAAATTGAATCTGAAGTAAATAGCATAGGGAAGAACTTTGATATCTTTGAAGACAAAGAAGGGAAACAAAGGTTGAGAGTTGTAGAATTACAAGATGAGATAATTATTGTAAAAAGAAAAAGAGACGGTGTGGTGAAAACTTTCTGGCTACTTAAGGAGATTGATGAGGTCCAGTTAGACCATCTTTTCAGAATACTTAATGACATAGAAGATTATGAAAGATAGTACTCTTATTGGTCATCTTATTTTAATCTATTGGCCTTATTGGAAAGCATCTGCACAAGAAAGGATTCAACTACATTCAATTGGAAAAAATTATATCTAGTTATCAAAGAAAGATACAAGAAGGTGTTTAAGGTGAAGAATGCCATTTTTACTTGAATTTTGAATGTTCAATTTCCATTATTTTTTTGTTTTGGAAAGAAGAAAAGAAAGAGATAAAGGAATCTAAACAAAATTGAATTATTGAATAATTGAAATTTTTTTGGATGACTGGAATTATTTCAAAGAATTGGAATCTTTTTGTACAATTTTGATGTCACCATGTTTACATCTTTTGGTCACCCTTTTCCATTGATGTTAAAGGAGGGGAGATTTGGAGAGTTTTTGGAAGTTGGAAGAGATTGGAGGAGATTTTTTGAACATTTTTGGCACATGTTTCCATCAATGAAAAACGGGGAGATTGTTGTTAGAATGAAGAAGAATGATTATCTCTATAGTCTTGTGTTGTCATTATTGTCACTATGTTGTGGCTAAAAGTATAAGTTAGTGCTTGATTTGGTATTTTGGTCTAGTATCTAAATCGGTTCTCAAGCTGTACACTCCAGTGTTCTAGTCCACAATCGTCCGTAGTTAGTAGTTGATGCTTGTAGTTTTGGGAAACTATTTATGGTTATTGAAGGCATGCATGTTCAGAATTTCTTGTGCTTGGGTACTCATATGATATATTTGCATTATCTTGCTGTTTTCTTCTTGCAATGTTTTCTTCTTGCAATGAAGTCTATTTCTGGCTAAATTCTTGGATTAGTCATGATATGATGAATTCATTTTGTCATGTAGATATATGTGTGACCTATCTTAGGTCTATGCCAACATGATGTAGCATGTTGAATGATTGAATTTCCTCTTTTGGAAGATTTTGTGAATACTTTAATTTGACAGGATGGTATTTTTGGTAAGCAATGAGATGCATCTAATTAGGCCAACCTAATTGATGCTTGTACATAGAATGAGTATATATATGTGTTGAACAAGTTTTTGAGAAAGAATATAGAATGTGTGTGTGTGATCAATGAAGTAGTAGTAAAGAATAGTGAAAATGATGAAGTGTGTCAAGTCAGTCTATTGAGCATCACTAGAACTACATCATCACTTGTTAGGTGCACTATTTTTAGTTCATTCTAGCTGTGAAGCCAAACTTCCTTTTTGTAAATCTTTTTGTAGGCAGTGAGCCTCCCTTGGAAGTAGTGAGCTTTTGTATTTGGATAGTGAGTCCTTTCATAGCTGTGATCCCTTGGAAGTGAGTCTTATATATTCAATTCTGGAACTAATTTATATTGTGAGTTAATCCTCACTATGGTTTTTCCCTCCTTGGGTTTTCCACGAAAAATCTGGTGTTCAATGTGTTAATTTACTTTCTATTTTACGTATCTCATGTTCATGCTTAATAATAGAATAGTGTGGTTGTGGAATTGATAAGAGTTGAATTCTTAAGTTTTGAATTTTGTGACAACTAATTCAACCCCCTATTAGTTGTCCTACACATGTTAACAGTCAACTCTAGATTGATAAGACTATTTGTTACCTTGTTAACATATAATTGTTGATTTTCTTTCTTGACTAGAGGAACTAGGTTTCCCTATTGTAGGGAACTTAGACTTGACTGTTTCAGGATGTAAAAGACCAAACGTCTCAAGAGGTGTTGGTTGTTTCATGGAAATGTAAAAGGATGCATTATTCTAAAGGTTTTTAAGGAAATTATTTATGAAGTTGTTCATGCTATCATCATCTTCTCCAATGATGTCAAAATCATGAGGAGGACATGCATTAGGAGTTGTGTGAGCATGAATAGTTTCAAGGGAACTAGGGTCATTGCCAAAAAATAACTTGAAACATCAACCAAAGAGAACAAGGACTTCCATACATTGCTTAAACACTATTCATTTTCATAAACAAGGAGACTTGTTGATTATGCAGTGCACTAAATTTGATGAAAAAAATTTAGAAGACTAAAATAGGAAAGTAATAGCATAAAACGAAAGCGTAAAACTAAGATTTTAATTTCCAAAAAATTTAGATTAAGATCTAACAAGGACTCATTTGCCAGTAAGGGTGAATGGGTCCTAGTTCAGTATTTTTGGAATGTTTTTGTTTATTTTTGAGTAAATTTTAATGCTTTTCAAATGCTAGAAAGTTTAGGTCTAGCTTGATCAAGGAATCATTCGATAGTAAAGGAAAATGGGTCTTTGATGAGGGTTTTTAAACTATTTTTGAATGATTCTCAAGGTTTATGTAATGTCTTTCAATTCCAAGTCTGAGACAATAACTTTCAATTTTAGATTTTCCAGAAATGCAATGTGAAAATACAATAAAATGATGAATGCAAAGACCTAATTTGAAATGAAATATTGTTTTTATTTTTAAAAGTAAATGTATGAGATCTAAATGGTATGCAAGATCACTAACTTATTTTTTATATTTTTCAAATTTAAGAAATACAAAACACTGCAATTCTAAACCCTAAATGAGATACAAATTTGAATGCAAAGTAAGAAACCCTAGATGAGATATGATTCATTGAAAATTAAATGCAAATGAATGGAATATCTAACCTAGGATGCAATGAAAGACTTCATAATAAAAAAATTACAATATTCAATAGGTCAGGTTCACCAAAATGAAACATCAGAAAATAGGGTCTATTAAGGTGAATGGATCAAGATGACAGACCACAATGTCTTTCTAGGGATGTTTCACTCAATTATGAAAATTGCATAAATAACAATAAAAAATAATTCCTAACTATTAGAGCAACTATGAGGTGAGTTTTTAGAGCTCAAAGTGATGTGTACCTTGCTGCAAGAAGGATGTTTTTAGGGAAAAAAAGACTCATTCTACTTTAATTTGGAAAATTAAAGGTCCTAAAAAATGGTGCTAGGACTCATTCACCTTTAACATTTAATTTGGAAAATTTGAGGTCTTAGAAAATGGTGCTAGGACCTGTTGTGCAGTTTTTGCACACACGCCCCACTTGGAGTAGGGACCCTCTTTTCTGGTGTCTTTTGACCTATGGCTTTATTGGACTTATCATTTTGAGGCCTTAACATGTTGGTCTTACTGGATTTAGCCTTGTCTTGGGGCTTGAATTAAGCGAAATTGAGCTTTGGGCAAAATTCGGGTTTTCACCCAACTCTGGGACTTTCCGGCTCCGGCGGATTTTTCCGGGCCCTGGTTCCTTGTCCATTTCTGGTTGGATTCTCTGAATCTGGATTTCTGCTTGATCCTAGGATTTTCCGGTTCTTGCGGATTTTCCCGGATTGTGTAAAAATCCCAACCTTTGTCATTTCCCTGGTTTTTGCATTTCCGCGAAATCTGGATTTCCGCGTATCCTAAGATTTTTCAAAATTTCGTCCTGCGCTCAGGTTTCTGGATTTGTCAGAAGTGTCTAGTCGCTCATTAATGCTTAAGTACCTTTGCTCAGATGAGTATATGGGTGGATTTAGGGCATTTTAAACATCATTTTGATTTCATCCATTCACCTGCTAGATGCTCTGGCGATTAAGAGTTTCATTTGAAGCTTTGAGGATTGATTTGGATTGCTAGTGTGTGGATTGATTGAAGCACTGCTGGTTAAAGTTTTCGTTGCTTGGACGTGCTTGTTTCGTGGTTTCTTCCTTGAGCTCGAATTTCATCCGCATTGATCCATGGTAGGTTGTTGTTGACCCTTTCATTTGTTTGTATGATGATTGAGTGTTTCCGCACTGAATGATGATAATTTTAAGTCAGCCCTTGCTTGATTATGATTCCATATTTATAGAGTTAGGGTTTGACCCATTTACTTTGGGAAACCATGTTGCTCATGCCCTGTGAGTTTGTATTTTCCTATTAAGATAACGGGTGCATCTGTTTGAAGGGTTCTGGGTTAGATTATCTACCCTCTTGGTGCAAAACCTGCCATATTGCGTGAGATTAGGGTTTTCCTGGTGCTCGGCCCAGAATAGTGGGTTCATTATGATTGATCGATCTTATCTTTGTATTACACTGACCCTGCCCTGTGAGGATTCGGGTGCTTTAGGTTAATCATTAGCTGGTATTTTAAACCTTGAAGTTTCCCCTGGTTTTAATGGTAGAGGATTTTTTCATCAAAATTAGGGCAACATTGTTTTGGCATAGGGACTCATCCTTTAAGAGCTTTGGGAATTTGAAATCCTTTGCATTCTGAATTTCGTTGATTACCATTGGTTTTGAGACCATTAGAACTTAGGTAGAGGAGATCCTATGATCATTTGGATATTGGTTCGCATTTCGTCGTCCATCGGGTTTTTGAGGTCCTCGCAGAATTCCTCCGCATTCGGATTTTCCCAGTTTAGGCTAATTCCGTGGACTGGAGTAATTTCTGAAAAGCTTCTACCTGTCTGCAAAAATTTGTCCTATCTGGACTTTTCTGGATTTCCTATCTAGCTTCATCCTTTTCGATTTCCCAAAGATGGGATTGATGGAACAAATGCTCATTGCTTACTTAATGTCGCCAATGAATGAATTTCATGATAAACTAATGATCTTTTGGTTGAACTAATGATTTATGTGGATAACGATGTTTTGGCAGCAGGAATCTGTCTGGGTCGGATTTCTCCAAAATTCTGCCCCGACTGGATTTTCCCGGTTTGCATGATTTTCCCGGAATGCTTTATTTCTCTGGATCTTCAAAGGACTAGTAGTTGCAATAGATTTCAATCATTTTATATGATTTTATGCCGATATTTTGGTTGGAATATGAACAATAATTGAAAGCTAATGATTTCTTTTGTGAAAGCAGACCGAATCAAGCAAGGCTGCTATCGAAAAATCCAAGGGTGGCACAGAAGGGTCATCTATTTCTGAGGCAGAACGATTGAGATTAGATATCAAGAGTCAGCTTCTAGAGAGCAGGATATCCTCTGTATGGTCCGAGGTGTCTGACACCAACGTTGGGGCTTGGAGGTATGAAGAGTTCAAGCAGAGGATAGCTGAGCAGGATTTGTCAGTCCTAAGGAATGGAATGATGAAATCCGGACTTGTGCATGTGGCTGGGTTTCCTCCAACAATTCAATGTTATGAGTTGATTCTTGAGTGTGCTAGACAATATGACTTTGATACGCAGAGGGTGTTGAGTACCGAGGGAAGGGTTTTGGCCAAGTTCAGTACGGTCTCCATTGCTCAGGCCATTGACATGCCAGACTTGCCCTCTGTGTGTGCCTTGAACATAGATACAACTAGGACCTACTATGAGAATGAACTAGTCAAGGCTCAACAGATAATCAATTCATGGTTAGAGAAACCAAAGTCCCACCATTCTAAATTGCCTAAGTAGTTGCACAAGATTAAGTTTAGGTCAGATGTCTATGATGCCATAACATTCTTGAGCAGAGTAGCTAGTTTGAAGACTGTCGGATTATTGGAAAGTTGGATGGTCCATGTGATCACCAAAATTAAGCAGGGAACTAACTACCACTGGGCAGGGCTTATTAGCTCTAAAATTGACAAGCAGCCGAGGAATGTTCTGGAGACCAAGAGATTCACCATGTCTTCATATGTGGTGTATATACTAGCCAGATTCTATCCATACAGGGGTGTGAATCCATGAGGGACATTGGGTTAGGACATAATCTATGAAGTTTATCTGGAGTTGCATTTAGGACACAAGGACTATAGAAGGGCTACTGATGCATTCACAATGCATATTACCCAGATGTTGCAGAATGATGAGCACATGAGGTTGTCAGATGGAGCCAAGGGATTGATAAAGAACTATGCAGCTTGGTTCATCCAATTTCCCACCTTCACCTATCTCAAAATTGATGGATGCCCGGTCGCTCCTTATAGGTTAGCTCGGTATCCTACCGATCACATTGTGCTATTGGAGATTGTTAGATAGATTTGTGAATTTGATGCTGTTGTAAAGAGGGAAAAGAATAAGACAGACTTGGTGGAGACTTCCCTCTTGGGATTGGTGTAGCAGAAATGTGTCCTTCCATCCAATCAGCCCACACTGCAGGAGAGGAGTTGGAAGCATATGGTTTCCCCTTTCATTCCAAAAGGATGAACAACGACATCACAGGAGAGGCATAGAAAAAGGCCACTAGGGAATACCGGCATAAGGACGACCTGGAAGATTATTGGGTCAATATCAAAGATGACCTTGAGGCCAGAAAGAAGAGATACTCTAGACTCACTGTTGATGCAATCTGATAGTACAATGTCAAGTTGATCCCGGATCAACTGGAGGATGATGGAAACTTGGTGCAGGATCATGCTTATGAAGCTGTGAAGGACAGGCCAGTTGGGGATATAAATTGGAATGAGGACGATGTTACAGAATTGGAAGACCTAATGGCCCCGGTCATGAAATTTACCTTTTCTTGGTTGAAACACAAGATTTGGGAATTGGAGAGCGAGAAAGTGGCTTGTACCTTCAATCTGATGGGAGATCTCAAACCCATCTCTACTTCAGAAGAATTCGGGGAAGATGACCCCAAAGGGAAAACAGTGAAGAGCTCTCCTTTCAAAATCAAGATTAGAGGCCCCAAGGAAGGTGAGCCCGAATCCAAAAGGAAGCCAAAAGGAAAGAGGAGATGGAAGAATCTAAAGATTAGTAAGTCCTCTGATGAGGAAGAGTCAGAAAAGGCAGAGGAGGAAGATGTTCCTCCACCACCAAAGAAAACCAGAACAACTAGGGTCTCTAAGAAGAAGAGTCAAGATACATCAAAAGATGAGCCTCCTATTGTTGATGTGGAGAGTTTAGGAGGGGAGAAAGAAAAAGTTTACACAAGGAGATCCAGGACTCCCTCTCCAAAGGACACTGTGCCAAAGGCAGATCCTCTGCCAAAATCACCAATGGCAGAACCATCCAAGGTTGTTTCTCCTCCACCAAGCACACATGAAGAGGAAATTCCAGAGGAACATGAAACTAGCAGAGAGGTGGAGCCCTTTAAGGAAGGGACACTCTTTGGTGAGGCAGAGGAGCTCAAGGAAGAAGAGATTGACAAGCATCCTTCTCCCCTGGTACAGTATGAGGATTCTCCAGAGAATGGCAAAGGTGAAGGATCCCCTGAGTAGAAAGAAGATATCCCTGTCAAAACCCCATCACCGGTTCAGTCAGAGGTGGAGCTTGAAGAAATTGATCAAGGTGACAGCTCCCTTAAAAGGAGGAGGACAAAATAACTGCAGAAGAGGAAGAGAAAACGACAAAACAATCAGAGGAAGCCAAAACAGAGGAAATTTGGGTAGAGCCTGTAGCCCCAGACTAGCTTTAGAAGGAGCTTGCAAGGAAGAAAAAAGTGGTTGTTGAAGATACTCCCTTGGATTGGGATGAAATGCTGTCTAAGATTGGCAAAGGGAAGAAAAGGAAGGCGACTAAGGTGGTTTCCAAGGTGGAAAGAGATGAGGCAAATAATAGGGTCATCCACATTGCCACCCCTGCTGTGGAGAAGACAAGAGAAGAGGTCACCGGTCAAGACTACAATGTGCAAACTATCAACCTTGGACCGGCCTAATGGAGCAGGACATAGAAGAATATGAAGGGTCCAGTGCTGTTATCATCGGCAGGTTGAGGAAGGATACCTAGACCAAACATGAGCTAAGGAAAGAAAATGAAAGACTCAAGAAATGTTTGGAAGAGGTAATGAAGCCTTTGTAATCCCTCCATCCTTCTTCTTCTGCCACTCCTGGCTTTCTACCCAAGGAAACAATCTCCAGAATTGAGAAAATGAAGGCCTCAGCTCAAACTGTAGTGGATTGGCTGAGGGATGTACAAATAAAAGGAGATGACACAATTAAGGAAATCCTTTCTATTGGGAAGGATGCAGTCCGAGCCAAAGAATTATTGGAACATGTGCTGTCTCAAGACAAGGAAGATATTGACCTTCTGTTGCAGAAATCCAAGGTCATCCTGGGACATGGCAAAGATGAATTGCTTGCAGATGGAATTCTTCCTTCTTCTAGATTGGATGAACCTTGGGAATGGTTCGAGGCTATACAGATTAGGCAGAAGGCTATGAAGAAGATCTTGAAATGGAAGAAACAAATTGATGGAGATCTTACTGCAGTATAAGATGGAGGCATTGCATTATTTGAGGTTATGACTGGAAGGAGAAAGATTGCCTCCAAATACCTCAACCTAGAGCAACTCAGGGAATGGTGGCATGAAGTTTATGCCCTGGATTCGGAAAATGTCATAACTAGCCACCAGCTTGATGATGTAGCCACCTATCTGGCAGTCATGGATAATTATAAGGCCAACAAGGAGGATTGGGATAAAATTGTTGAACAGTCAAAGGAGGAGATTGACTCCATTAAATGCCAACTTAAAGTATTGCCTTTGCCACCTGTTTCCGAGCTGGATGGAGTATTTTTGAAGGTCCAAGGGTCATCGGTTCAAAGAAAGGATAAGGGAAGTGGCAGTTAATGCCTATTTTGAGATTTGTGCTTCCCTATTATCATAGGGCATGCATTGGACTGGACTACATTGGTGACTATGTCAAGGCCGACCTTGATGGTGAATGGAATTTAATGTGTGCCTTAGTTGGATTTTTTCCTTGGCCAACCTATTTTGGCTGTTTTTTCTTTTTTTGTAAAAATGTTTGGCTGGGCCGACATGTCTTGTGACTTGTTATTAAGAGCATTCTTGCCTCATTGTAAGGATAGATGTTAGACATTAGAAATTGAGGATAAGAGATAATAGAGTTAGAGTATTTTGTGAGTTTCTTGAAGCAAATATTGTAATTAGAACAGTGGAATTGTTGCAACATGTTGATGATTTAATGCAATTGAGGACATTGTGGTTTTCTGGTGGAATCTATTGTGTTATCTTATCTCGCATGGTTCATATTGTTCCATCTTTCAAATTGCTTAAAGATTTAGGGTTTAGTGTGCAGAATTAAATAGTTTTAGTTTGGTGAATGGTGCTTATGATTTTATATTTGGAATGTTTGCAGCAATCTCTGGTCTATACTCGTAGTAACTATCTGATTGTAGTAGGCTGGTGAAGTCAACCTGGACCATATTTTTAATGTGCTAAAGTTCGATTGTAGATGCAAGTCTATGATTTTAAAATCTATATACCTTAGAAGATTGCACTGTTCTTGTGATATTACATTGTGGGTTGATCAAGGATTGGTTATTTGAGATTGGTCCATTCCAGATATCTATCATTTGCATTGCTCATCATTTGCATTATTCATTCTAGGAATAGTTTAGATCTTATTATATCCTTACACTCCTACCTTTTGCTGTTTCTTTATCATCTGGTTAGATTTAGGATTAGAGATCATAAAATTGAAGATACAATTTTCTTGTTGTAAGGTCCCTTTGTGATTACCAGCATTTTCACATATTATCTGAGTTGTTTATGCATTATCATGACCTGACACCTGAAAGACCTTGGGATGATTTTCAATAGTTCATTGTTGAAGATTATCTTTCAAGAGAGATAGAACATTGTATTCTGTCTGAGTTGTTGCTGTGCAGAAAACACCATCAATAGATTGGTGCTAGAAGGAGGGCCTGAATGAGTACACTGGTTCGTTTCTTGAACGCCATCTCTCCTGAAAGATATAGGAGAAATACCAGATCTACTACAGGAGAGGAGGACTTACAGGAATTGTAGTTGCCCAATAGGTCAAGAAGGACCCAAGAAAGGGGAGAATCATCGTCACCCATCCCTTCACCAGCATCATCCATATCTTCACATCCTGAGGTTGAAGCCATACCCATCCCTGAAGCAGTTCCCATTCAACAGCCTCAGCCTATCATTAACCAACCACAACCTCCACCCCACTCTTACCAATGGCTTTCCTTGCTAATAATCCATCACCCTTGTCCTTCCATGCTTACAATGTAATGCCTAAAAACCCTGAGCACTTCTGTTCAAAATTCCATGCTAATGACCCAAACAGAACTACAGAAGAACACATAAAGATTTTTCAAATTTGTCTCAAAGATAGAGGGATTGTTCATGAGGATGTTGCCTGTAGGTTGTTTCCTTATTCACTAGGAGAAGAGGCTTTTTATTGGTACAACCATCTCCCTGCTAGTTCAATTCTTAATTGGAATGACCTCGAAAAGGCCTTTTTGTAGAAGTTCCGAATACCTATCAGTGCCAATGAATTATATTTGCAATTCATCAAAGTCAAGAGAGAGGTTAATGAGCCAATATCTAGTTTCAATAATAGGTTCCACTGTGCATACACTAGATTACAAGACCCATATGTTTTAGATGATAATACAGCCCTGGGAGTCTATTATGAGGCTTTGGATAGCCTAACAGCAACCTTTCTGAAGTGGAGACCCAATCCTCCAGGTACCCTAACTGATGCTTATACAGAGGCTATCAAGCTTAGGACAAATTTGAGACAACACTTAACTGGACCATTACCTTTTCTAGGACCAATTACACATCCCAATCAGGTTCAAGCAGTAAACCATGCGCTTACCAATCATACTCCAATCATGAATCCAGTTCCTCAATTACCTATGGTACCACACCCTGGTCAACCCATGAGCCAGGTCTCCCTTATGACAAGCTTCCCTCAACAATAGGTGAACCAACCTATGTACCAGTCACATCCGAACAGTTTCTTTGCGTATTTGTAGAATTCTAAGGTGTTGCATCAGTCCTTGGGATCTGCCACAATGCCTATCCCTCCTCTGAATAACCCAAACTAGATCCCTTATCGAGATCCAAATAAGGAGAGGATTGATGAAATGGCAGAGAAAATAAAGAAGCTAAATCTGGAAGTGACCTACCTAAGGAATTAGAATAACCAATTACAAGCTGCTCAGAAGGGTATGCAATCCAATCAGAGCAGAGAGTTTCCACAAGGGAAGAATTTTGATAGGGGACAACATAATGACAGAGGATTCTATAGTGACAGGGGGTATAATCAGGATAGGGGTTACAACAATGATATAGGTTTCAATAATGATAGGAGGCAAAATTCTGACAGAGGCTAAGGAAGTGGATCAGGATTTGATAAGAGACCATCACAAGGGTAGGGTAGAACTTAAATACAGGACCTAACAGTGGAGGGGTTCCCACCCCATTGGATCAGCTAGCTAATCAAGTTGTCAATCAATCTGCAAATCAGCTAGTCGATCAAGACAAGCCTTCCAGTGGTGTATATCTGGCTAAAGTAGCCCTATCAGGATGGTGTAGGCTCTATAAGACAAGTCATCAATTAGAATTAGAATGTCCAAAATTCCAAACTATTGCCTCCATCTTCCAGTATGAGGTGGAAAATAATGCAAATGGGCAGGAGATCGTTCCTTCCAACCCCTACGATTCTCTTGTGCTGGTATTAAATCATGCTCTTTTTCCAGCCAGTAAAGAAAATGTTCCAGAGGAAGAATCTGATTCCCAGGAAGATAAAACAGATCAGATTTGTAATGGAGATGAAGTGGCTTGATTATTCAATGAAGAAGAAATGAATGATAATAGCCCCCTCGATCAGGAGGAAGCTTATGTTGAAGAGGTACAGATGTTTCAGAGGCAAGGCTTGAGAGATATGCCTCATAGGCGTCTGCAGACTAGAGGATATTTTACCACCTCCATTCCTCCTAACAACTTCAGTACTCCTCCAGACCCTAATGCTAGCAATAATTTGTCTTATCCGCATGTTTCCAAGAAGTATCTCTCAAAGGAGAGACAAGCTCAAAACAACTCACAGAAGGAAAAAGCTGTTCAAGCTGGCAAGGATAAGGTGGAGGAACTATATAAGGAAATCTCTACTAATATGAGTGAGGAGAAAATGGCTTCATATGTCGCTGAGGAGTTCAAGAAACTAAAGGTAAATCTTTTAGCATTTGAGTTATTAAGGTTCCCTACAATCAGAAAGGCTATTTTAGGTACTTATGATACACATTCAGTGTCATTGGCTAAACCTTCTGGTGAGAATATCAACTAAACTTCCAGTTCTCAACCTGTGGGGACACAAAACCAGGCACAAAATCAGACTAGCTTGCCCCCTGGAGATAAATGAAAGGAAAAGGATAGGTCTCAAGTGGCCCAGGTAGATATTCAGCCCACTTTGTTCCAAGGGAAGACAGAAACTCCACCATTCTTGATCTCTGTTCGTATATTCCTTAAGAATTTGCACAATTGTTTATTAGATTCTGGTGCTTCCACCAATGTGATGCCATTTGGAGTTTGTAGAGCTCTAGGAATTACACCTGCTGATTCTCAGAAGAAGGTGACATAGTTGGACAGAACTGAAGTAAATGTGGTAGGAGAACTAAATATGATTCACATGCAGATAGCTTCAGATCCAAGGATCCAACAGGTTATCAATATTCAGGTAGCTGATATCCCTAATGCATATGGTTTAATTCTAGGAAGAGATTTCACCAAGACTTTGAATGGATATGTGTCTACTGATCACTCTCACATGTGGCTTCCCTGGAAGAGAGTACCTAATCAGATTAGAATTAAGAGAGAGCCTAGAATGAAATACATGATTACAGAATACCAAAAGACATCAACAGAGGTTCTGATATTAGAATTCAGTATGAGAAATTACATGCTATCAACTCAATATGAAGAGTCAAACACATAAGAGATATTGATGTTGCATTCGATGCCTATTGATGTTGGGACAGGGTCTGGTCATGTTGATGTTTTAATAGAATCAGTTGAAGAAGAGGAAGAACCTGAAGATAGTCAGATCAGCTTATTAGACAGTTTCAAGGAATTCATCAAGCAGTGTGTTGAAAACCAGACTCACCTGGGAAGAAGGACGAGCTTTGAAGAATTACTCTTACCTAATTGGTGTAGAGTTCATAATGCTTCTCATTCAGAGTTGGAATGTTGTTTGTGCCAGACAGCAGTAGAACAAGTACATAAATGCCTAAGTCCAACTCAAGCTGTGGAGACAAAGGTGGATGACCCTCAAGGAAAGTATCAAGGGGAGAAACCTGTAGTGACTGAAGGATCTTCCAATATTGACAAGCCGAAAGATAGGATGAAGAAAAATACTGCTGCAGAATGTTGGACTCTCAAATTTGATGGATCCAAATCCAAGCATGGAGCTGGAGCAGGGTTTGAACTGATCAATCCAAAAGGTAAAAAATTCTTTGCAGCCCATAGGCTTCAATTTCATTGCACCAATAATGTAGCGGAGTATGAAGCATTAATTCATGGACTTCTTATGGCACTTAAGAAAAAGGTTAAGATTCTTCAAGTTTTTAGTGATTCAGAATTAGTAATCAAACAAGTGAGAAAGCAATATTCGTGCCACGATAGGAGAATGACCAACTATAGGCATAGAGTGTGGGACCTCATTGAGGGATTTGATGCTTTTAATATCCAACTAGTGCCATGACAGAAGAATCAAAATACTGATTCTTTAGCCCAGGCAACCAACACTCTGCAGCCTCTATCTCTGTCAGGATTGAAGAAATTCACTGTAGAATTGACTCCTGTGCCATCAGTCCCAGACAATGTTACCAACTTTCAGGTGTTTGAGGATGACAAGCACATTCTTGATTTCATCATGAATACAGATGTCTTTGCTTCCCAAATCATTGATGAAGCTGAACCTCAGGAAGTAGAACTAGATTTAGAAGGTGTGTTGAATCTAAAGTCTAATACTATACCAAGAGGAATGGTATAGTTAGAGCGAATTTTTGATATGGACAAGATCAGAGATCAGGAACAAGAGTCGAAGAAAGAATCAATTAGTGGACAGTGTGATACTCATAATTTGGGAACTGAGGACAATGTTAAGAATATTTTCATTGGCAAGGTCTGCACTCCTGAAGAAAGAGAAGGCATAATCAAAGCCTTACACAATTTTCTAGATATAGTAGCCTGGGGTTATGAAGACTTGAAGACTTATGATACATCCATTGTAACTCATACTATACCCCTTAAGCCAGGTGCTAAGCCTTTTAGACAGAGACAGAGACCTATCAATGCATTATTGGAACCACTCATACAGAAGGAAGTTTAGAAATTACTGTCTACCAGAATCATATTTCCTGTTAGGCATTCAACATGGGTGGCAAACCTGGTTTCAGTAAGAAAAAAGAATGGAGAAATTAGGCTCTGTGTTGACTTCAAAAATCTAAACAGATCATCACAGAAAGATAACTATCCAGTTCCCTCTTTGGATGAAGTACTTCAGGTGGTCAATGGTTCTTAGATGATGTCCTTTCTGGATGGGTATTAAGGGTATAATCAAGTAATGGTCCAGTATGAGGATAGACACAAGACTACTTTTACAACTAAGTGGGGTACCTTTACCTATAGGAGGATGCCATTTGGACTCATTAATGCAGGAGCTACATTCCAAAGGGCTATGGATATTTCCTTTAAAGATATCATTGGTAAATGCATCATCATTTATATGGACGACCTGACTATTTTTTCAAAAAATAGAGGGGATCATAAATCAGATCTGTACAAAGTATTTCAAAAGTGTCGAGAATTCAGCATATCCTTGAATCCCAAGAAATGTATTTTCAGAGTAACAGAAGGAAAGCTGTTAGGGCATGTCATATCAGAAAAGGGAATTGCTATAGACCCTGAGAGAGTGGAGGCCATATTGAAGATTCAGCCGCCTGCTAGTAAAAAGGAGATGAAGTCCTTCTTTGGTAAGATCAACTTTGTCAGAAAATTCATCATTGGATTTGCTGAAATTGTGAAACTGTTAAATGTAATGCTGAAACAAGATGCCAAGATTGAATGGACTACATAAGTGAAGGAGGCATTTGCAGAGATCAAGAGAACCATTGCTGATGCCCCAGTATTGGTAAGCCTTGATTATAGCAAACCCTTTTACATCTATTCCTTTGCTTCAGACCATTCATGTGCTGGAATGCTAACTCAAAAGTCTGATGAGGGAAATGAACATCCTATTGCTTTTATGAGTGCACTGTTAAAAGATGCTGAGTTGAAATATCCAAGTGTGGAAAAGTAGGCATACGCCCTGGTCAGAGTAGTAAAGAAATTTAGGCATTATATCCTCAGAAATAAGGTGTATGCAATTGTTCCTAATTCTGCAGTTAAGTTACTCCTGATGAATAATGAATTAGGTGAGCGTAGAGCTAAATGGGTAACTATGTTATAAGAGTATGACATTGAGATCCAGCCCATGAACTTGGTAAGAGGGCAAGGGCTCACTCAAACCATGGCTGAAATAGGTCATGAGTTGACTGTTTAAAACTATAATATTGATGAGGTTTCTCCAGATGGCTGGTATGACGACCTAGTGTATTATCTGCTGAATCAACAACCTCCTAGTCACCTCAGTGCAGTTTAGAGGAGAGATTTACACTTGAAGAGTGATGGTTTCATGTTGAAAGGAGCTGTTTTGTACAAGAAAAATTATGAAGGCATTTATTTGAGGTGTCTTGGGAAGCAGGAGGCTGACCAAGTAATGAACGAATCTCATGCGAAGTATGGTACTAGTCATGGCTCTGCAATTGCCACAACAAACCAGATCTTGAGGACAGGGTATTACTGGCCTACACTGTTTAAGGATGTTCATCAACATGTACGAACCTATCACACTTGCCAGACTGCAACAACAAGAGAAAGGTATGTGGCACTTCCTCTCCAATCGGTCACTGAGGTAAGACCTTTTGCTCAGTGGGGTATCGATTTCATAGGCCCCATCAACCCACCATCTTCTGCAGGACACAGGTACATTCTCACTATTACTCATTACTTTACAAGATGGACTGAAGCTTTTGCTTGTAGGCAGTGTACATCAAATGTAGTGATGGATTTTTTAGAATCAACCATTCTTAATCGGTTTGGATGTCCTGTTGCTATTGTCTGTGATAATGGTCCCGCTTTTGCATCTTTGAAATTCTCAAATTGGGCTTTTGATTATGGCATTATTGTGAAGTTTGCATCTAATTATTATCCCTAGGGTAATGGCCTAGCAGAATCCTCCAATAAGAATCTACTGACTGTCATTCATAAGCTATTAGAGAGGAACCCAAAAGACTAGCATATCCAACTTCGGTTTTCCCTTTGGGTAGATCGTACCAGACTTAAATCATCCATTGGAACATCCCCTTATCACTTAGTGTATGGTCTAGAGCTATTATTCCCTATCCAACTCAAGATCCCAACTCTACAGTTTATAAATCAGTTCTATGATGAAGGGGATAGAAGGGAGGCTAGGTTGATAGAACTACTGCACCTTGAAGAGAAACGAGACAATGCCCTTGAAATTTTTTCCAAACATTAGGGGGTAGTTAAGAGATGGTTTGACAGGAGAGCTAAAATCAAAGCCTTTAGGATTTCTGACCTTGTCCTATATTGGGATAAACCTCATGATTAGAAAGGAAACCATGCGAAATTTGATAAATTGTGGCTTGGCCCATATCAGATTGCTGAAATACTTGAAGATAATGCCTTTTGTCTGAAGACTCTCACGGGAGAAGACATCCCACTGCCTATCAATGGGTAGTATTTGAAACATTATTTCCAATCCTGAGTTGTTTACAGCTCCCTGTTCTGTCAATAGTTAGTTTAGGCTGCTTTGCTTGTTTTGTTTGGTTAGAGTAGGTTTCCCTTTTGGTTTGTTGGTTTGCTTTGGGTAGGGTGGGTTTACTTTGGTTTGTTTGTTTTGGTTTGCGTTGCTCTTGCTCTTGGTTCTTTCTCTTTTGGGGACCTTTGGGTGCATCTGTATGATAATGGTGACAAAGTAGGCCTGATGTTCTTGGTATTTCCCTTACAAATTTTAATCATCCTTTCAGGACACCATGGTACAAACTCTTTATCTCATGTCACTTGTCCTTATGATTGGGCAAAGGGTGTTCTAGTCAGTTTAAACAAGAATATATTAGGGTCTCATATTTTTAATTATTAAATTAACCTGAAGTTGCAGAAGGTCCTTATAAGGTCTGAACAGGTAAAAAATCCTTTCTGCTCTAGTGCCACTGTGGTTCTCAGCCCTGAGTGTGGACTTCATTGTTCACAGGTTGAATCAAATGAGTGAAAAGAAAAGAAGTATCAGCAAAATAAAAGAGAACAAAAAAAAAGAGAGAAGAAAATATTGAAAATCAAAAGGTTTGAATTCAACTTATTAGGGGGACCTGAATATCTCTACCAAGGCCATGGACACCTGGCTGGCAGTAGAGCTATGTTCAGGAGGATCACAACGATAACCTCGTCAGGGCTATGGATGCCTGACTGGCAGCAAGGCTCTATCCAGGTTACTTTTAGAGTATGAATCTTTATGTAGCTTGTTCATGCCAAGTCTGGTTCTTGTTGCAACTAAGGGACGGTAACGAATGCATGTGCACACACTTAGGCCCTGGTATAGGAATGATTTGAATGGCTAGGGGTTTCTTTGTTTCAAAATGGAGGGTGGTGGCTGGATATCTAAGTTGAAACTATGAGTTCTGGGTTCTTGATTCTAGTTTTTCATCGAAATGCTCAGGAGCATTTCCCCAGTAGAGTCGCCATTTGTTGTGCAATTTCTGCACACACACCCCACTTGGAGTTGGGACCCTCTTTTTTGGTGTCTTTCGACCTATGAATTTATTGGACTTATCATTTTGAGGCCTTAACATGTTGGTCTTACTAGCTTTAGCCTTGTCTTGGGGCTTGAATTAAGCGAAATTGAGCTTTGGGCAAAATTTGGGTTTTCACCCAACTTCGGGACTTTCCGGCTCTGGCGGATTTTTTCGGGCCCTGGTTCTTTGTCTGTTTCTAGTTGGATTCTCTGAATCTGGATTTCTGTTTGATCCCGGGATATTTCAGTTCTTGCAGATTTTCTCGGATTGTGTAAAAATCCTGAACTTCATCATTTCCCCAGTTTCTGCATTTCTACAAAATCTGGATTTCCGTGTATCCTGAGATTTTCCAAAATTCTGTCCTAGGCTTGGGTTTCTGGATTTGTCAGAAGTGTCTAGTCGCTCATTAATGCTTAAGTACCTTTGCTCAGATGAGTATATGGGCGGATTTAGGGCATTTTAAACATCATTTTGATTTCATCCATTCACCTACTAATTGCTCTGGTGATTAAGAGTTTCATTCGAAGCTTTGAGGATTGATTTGGATTGCTAGTGTGTGGATTGATTGAAGTGTTGCTGGTTAAAGTTTTCATTGCTTGGACGTGCTTGTTTTGTGGTTTCTTCCTTGAGCTCGAATTTCATCCGCATTGATCCATGGTAGGTTGTCGTTGACCCTTTCATGTGTTTGTATGATGATTGAGTGTTTCCGCACTGAATGATGATAATTTCAAGTCGGCCCTTGCTTGATTATGATTCCGTATTTATAGAGTTAGGGTTTGACCCGTTTTCTTTGGGAAACCATGTTGCCCATGCCCTGCAAGTTTGTATTTTCCTATTAAGATAATAGGTGCATCCGTTTGAAGGGTTCTGGGTTAGATTATCTACCCTCTTGGTGCGAAACCCATCATATTGCGTGAGATTAGGGTTTTCTTGGTGCCTAGCCCAGAATAGTGGGTTTGTTATGATTGATCGATCTTATCTTTGTATTACGCTGACCTCGACCTGTGAGGATTCGAGTGCTTTAGGTTAATCATTAGCTGGTATTTTAAACCTTGAAGTTTCCTCTGGTTTTAATGGCAGAGGATTTTTTCATCAAAATTAGGGCAACATTGTTTTGGCATAGGGACTCGTCCTTTGGGAGCTTTGGGAATTTGAAATCCTTTACATTCTGAATTTTATTGATTACCATCAATTTTGAGACCATTAGAACTCAGGTAGAGGAGATCTCATGATCATTTGGCTATTGGTTTGCGTTTCATCGTCCATCGGGTTTTTGAGGTCCTCACGAAATTCCTCCGCATTCGGATTTTCCCGGTTTAGGCTAATTCCGTGGACTAGAGTAATTTCCGAAATGCTTCTACCTGTCTGCGAAAATCTGTCCTGTCCGGACTTTTCTGGATTTCCTATCTGGCTTCATCCTTTTCAATTTTTTGAAGATGGGATTGATGGAATAAATGCTTATTGCTTACTTAATGTCGCCAATGAATGAATTTCATGATAAACTAATGATCTTTTGGCCGAACTAATGATTTATGTGGCTAACGATGTTTTGGCAGCAGGAATCCGTCTGGGTCAGATTTCTTTGAAATTCTGCCCTGCTTGGATTTTCTCGGACTACTTTATTTCTCTAGATCTTCAAAGGACCAGCAGGACCAGCAGTTGCAATAGATTTCAATCATTTTATATGATTTTATGCTAATCTTTTGGTTGGAATATGAACAATAATTGAAAGCTAATGATTTCTTTTGTGAAAGCAGACCGAATCAAGCAAGGCTGCTACCAGAAAATCCAAGGGTGGCACGGAAGGGTCATCTATTTCTGAGGTAGAACGATTGAGATTGGATATCAAGAGTTAGCTTCCGGAGAGCAGGATATCCTCCATATGGTCTGAGGTGTCTGACACCAACGTTGGGGCTTGGAGGTATGAAGAGTTCAAGAAATCTGGACTTGTGCATGTGGCTGGGTTTCTTCCAGCAATTCAATGTTATGACCTAATTCTTGAATGTGCTAGGCAATATGACTTCGATACACAGAGGGTGGTCAGTACCGAGGGAAGGGTTTTGACCAACTTCAGTTTGGTCTCCATTGCTCACGCCTTTGACATGCCAGACTTGCCCTCAGTGTGTGCCCTGAACATAGATACAACTAGGACCTACTATGAGAATGAACCAGTCAAAGCTCAATAGATAATCAATTCATGGTTAGAGAAACCAAAGTCCCACCATTCTAAATTTCCTAAGTAGTTGCACAGGATTAAGTTCAGGTCGGACGTCTATGATGCCATAACATTCTTGAGCAGAGTAGCTGGTTTGAAGACTGCTGGATTATTGGAAAGTTGGATGGTCCATGTGATCACCAAAATTAAGCAGGGAACTAACTACCACTGGGCAAGGCTTATTAGCTCTAAAATTGACAAGCAGCTGAGGAATGTTCTGGAGACCCAGAGATTCACCATGTCTTCATATGCGGTGCATGTACTAGCCAGATTCTACCCATACAGGGGTTTGAATCCATGAGGGACGTTGGGTCAGGACATAATCTATGAAGTTTACCCGGAGCTGCATTTAGGACACAACAACTACAGAAGGGCTAATGATGCATTCACAATGCATATTACCTGGATGTTGCAGAATGCTGAGCACATGAGGTTGTCGGATGGAGCCAAGGGATTGATAAAGAACTATGGAGCTTGGTTCATCCAATTTCCCACCTTTACCTATCTCAGAATTGATGGATGCATGGTTGCTCCTTACAGGTTACCTTGGTATCCTACCGATCACATTGTGCTATTGGAGATTGTTAGACAAATTTATGAATTTGATGCTATTGTAAAGAGGGAAAAGCATAAGATAGGCTTTGGTGGAGACCTCCCTCTTGGGATTGGTGTAGCAGAAATGTGTCCTTCCATCCAATCAGCCCACACTGCAGGAGAGGAGTTGGCAGCATATGGTTTCCCCTTTCATTCCAAAAGGATGAACTTCGACATCATAGGAGAGGCACAGAAAAAGGCCACTAGGGAATACCGGCATAAGGACGACCTGGAAGATTATTGGGTCAATATCAAAGATGACCTTGAGGCCAGAAAGAAGAGATACTCCAGACTCCCTATTGATGCAATCCGACAGTACAATGTCAAGTTGATCCCGGATCAACTGGAGGATGATGGAAACTTGGTGCAAGATCATGCTTATAAAGCTGTGAAGGACATGGTAGTCGGGGATATAAATTGGAATGAGGATGAGGTTATAGAATTGGAAGACCTAATGGCCCCGGTCATGAAATTTACCTTTTCTTGGTTGAAACACAAGATTTGGGAATTGGAGAGCCAGAAAGTGGCCTGTACCTTCAATCTGATGGGAGATCTCAATCCCATGTCTACTTTAGAAGAATTCAGAGAAGATGACCCCAAAGGGAAAATAGTGAAGAGCTCTCCTTTCAAAATAAAGATTAGAGGCCCCAAGGAAGGTGAGCCTGAATCCAAAAGGAAGCCAAAAGGAAAGAGGAGATGGAAGACTCTGAGGATTAGTAAGTCCTCTGATGAGGAAGAGTCAGAAAAGGCAGAGGAGGAAGATGTTCCTCCACCACCAAAGAAAACCAGAACAACTAGGGTCTCCAAGAAGAAGAGTCAAGATACATCAAAAGATGAGCCTCCTATTGTTGATGTGGAGAGTTCAGGAGGGGAGAAAGCAAAAGTTTACACAAGGAGGTCCAGGACTCCCTCTCCAAAGGACACTGTGCCAAAGGTAGATCCTCTGCCAAAATCACCAACGACACAACCATCCAAGGTTGTTTCTCCTCCACCAAGCACACATGAAGAGGAAATTCCAGAGGAACATGAAACTAGCAGAGAGGCGGAGGCCTTTAAGGAAGGGACACTCTTTGGTTAGGCAGCAGAGCTCGAGGAAAAAGAGATTGAGAAGCATCCTTCTCCCTTGGTACAGTATGAGGATTCTTCGGAGAATGGCAGAGGTGAAGGATCCCCTGAGTAGAAAGAAGATATCCCTGTCAAAACCCCATCACCGGTTCAGTCAGAGGTGGGGCTTGAAGAAATTGATCAAGGTGAGCAGCTCCCTAAAAAGGCGGAGGACAAAATAACTGCAGAAGAGGAAGAGAAAATGATAGAACAGTCAGAGGAAGCCAAAACAGAGGAAATCCGGGTAGAGCCTATAGCCCCAGACTGGCTTGAGAAGGAGCTTGCAAGGAAGAAACAAGTGGTTGTCAAAGATACTCCCTTGGATTGGGATGAAATGCTATCTAAGATTTGCAAAGGGAAGAAAAGGAAGGCAACTAAGGTGGTGTCCAAGGTGGAAAGAGATGAGGCAAATAACAGGGTCATCCACATTGCCACCCCTGCTGCGCACAAGACAAGAGAAGAGGTCACCGGTCAAGACTACAATGTGCAAACTATCAACCTTGGACTGGCCTCAATGGAGTAGGACATAGAAGAATATGAAGGGTCCAGTGTTGTTATCATCGGCAGGTTGAGGAAGGAGACCCAGACCAAACATGAGCTAAGAAAAGAAAATGAAAGACTCAAGAAATTTTTGGAAGAGGTAATGAATCCTTTGCAATCCCTCCATCCTTCTTCTTCTGCCATTCCTAGCTTTTTGCCAAAGGAAACAATCTCTTGAATTGAGAAAATGAAGGCCTCAACTCAAGCTGCAGTGGATTGGCTGAGAGATGTACAAATAAAAGGAGATGACACAATTAAGGAAATCCTTTTTGTTGGGAAGGATGCAGTCTGAGCCAAAGAATTATTGGAACATGTGCTGTCTCAGGACAAGGAAGATATTGACCTTCTGTTGCAGAAATCCAAGGTCATCCTGGGACATGACAAAGATCAATTGCTTGCAGATGGAATTCTTCCTTCTTCTAGATTGGATGAACCTTGGGAATGGTTCGAGGCTCTACAGATTAGGCAAAAGGCTATGAAGAAGATCTTGAAATGGAAGAAACAAATTGATGGAGATCTTACTGCAGTATATGATGGAGGGATTGTATTCTTTGAGGTTATGACTAGAAGGAGAAAGATTGCCCCCAAATACCTCAACCTAGAGCAACTCAGGGAATGGTGGTATGAATTTTATGCCTCGGATTCAGAAAATGTCATAACTGGCCACCAGCTTGATGATGCAGCCACCTATCTGACAGTCATGGATAAGTATAAGGCCAACAAGGAGGATTGGGATAAAATTGTTGAATAGTCAAAGGAGGAGATTGACTCCATTAAATGCCAACTTAAAGTATTTCCTTTGCCACATGTTGCCAAGCTGGATGGAGTATTTTTGAAGGTCCAAGGGTCATCGGTTCAGAGAAAGGATAAGGGAAGTGGCAGTTAATGCCTATTTTGAGATTTGTGCTTCCCTATTATCATAGGGCATGCATTGGACTAGACTACATTGGGGACTGTGTCAAGGCCGACCTTGATGGTGAATGGCATTTAATGTGTGCCTTAGTTGGATTTTTTCCTTGGCTGACCTGTTTTGGCAATTTTTTCTTATTTTGTAAAAATGTTTGGCTTGGCTGACATGTCTTGGTACTTGCTATTAAAAGAATTCTTGCCTCATTGTAAGGATAGATGTTAGACATTAGAAATTGAAGATAAGAGATAATAGAGTTAGAGTATTTTGTGAGTTTCTTGAAGCAAATATTGTAATTAGAACAGTAGAATTGTTGCAGCATGTTGATGATTTAATGCAATTGAGGACATTGTGGTTTTCTGGTGGAATCTATTGTGTTATCTTATCTCGCATGGTTCCTATTGTTCCATCTTTCAAATTGCTTAAAGATTTAGGGTTTAGTGTGCAAAATTAAATAGTTTTAGTTTGGTGAATGGTGCTTATGATTTTATATTTGGAATGTTTGCAGCAATCTCTGGTCTATACTCCTAGTAACTATCTGATTGTAGTAGGCTGGTGAAGTCAACCTGGACCATATATTTAATGTGCTGAAGTTTGATTGTAGATGCAAGTCTGTGATTTGAAAATCTATATACCTTAGAAGATGGCACCGTTCTTATGATATTGCATTCTGGGTTGATCAAGGATTGGTTATTTGAGATTGGTCCATTCCAGATATCTATCATTTGCATTACTCATCATTTGCATTATTCATTCTAGGAATAGTTTAGATCTTATCATATCCTTACACTCCTACCTTTTGATGTTTCTTTATCATCTGGTTAGATTTAGGATTAGAGATCATAAAATTGAAGATACTATTTGCTTGTAGTAAGGTCCCTTTGTGATTACTAAAATTTTCACATATTATCTGAGTTGTTTATGCATTGTCATGACCTGACACTGGAGAGACCTTGGGGTGATTTTCAATAGTTCATTGTTGAAGATTATCTTTCAAGAGAGATAGAACATTGTATTCTGTCTGAGTTGTTGCTGTGCAGAAAACACCATCAACAGGACCCAATCACCTTTAGTGGTGAATGGGTCCTCTCCATATAGGACCCCCCTTTCTATGCATATTTGAGGTGGGTTTTTTATGTTCTTTCCACCTCTCAAAGCAAGGTCTTGAAGACTTGTGCCAGGACCCATTCTCCTTTAGTGGCAAATGATTCCCTGTGAGGGTTTTTGAAACTTAAATTTAGGTTATGTTCCTTGATTCCTATACTCTCAATTCCTCGGTTGTTAGCTCTCAAAAACCTATAGCAAATTTTGCATCCTTGATTAAGTGTTCTTGCATTATGAATGAAAACTTTGCAACTTGACAACTTTGACAATTTTACTTCAATCTTGTTCTCCATTTGGTCTTCAAACAGTAAATCTACAAACACACATTCAAAGGGAGAAAAACTTGTTTATTTTTAGTGAATAGGGGTTTTCCTAAGTCAAACTTTGATTAGGAAATTAAACCAAATGATGAAATAATGAAATTAAAGCATGAAATGTGAAATATGGAATGATGTTGATACCTTGGAAGTTGTCTTGGAGTATAAATCTACAATCTAGCATGTGGTGGCCATGAAGAATGTAGATCTTAATCTCAAATAAGATATGTAACAATGCTTGCAAGTGGACCTTTAATTATACATCAACTATGTTAGCCCAACAACATGCATGAATGCACTATGCCTTTGACATGATGAAATGATCTTGAATTGCTACAATAAAATTTTGATAATCTACCTTTCAATGCCTTTGAAAGTGCTCTTGAAGTGTTCTATAATTCTCTTGTAAAGTATTAGGATACTCTCTCAAAGTTGCTAGTATGAAACAATGTGAAATAACCCCATATTATACTAAATCTAGAGATTAACCCTGAAATTCAAATAATTCAACCTAACAATAGATCTAGAATTAAAAATCATTATAATCTCACCAAAATTAAATTCAAAAAGGGGGGTCCTAAGAGAGGAGGACCCATTTTCCACTAAAGGCGAATGGTACCTGGCACAAGTTTCCAGGACCTTTCTTTGATAGGTGGAAAGAACATCAAAAGACCATCTCAAATATGCATAGAAAGGGGGGTCCTATATGGAGAGGACCCATTTACCACTAAAGGCGATTGGGTCCTAGCACCATTTTCGAAATCTCAAATTTTCCAAATTATATGTTATGCCATATCATTATTGGGTGTCAGAATAGATCCTTTGAAAGGTGTCATGAAGAAGGCTTAAATTTGAATTAAAGAGGCTAGTTAAGATCAATTGACAATAATTAATTAATGTGACCCTAGATAAGTGTGAAAGTTTAATAAGCACTTTACAATACCCTAAATAATGTACAATTTAAGTAAATTTTATTTAAAATGGGCCCTAGATTAGTGTGAATGTGTACAACACATTACAACACTAACCCAAGGTACAATTAGGTTAATTCGATGTCAATTATTCCCAAATTAAGTAAGGAAACAAGATACATTTTTTGTTACTACGTGAACTTACACTCAAACACACATTAAATTAGAGAAATATATGTTAAGAGGGGTTCTATTGTACAGATTTTAGAGAGATAGGATGACTAAGGCAATCATGCCCCCAAGATCTAAGATCCCATGGAAAACCAACATAGGCACAAAGGATCACACATTTATGATATGAAATGCAAAAACACAAGATACACAAACATACAATGTCAATTAAAGCAAAAAATAAAAATATGGACTAACAAGTTGTATTATGCTATGTGTCCATGAAATACATTACTCACTAAAAGGTGAAAAATAGGAGTGTCCCTAAGGTTTCCCAAAATGGAAAAGTTGATCAAAAAGAGGGAAAATGGGTCCTATTCTTCCTCAATTAATTAGGAAATGAGATCCAAACAATAAAAGGACTATCAACCTTGAGGTAAGTCAAGTCAAAGTGTTAATCTACAAATTTCCATTTTTTACAAGGATGAGGGTCTAAGTCAAACAACTCTTGGGGGAGAAAGATTAAAAATAGAAAATCAACTCCAAAATGCAATGTACAAAGTGGATTTAGAAAATTTAGCATAAAATTGAGGGAACCAATAGAGTTTTTAGAGAATATGAGAGTAATAAATGTTGTGTACCATTCAAAAATTTGTTATTTCTATAGGCTGAACAAGGACTCATTTTCCCTAGGGAAAATGGGTTCTAATAGACTTTTTTGGAAAACTTTGAATCTAAGATTGAAGGCTAAGACCTGTAATTATTCCCTCTAACTTGATCCTTGCTCCTAGATTCAGATTAAGCAAAATCTGCAAAACAATTTTTTTGTTTGTTGGTGGATAGGGGTTTGCCTAAGTCAACCCACAAGTTTGGTAATTAAAAAGTTGATGAAGAACATAGATCTAAAACATGAAATGTGAGTGCAATCCTAACATTAAGTGTGTCTAATATTAAGAAAAAATGATGCAAAGAAACCATACTCAAGTGTGTTAGAATAGGATCCCTAAATGAACATGCATAATGATGAAGACTTACTTTAAGAGACCTAAAATGATCTTAATAAGTCACAAATCTGATTATGCCTCCCTTTAGGTTGAAATCAAAAAGGAAATAGAAGATGGAATCACTTAGGAAACAAGTCATTAGGCTTGGTTGAATGTCTTGTGCATCTCCTAGAACCTAGAATCCATTATGATCCTCTATAGGCATCTATCATCAATTCTTTGACAATGCTTGACCTTGATATCAAAATGAGCTTGAAGACCTACAAAAACAACTTAGTTGTTGGTCCAAGACATAACTTTTGAATTCTTCTCCTTTCTCTTGAATGCTTGATATCATATGAATTTCTGTTTTCTAACTTGATTCTAGTGTAAAATGAATGTGAGACTTAGTTTTATAGGCTTGCTATCTAATTTTCCAATTATCATATCCCAAAAGCTAACTGTTGAAATTTGAATTTGAGAGATTGAAATGCCACCAAAAACATATCCAAAGTTGAGTTTAAGCCACTTAATGAGGATCCATTTTCCCATGGGTGAATGGGTCCTGACCTAAAACTTCAAGACTCCTTAAATGTAGTGGAATTAATTTGATTCATAGCATTTATTCAATGTGGGTTGTGGTGTCAGGAATTGAATAAAATTAAGTAAAATAGGCCTTGGGATACATGATAAATGGGTATGAGGAGCCTATTAATAGTATTTTTAAAATGCATTAATGAAAAGGTCACCAAAATAGGTGCAAATAAGTGTGAATTGTACTTTCTCCTAGAAATGGGTACAAGTTTCTACACTACATTTAGCCCCCACTTTAGTGGCATTATGACACTATGTGCATATGCATGCTAAAGGAATTCTAACATACTTTATAAAAAAGGATAATCATATGGATTCATTAGGGAGAATGAAGCCCCCACTATAATTATCTACAAAACCACAATGTTAGGAACTACATCATGCAACACAAATTCATTAGTCATTCAAAAATCCTCTTATCAAACTTCTATAGAGAATCAAATTGAAGGGAAGATGTATGCACCCTAATTCCACTTGCTTTATGGAGGAGGAATCAGGGTAGCCACGAAACCACATCAAATTACTTAAGTCTTATTGTAGCATATTTCCAAGTACCATACCACATAGCAATATATAGTTAATGAGATTGGGAGTGAAATTATGAATATGATGCAACAAATGACATCAAAAATAGAGTTCTCTAGCCCCTAATATGTTGATTTGAATGAAATATACCTAAAGTAAAGTATTTATCTTTTTAATTAAACTAGGTATATATGAATGAAAATTCCATTTTTATCTCATTTTTATATTTACCTCTTTGTAGTTGACCTCGTTGTAGAGTGATCCAGTATGTCAAGCCAACGAACCTATAGGCCTCTTAGACTTGATGTGTTGCATGATGAGGTGGAATGTTGTGAAATCTAACCTATGGTGAGTGGATTCTTCATTTATTTTTCTTCATTTTTATGCATTTACAACACTTTTATATGTATTTTTATAGTATTTTTAGGACCCTAGAAAAGATTATCGCAAAGCATCCATTCTTTGTCACAAAGCATCCATAGTTGGTGCAAAGTGCCCCACTTTGGTGCAAAGTGCCCCACTTTGGTGCAAAGTGCCCCACTTTGGTGCAAAGTGCCCCACTTTGGCGCAAAGTGTCTAGTATTGTCTAAATTGTCCAATACCCCTATCCAAAAATGATATGTTTATGAATTGGTTGTAAAGTATCCTAGAGAAACTTTAATATAATTTTTAAAATTATTTAATGATTATATTTAGGATTTACTTAGTTGATTTTATTATTTAGATCCCTCCCTGAGACCATCAACACCTCAGAGGGAAACAACCTTGTTTCCTTTGAGACATCCTCACATGGTTGTCAGAGGAGGAGATTAGTATCTTAGAGGATACATGATTATTCTAGGTTTATTCCATTCCATTGATGAGGTACCACAATTCCATTCTACTAGCCTTAGTAGAGAGGTGGGATGTTGATACCTGCAGCTTTCATCTACCTATCAGTGAGATCACAGTTACATTAGAGGACATACAATGCGTTCTATGATTACCCATCTGAGGCGAGGTTGTACACTTAGTGGATGAGTGCACACATTAGGAGATTCATGATGAATATTATATTATCTAGGGTGCTCCTTCTAGGAGTTGAGCATCGAGCCCCACATAGAGTTAGATGGATTCTACATGCACATACACCATTGATTTGTTGGATTATGATTGCCACAACACTCACACTATTTCCTAATAGTCAAGGGGCCCACCTAGATGGATGATTGATTCACATTATTCAGAACATGGAGTAGCATTAGACCATTTACACCTAAGGTCACAATATGTTGGCACATTTTTACTATGATCTCTAGAGAATTACATACCAAGAGCTTGACAATATAGTGCATTGTACACTCTTAAAAGTGTGGTGTCTTGAGCATATCATGTGCAATAGACCCATAGGTTATCCTACCATAGCATCCATGGGCTATATACAGGCCTACAATTATCCACTAAGGTGAGCATGGCAGGAGAAAGACTTGGTTCATTGGTGTGTCATATTTGATCGGTTGGAGGAGGGTGATATCTCATGGAGACTATATCTTAGGATACCTGATTATGGTGAAAAATAGGGTAGACCCAAATTCATGAACAAGAGAATATGTCACCTATTTTTCTAGGACTTTAATTAGTTAAAATTATGTAAAATAAGATACAAATAACAATCAGAAATGCAACCCAACTATTATAAAAACTATGGGGAATGTTTTTAGAGCAAAAAAAGTTATGTACCTGACCAAAAAAAAATTGTTTTTGAGCTACAAAGGACTCATTGACCTTTAGTGGCGAATGGGTTGTTTTAGGGTTTTGGAAACTAATTTCAAGATCTTGTTCCTTGATTTCTATAGTCTTAAATTCCCTGTTATAAACCACTAGAACTATGTATGCAATTCTTTAGAGCTCTTTCCATATTATTGCACTTTGAATGACAACTTTTGCAACTTTGCAACTTTGACATTTTTTCTCCAAATCTTGCTCAACTTGATCTCACCCTATAAATCTGCAAACACACACTCAAGGGTAGGAAAAACTTGTTGATTTGTTAGTGAATGGGGGTTTTCCTTAGTCAAACCCCTTGTAGGTAATTAAGCCAAATGATGAGATACAACAATGAAGCATGAAATGTGAAATATTGTAATTGATATCACCTTGGATGATGTCTTGTGAAACAATTCTACAAACTAACATGTAGTGGCCATGAAGAATACATATCATTGATCCTTGAATGTGATTTGAACAATGGTTGCAATTAGATCTTCAATGTTACATCCACTTCTTAGCTCAACAACATGAATGAATTAAACCCTTGACATGATGAATTGATCTTGAATTGTTGCAATAGACAATTGAAATCTACCTTGAAATTTTCCTTGTAAATTCTCTTGTAATGCTCGATAATGCTCTTGTAAATTATTAGGATGCTCTCTTGAAAATATTAGATTGCCTAGGTGGAAACTATGTGAATTAACCCCTTATTTATACTAAATTAGGAGATTCACACCGAAATTCAAAGAATTAAGGTTGACACCAAATCTGGAAAGAAACATTATTAAATTCTTTCCAAAACTAAATTTAAAAATGGGAGTTTCATTAAGGGAGGACCCATTCGCCACCTAGGGTGAATGGGTCCTGGCTCATTTTCTAGGACCTAACCTTGGGGGATTGAAAGAGGGTTAAAAACCCATTTCGGATCAGCTAAGAAAGGGGATCCTATTAAGGGAGAACCCATTTTCCATCAAGGGTGAATGGGTCCTAGCTAAACTTACCAGGACTAAACTTTTCCCAATGAAATAATTTGTTATTTAAATTATGATTTTTGGGATAGATCTTTGGGAGGTGTCAAAATTAAGGCCTAAATTGGAATTAAAAGGGGGTTAATAACTTGAATTATCCACAATGAATTAATACTACCTAGATAAGTGTGAAATTACTTTATAACACTTTACAAAACTTAAACAAGGTACAAATTATGTACATTTTATTCAAAAAGGGGCCCACTGGGATTAATTAAGAAAATACACCCTAGAAAAGTGTGAAAGTGTGTTACAACACTTTATAAAACCTTTAAAAAGGATCAATTAGGGCATGTTTTAGTTAAATAAAGGTCATAAAATAGTGTGAATGAGTTCAACATATTACAACATGATTCAGTATGTCAAACCGATGAACCTATAGGCCTCTTAGACTTGATGTGTTGCATGATGAGGTGGCATGTTGTGCAATCTGACCTATGGTGAGTGGATTCTTCATTGATTTTTCTTCATTTTTGTGCATTTACAATACTTTTTTATGTACTTTTAGACTAATTTTAAGACCCTAGAAAATATTGTTGCAAAGCATCCATTCTTTGTTGCAAAGCATCCATAGTTGGTGCAAAGTGCCCCACTTTGGCGCAAAGTGCCCCACTTTGGCAGAAAGTGTCTAGAATTGTCTAAAGTGTCCAAGACCCCTATCCAAAAATGTTATGTTTATGAATTGGTTGTAAAGTATCCTAGAGAAAATTTAATATAATTTTTAAAATTATTTAATGATTATATTTAGGATTTATTTAGCTTATTTTATTATTTAGATACCTCCTTGAGCCCATCAACATCTCAAAGGGAAACAATTTTGTTTCCTTTGAGACCTCCTCACATGGCTGTCAAAGGAGGAGATCAGTATCTTAGAGGATACATGATTATTCTAGGTTTATTCCATTCCATTAATGAGGTACCAAAATGCCATTCTACTAGCCTTAGTAGAGAGGTGGGATGTTGATACCTACAACTTTCATCTGCCTATTGGTGAGATAACAGTTACATTAGAGGACACACAATGCATTCTATGATTACCCATCTGAGGTGAGGTTGTACACTCAGTGGATGAGCACACACATTAGGAGATTCATGATGAATATTATATTATCTAGGGTGCTCCATCTGGGAGTCGAGCATTGAGCCCCACAAAGAGTTAGATGGATTCTACATGCACATACACCATTGATTTGTTGGATTATGATTGCCACCACAACAATCACACTAGTTCCTAACAGAAAAGGGGCCCAACTAGATGGAGGGTTGATTCACATTATTCAAAATATGGAGTAGCATCATACCATTTACACCTAAGGTCATAGTATGTTGGCACATTTTTACTATGATCTCAAGAGAATTATATACCAAGAGCTTGAAAATATAGCGCATTGTACACTCTTATAGGTGTGGTGTCTTGAGCATATCATGTGTAATAGACCCACAGGTTATCCTACCACAGCATCCATGGGCTATCTACAAGCCTACAATTATCCACTAAGGTGAGCATGGTAGAAGAAAGACTTGGTTCACTGGTGTGTCATATTTGATCGGTTGGAGGACGGTGATATCTCATGGAGACTATATCTTAGGATACTTGTTTATGGTTAAAAATAGGGTAGACCCAAATGCATGAACAAGAGGATATGCCACCTATTTTTCTAGGAACTTAATCAGTTAAATTATGTAAAATAAGATACAAATAACAATAAAAAATGCAACCCAACTGTTATAGCAACTATGGGGGATGTTTTTAGAGCATAAAAAATTTATGTACCTAACCATTTTTTTTTTGTTTTTGAGCTACAAAGGACTCATTCACCTTCAGTGGCGAATGGGTTCTTTTAGAGTTTTGGAAAACTAATTTCAAGATCTTGTTCCTTGATTTTTGTAGTCTTAAATTCCCTGTTATAAACTACTAGAACTATGTATGCAATTTTGTAGAGCTCTTTCCATAATCTTGCACTTTGAATGACAACTTTTGCAACTTTGCAACTTTAACAATTTTTCTCCAAATATTTCTCAACTTGATCTCAACCTATAAATATGCAAATGCACACTCAAGGGAAAGAAAAAATTGTTGATTTGTTAGTGAATGGGGGTTTTCCTTAGTCAAACCCCTTGTAGGTAATTAAACCAAATGATGAGATAAAGCAATGAAGCATGAAATGTGAAATATTGTAATTGACATCACCTTGGATGATGTCTTGTGAAACAAGTCTACAAACTAACATGTAGTGGCCATGAATAATGCATATCTTTGATCCTTGAATGTGATTTGAACAATGGTTGCAATTAGATCTTCAATGCTACATCCACTTCTTAGCTCAACAACATAAATGAATTAAACCCTTGACATGATGAATTGATCTTTAATTGTTGCAATAGACACTTGAAATCTACCTTGAAATTCCTTGTAAATTCTCTTGTAATGCTTTATAATGCTCTTGTAAATTATTCGGATGCTTTCTTGAAAATATTAGATTTCTTAGGCGGAAACTATGTGAATTAACCCCTTATTTATACTAAATTAGGACATTAACACCAAAATTCAAAGAATTAAGGCTGACACCAGATCTGGAAAGAAACATTACTAAATTCTTACCAAAATTAAATTCAAAAAGGGGAGTCTCATTAAGGGAGGACCCATTCGCCACCTAGGGCGAATGGGTCCTGGCTCATTTTCTAGGACCTAACCCCAGGGGATTGAAAGAGGGTTAAGAACCCATTTCAAATTAGTTGAGAAAGGGGGTCCTGTTAAGGGAGAACCCATTTGCCATCAAGGGTGAATGGGTCCTAGCTAAACTTACCAAGACTAAACTTTTCCCAATGAAATAATTTGTTATTTAAATTATGATTTTCGGGATAGATCTTCGGGAGGTGTCAAAATTAAGGCCTAAGTTGGAATTAAAAGGGGTTAATAAATCAAATTAAACAGAATGAATTAAGACCACCTCAATAAGTGTGAAAGTACTTTATAACACTTTACAACACTTAAAAAAGGTACAAATTATGTACATTTTATTCAAAAAGGGGCCCACTAGGATTAATTAAGCAAATACACCTTAGAAAAGTGTGAAAGTGTGTTACAACACTTTATAAAACCTTTGCAAAGGATCAATTAAGGCATGTTTTAGTTAAATAAAGGTCCTAAAATAGTGTGAATGTGTTCAACACATTACAACATGATTCCAAGACATGATTAGTTTAGCTTTAATGTTAATTATCAAACTAAGGAAAATGATACTTTTTATTTTACTACATTTTCCCCCCACTTTAGTGAGAGGATGACCCCATGTCAAACTCATAGTAAAGTAGACATGTAAGACACTTAAGTATGTATAAATAAGAAAGATACATGAGCATACCTTACCAAAGGCCAAGAAAAATAAACAAAAACAAAGGATCAAGCATAACTATTCCAACACATTGCAGAATGGAGTTGTTTATCCATAACATATGCTGCTCACTCTAGGGTAGTGGAATCTCAGTTTGTCCACTAGGTGAGTTGTTCCAAAATATGTGTATGCTCACTCTAGGGTAGTGGAACCTCTTTCTATCCACTAGGTGAGTTATCCCAACAAGGTCACAAATGAGAGAATCATATTAGCCTCTCATACCATATTGAAGTTATCCTCCAAAAGACTTCAATAAGGCACCACAATGAAAATTATTTTGAATGTAATGTAAAAATTTTGTTAAAGGGGATTTTTCTTTGTTCGTGTAATAGTATTCCTTTTAGGGAGCATTGTGCCTAATGTCTCTAAGAGAGGACAAGTGAAAAGTGTTTGATCGTCGCCCATGGGATGCCTCATTCACATCATGCCATGATAGTAGATCGTACACTATTGGACTACATAAAAAACAATGACACCACCAAGAAGAGGACACATCACAAGAAAGAAAAATCGCACCTTGAAATTTGCAAAAAAGATGCCATCTATGTATGCCCCCACTTTAAAGTGGTTTCTACACCATTACTATGAGCAATTGCTTTAAAGTAGCCAATGTTTTTTCCTAAGACGTGAGAGCTTTCCTCATAAAACCCTATGCCAAGTCATATGTTTCCTAAGCAAGCTACATCATGAAATAGGAAGGAAGGGTTTCCCCCATAAATGCATAAGGGATCTATGGATTTGGGGTCAGTATGTTCATGCTACAATGTTGTCATAGAGAATGGAATTTTCATCATTCCCCAAATACACATAGAACTAGAAGAATGACACAAAGAGAACAAAAAGAAATAAAAATGATTTCAGGTCAACATGGAAGAAACATGAATGTCTCAATGCATTGTGTCATCCCCAAAAGGAAAACAAAAGAAAAATGAAAAAGATAAAGAAAAACATTTTAGGTCAACATGGAAGAGACATAAATGTCTCGATGCCTTGCATCATTCCCAAAAGGAAAACACAAGACAAATGAAAAAGAAAAAGAAAAATATTTTTGGTCAATATGGAAGAGACATAAATATCTCGATGCCTTGTGTCATCTCCAAGAGGAAAACACAAGAAAAATGAAATGATAAAGACAAAGCTTACAACATAGAGAATAATGAAGGTACACATAGAGGAATGCACAAAATAGAGAGGATACATCAAATGAAACATCATAGGGGATCACATTACGCACATGCAATCACATAAATAAAAATGAAAAAGACTAGTAAGGCATAGGCAAGTCAACTTAAAATAGATTATCCACCTTCCAATCTTGGTTGGTATAAACAGAAGGTGGGAAACTAGCCAAAGGGACAACGACAAGTGACATATGAGGACAAAGCTACCTAACCCTTTGCCATACTAAGTGGAGGGCAAGGATGAGTTGATAATGGATGATGGTATGTTGCTCCTTGCGATATTGTATGTAAAACATGCAATAGTGAGTATCCTATGATCCTACAACTATTACATGGCAAGGATCAACAACTCTTATTATTATTTATGATGAGTAGAAAAAGTATTGACTTGATGCCTATGTAATGAAATATTCCCATATGTAGTATCTACCAGTTCAAGATGAACCAATGTTAAACTTGTCTTAGAAGAATATTTTGCAAGAGTGTTGATATTGATTGAAGGTTTGTTTATTTCTATCAAGGGACAATAACCAACACTGTGGGTCATTTCTTGTGTATTAGGCTCTATAGGGACATGGATACCTTGTTCTCTAGCACCAAATCCCTGTCCACTATAACTAGATTGTCTCATAAGTTGATAACCTCTTCCATAATTATTTATTAATTTGCTTAGGATTTAGTGGTTGTTCATAATTAACTTTGTTAAAATTTATTGTGTAATTGGCTTGATCTTCTAAAGTGGTTGAGGTGGGTGGTTTCAAAATTTTTGCTAACATTACTATTTTTTCTTTTCCCTTTTCAAACCCTTTGTTTATGATCTTGTATTCACCCATGGATGTTGGTATGAAATTAAAGGAGCTTGAAGCTTCTTGCAATAATTTTGTGACTTCTTCAATATGCTTTTATTTTTCTTTCTTGATATCCAAACAACTTTTAGGTTTAGTGTCAACCTTGATTGTATAAACTTTTTTATATATGTGAGCAATGTCATCGTATCTTGGTTGTTATGAAACATTATCATTATCTAATTTCCTTTTAGGTGGCTCTAAGATAATCTTGGGTTGATTTTGAACTTGTGGTTTTCTTGAGGGTGGATAAATGATAAGTTGATGCTTAAGTGGTTCAATAATTAGAGGACTCGAAGGAGTTCTAATGTTCATAACCTCAACACACTTATCTTTATTTTCATGATATCTTAGCGAAGGGGAGTCTAATGTCACTTCATCATATTCATCTAAGGAATTCACATGACACATTGTTTGAAGGAAATGTGTCAATGTTCTCATTTTTTCCCTTCATGATATCTTCCCTATTAAGAGAGTTTTTAGAAGAGCTAAAAACTAGATTTTCATGACATTGAATGTTTGGTTCTTCTAAAATAACTTTATCACAATTTGGGGACTCCTCAATGGTTGGATTTTATTTCTTATCAATGATGAAGTTCTCTTGTTCAATAATGATTTTCCTAGGGGAAGAGAGGAAAATAGGACTCTCACAACTCTCATCAATTGGATCTTCTAACACAAAAATATCTTCGTCATAAATAGGAGAGATATTAGGAGAAAGAAAAATTTGATTGTTATGATTGTCCATGGTTTCATCCTTTTTCTCTAAGGTCTCATTCTCTTGTGTCATGATATCTACCCTCGTAGGGGAGCTTTTAATATTTTTATCACATTTTGTGGTTAGATTTTGTAAAGTAGCTTCATCAAAAAGAGTTTGATGCTCACTAATGATTGGATTTTTTTGTTCAAATAGATATTTACAAATGGTAGGGTCATTATTAAAGGGAGAAGCAATATTCTCATGACTCTCAATAAGTATATATTCTAACACCAAACTACCTTCTTCTCATCTAGGAGGGATATTAGGAGAAGAACAAATTTTATTGTCATGGTTATCTACAACTACATCCTCATGTCTATAATGTCTTCCCAAGTAGGATAGGAAGAATTTTTATAGCTCTTAATTATTGTATCTCTTAACACAAACATCTCCTCCTCATAAATGTTATTTTCATGATTTTCCATGATTACATCTTGTCTCACTAAAGAATTATCACATGTAGGGGAGGTGTTAGGAGAGGAATGTAGACTAAGTAAAGTAGTGGCAATGATCTCATCGTCTTGTGTCATAATATCTTTCCAAGGAGGAGGAGGAGAAGGACAAGAAAGAATTTCATGATTCTCAAGGATTGTACCTTCTTTCACCAAGATACCTTTGTCACCAAAAGGAGAGGGTATCGGGAGAAGAAAAAATATGATCATCATGGTTATCTATGTTTGTATCCTCTTCTATCACATCTTCCCCACAAATAGGAGATATAAGAAGGGGTGTAGCTTTAAGGAAATTTTCAACACTCTCTTGCACTAAGAAACTCTCATAACTAGGAAATGTATTGAATGAATGACTAACATGCTTATTGACTAAATTTTTCTTTAAAAAATTGGAAAAGAAGGATACTAACATTGATGCAATGAAATGACCTAAAATGGAATAAAATTTTCAAATTCCACACAATGCAATAGACTGAAAATGAAATGTAGTAAATGCAATTTTGAATTTTGAAAATGCACTAAAATGAAGCAATTTAAGCTAAATCTAATGAATTTGATGAAACAACAAATTAGGAAATTGAAATAGGAAAGTAACAACACCAAAAAAAGCTAGAAACTAATATTTTAATGTCCAAAAACTGTAGATCAGTAGAAAATAGGGACTCATTCACCAATAATGGTGAATGGGTCCTGGTTAGATGTTTCTGAGATTTTTTTTGTGAATTTTAGAGTGAATTTTGATGCTTTTTCAGTTGCCAAAAGGTTTAGATTAGACCTAATCAGGAAATTATTCACTAGTAAAGGCGAATGGGTATTGGTCAGGTATTTTAAAAATATTTTTTAATGATTTTCAAGTCCTTAGTTATATCTTTCAGTTCTAGGTTTAAAATAGTAAACTTAAACTTTATATTTTCCAGAAATTCAATGTAAAAATGAAATTGAAAGATGAAATGCAAGACCTAATTTGAAATGCAATTTTTCTTTTATTTTCAAATGCAATTGTATGAGACCTATATGAGATGCAAAATGACTAATTTTTTTTTGTAATTTCCAAATTTAGAAGGATGCAAAACTATGCAAATCGAAACCCTCTATGATATGCAAGATTTCAATGTAAAAGAAGTAATCCTAAATGATATTTTAATTCAATGCAAATCTAATGCAATGAATGCAAGATTTTAACTTAAGATATAATGAGAGACTCCAAAATAAAAAAAGTGAAATGTTGGATGAGTTGGGTTCACCAAAAATGATTGGGGGGGAAATAGGGTAGACCCAAATGCATGAACAAGATGATCTATTGTTTATTTTTCTAGGACCTTAATCACTTAAAATTATGTAAAATAAGATATAAATAACAATCAGAAATGAAAAATGACTATTATAGCAACTATGGGGGATGTTTTTAAAGAATAAAAAGTTGTGTACCTGACCTAGAAAGTTGTTGTTTTTGAGCTATAGAGGACTCATTCACCTTCCATGGCGAATGGGTCTTTTTAGGGTTTTGGAAAACTAATTTTAGGATCCTATTCCTTGATTTTTGCACTCTTAAATTCCATGTTATTAGCTTCTAGAAGTTTGTATTCAATTTTGTAGAGCTATTTATGCGATCTTGCACTTTGAATGCCAACTTTTGCAACTTTGCAACTTTGACAATTTTGCTCCAAATCTTTCTCAACTTGAGATTCAACCTCTAAATTTGCAAACACACACTCTAGGGCAGGAAAAAATGTTCATTTTCTAGTGAATGGGGGTTTTCCTTAGTCAAAACCATTGTAGGTAATTAAACCAAAGAATGAGATAAAGTAATGAAGCATGAAATGTGAAAAAATGTAATTGATATCACATTGGATGATGTCTTGCAAAACAAGTTTACAAACTAACATGTAGTGACCATGAAAAATGTAGATCTTGGATCCTGGAATGTGATTTGAACAATGGTTGCAAGTAGATCTTCAATGCTACATCCACTTCTTAGTTTAACAACATAAATGCATTAAACCGTTGATATGATGAATTTATATTGAAATTCTACAATAGACACTTGAAATCTACCTAGAAATTCCTTGTAAATGCTCTTGCAAAGTATTAGGATGCTCTCTTAAAAATATTAGATTGCTTAGGTGGAAACTATGTGAATTAACCCCTTATTTATACTAAATTAGGACATTAACCCTACAATTCAAAGAAATAAGGCTGACACCATATCTAGAAAGAAACATTATTAAATTCTTACCAAAATGAAATTGAAAAAGGGGGGTCTCATTAAGGGAGGACCCATTCACTACCTAGGGTGAATGGGTCCTAGCTCATTTTTCTAGGACCTAACCTAAGGGGATTGAAAGAGGCTTAAAAACCCATTTCAAATTAGTTGAGAAAGGGGGGTCTTGTTAAGGGAGGACCCATTTAGCATCAAGGGAAAATGGGTCATGGATCAACTTACTAGGACCAAAATTTTCCCAATGAAATAATTTGTTATTTAAATTATGATTTTTGGGATAGATCTTTTGGAGGTATCAAAATTAAGGCCTAAATTTGAATTAAAAGGGGGTTAATAACTCCAATTAACCACAATGAATTAAGACCACCTAGATAAGTGTGAAATTTCTTTATAACACTTTACAACACTTAAACAACGTACAAATTATGTACATTTTATTTAGAAAGGGGCCCACTAGGCCTAATTAAGCCAATACACCCTAGAAAAGTGTGAAAGTGTGTTTTAACACTTTACAACACTTAAAAAAGGTAAAAATTATGTACATTTTATTTAGAAAGGAGCCCACTAGGCTTAATTAAGAAAATTCACCCTAGAAAAGTGTGAAAGTGTGTTACAACACTTTACAACACCTTTGCAAAGGATCAATTAAGGCATGTTTTAGTTAAATAAAGGTCCTAGAATAGTTTGAATGTGTTCAAAACATTACAACACCATTCCAAGAAATCATTAGTTTAGCTTTAATGTCAATTATCAAACCAAGCAAGGAAAAGGCTACTTTTTTTGTTACTATAATACCATAGTGGGCATATGAGAGACATGAGCTAGTAAGACTTCAACAAGATCAGTTTTTTCTAGGGTGACATGCAAATATAGTGATTCCTTTCTATTATTATCATGTCATGTTCTAGTTCAAATAGATATAGGTTCCACAGTAGGCTCTACCCATGTTCCTTCGACTAGCAAGGAGTGCCCCTAGACCTACAGACACTAGTCATCTTACTATTGAGTATGTGTACATTAGTGATTGAGAGGATGATGATCGTGATATGCCCCCACTATATGATGCCACCAGGACCTATTCCTAGACTCAAAGATTCTAGGGATGGTGAGAAGGTCAACAATGATACAAATGAGCATGATATAGTTCTTGATATGCCTAGTCTATGAGTGAGGATATTGATGAGACAAATGAGGATTCTATCACCTTCAAGAGGAGACAACCACCTCCTATAGGAGTCACAAAATCACAAGAAAAAAAAACACCAGAGATATGCATTCATGAGTGTGGGGAGGCCAACAGGAGTGGGCCTTCCACACTTCCAACATAAGAGGGGACCATTGCTAGACGATTATATACTGACTAGCAAACTGGAGATCTAGGTGATAATAGGATATTTGTGATTTCATTATGCTTTTATCTTAATTATATGCTTTCTATATTTAATGATGTGTACTAATACCTTTTATAATTTTCATCTTACAAAGTCCACATGAGAGTGGTGTGAGCTCTACCAACAAGTGACCATTGAGCTAGTGTCTTGATTGTGTGCATATGATGCTATACTATTAGAGTATAGGCCCCCACCTTTCATGAGGAAAAATGCATACCTCTTTGAGTCAGTAGTGAGGTTAGGTGTGACACATAAGAGTGTTACTAGTCATGTTGACTAAGTTCTAGTAGAGATTTCAACACTCCGAGCATTTTGAGGCTCAACTGACAACAAGAAAGAGGATTCCCTATGAGATGAGCTCTCGAGACTATAAGGTGAGATTATTATAGTGTAGGAAAATAGATATTGGATAAAGTGAGAGCGCGTTGAGGCACTCATGTGGGAGGCGAGAGCGGTTGGATAGGTCAAGGGGCTATAGGCATCCATGATCTAGTCATGATTTCATTGCATTGTATCTTGACAAACGCAAGCACCACTAGACCCCAATGTGTCTTGTAGTAATATACCCCACTAGCAGTGTATTTATGACTAAATGTACTTGAACTCTTTATTCATGATATATATAATCATTTCTATTTTGTTCTTCTGAGCTTATGTGGAATTAGATGCCAATGTGATTTATCAAATAAGCTTAGAATATTTAATAAATATCTCCATGATCCAATTTTTATGTGATCTATTTAAAAAAATTAAGTTTACATTAGATGCTACATTGTGATTGACTATGCAATGTTAAATTAAATGATTTATTTTCAGAAATTTAAATACATATAAAGGATTTAATCTAACAAAACATAGAAGATGAATTTGAATAGAATGCAAACTAAAGTAACCATTCATACTAACTTGAATAATCACCCTAGACTCTAAGACACACCAAAATTGTTCTTCAAAGAATGAAGCAATGTGAGATAAAAATAGACCACTATCTACTTAATATAACAACACTTATTTAATAACATACTATTCAAAGATGATATTAGGTGTAGTAATGATGCAAATGTGTGGTATTGATAGGTTCTTTTAGAGGTGTACCATCCATTTATATTAACATATAAGCACCAAACCCATAATTTTCTTCAATTACATAAGGTCTTAGCCAATTAGGGCTGAATTTTCCTTTTTCATTTGGAGCAACGTTTACATTATGCTAATCCTCATACAACACCAAGTCACCTTTATTAAATGCATGAGGGATGACAGATCATTATAACTACATTGCATTCATTTGGAATAAGCATGAAGATTCTCAAGGGAATTGATACACTGTTCATCAAGCATTTCAAGTTGATGCAATTGTTGCTCTCTATAAGTAGCATCATCAATAAACCCCTAAGAGAAATTCCCAATGAAGGGATTTCTAACTGTAAGGGAATTATCACTTCAAAACCATAAACAAGGTTATAGGGATTTTTTCCTATAGATGTTTTAATACTTGCACAATAAGCCTACAACACATAAGTTAATTAACCATGCCAATCTTTATTATAATTACTATTTTTTGTAAGATTTGTTCTAGAGTCTTTCTAGTTGATTTCTCTTAACCATTTGATTGTGGGTAATATGGTTTTGAAAAGTGATGTTGAATATGGAATTTTTTCAAGAATCTCTTCACATCACTTTTTTAAATGAATTTGTGTTGTTTGAAACTAATGCAGAAGGAATACCAAAGCAAGAAATAATGTGTTTCAATATGAAACAAAATATTGCATCAGCTATTGTGGAATGAAGAGGGATAACTTCTACCCATTTCATGAAGTATTTTGTTGCTGTAATTGATAGGGGTATGTCCAGCAAAAGAGGGTAGTGATATTTTTCCAATAAGATCCAAAACCCATACCCAAAATGGATAAATATGAACTTTGACACAAAGCTCAAAAGTAGGAGCATAAATCAAATTGTTGTGTCCTTGACATTTATGAAATTTCTTAATGTGGGAAAAAATCTTATATTCCATATGTATCCAATAATATCCTATATAGATTAACTTTTGCACTAACGATCTACCTCCAAAATGTCCTCCACAAACACTTACATGAGCTTCTTCAAGTGCTACAGGTATTTCAGATTATTTAAGACATCTAAGAAAAAGACCATTAAATGATTGTCTATATAAAATGTCTACTAAGACTATGTATTTAGATGCAAGTTTTTGAAAATGAGCTCGAATGTTCTTAGTCATAGGCTTAGGAAAGGTACCATATTTTAAGTAATTGAATATAGTTGTGTACCATTGACTAGAGTTTTTGACATTGTTTGCTAACACTTCTTTAACTTTATCGTCAATTGATGGCTTTAAGATTGTTTGGATTGTGAATGTTAAATCAACAAGAGAATCTTCAGCAGATACAAGGGAGGTGACACTCACCATCGTATCTGCATGCTAATTATCCTTTTGTGGTATGTTATCAATGGTATATGGTTAAAAATTTTCTAATAATTTCATCATAAGGTCTTTGTATCAAATAAGTTTATTATGTTTTTATTGAAATGAACAATTTATTTGTTTAATGACAGAGAGTCGCCAAATATGGAAAAGTGTTGTATACCTAATGCTAGCACTGCACGTATACCAACAATTAAAGCACCATACTCTAAAGTGTTATTTGTACATAGGAAGTTTAGATGGAAGGATAAGTGAATAGGATTTCCTGAAGGAGGAATTATTATAAGCCTAGCTCTAGACCTAGTTCAACACTTAGAACCATCAAAGTACAATTCCCATGTTTCTTTTTCTTTTTCAATAGTCAATGCACTTTTATCAGGGAATGAGTCCATATTATGTAATGTTAGGGGAGAAGGAACATTAGCTAAATGGTTGGTTAAGGATTTTCCTTTGATTGCATTTTGATAGACAAATTTAAGATCAAACTCAGTTAACAACATAACCCATTTAGCTAAACATCCTGATAATTTAGTTTTAGAAAAAGGATATTTTAAATGATCAAAATTTGTCATCACATGTATTTTCGCATTTAGCAAGTAGTGTATCAATTTAATAGTAGAAAATACAAGAGCCAAACATTATTTTTCTATTGTTTTATATCATATTTCATAATAAATCAAGGATCAACTAATATAATAAATGGGATGTTCTCTACCACTATTGTCTTGTTGATCCAACAATGTTGCTAGAGTATGGGGTGATGCTACTGTATAAACAATAAATGGTTTTTCTTTCAAAATCTCAAAGGCTTATTTCAATCCTCATTCCACCTAAACTCAACCTCCTTCTAAAGAAGTTGTGTAAAGGGTAATTTTTGGTCTATTAAGGATGCTAAAAAATGACAAATAGCTTGATTTCTCCCTTGTAGGGTATGTACCTACGAGATGCTTTTAGGAGGTGGCATGTTAATGATAACATAAATTTTATTTGTGTCCACCTCAATGCATCTGTGAGATATGATAAAACTTAAAAGTTTTCGACTATCCACACTAAAGACACTTTTTCAAATTCAATCTCATGTTATACTTAAACATTCATTCAAATATTTTCCAAAGGATATTAACATTGTATTGTCAAGTTAAAGATTTATCTAGGATTTCATCAACATAATCTTCCAAAATCTTGTGCATGTAATCATGAAATATCAGTGTCATATCTCTTTGATATGTTGCACCTATGTTCTTTAATCCAAAAGGCATAACCACTCAACAAAATGTCCCCCAAGTTGTAGTAAATGTTATTTTGTATTGATCTTGAGGGTTGATAAATATTTGATTATATCTTAAGAATTCATACATGAATGACAACAAATAATTTATCGCAGTTGAATCTACGATCATGTGAATATTAGGAAGGGGAAAGTCATCCTTTAGGGATGCTTTATTAAGGTCACAAAAATCCGTACATATCCTAATATGGTTATGAAGTTTTATGACTATGAAATTGTTTGAGATCCATGGAGAATAGTCAATAGGTCATATAAATCCAACTTCAATGAGTTCTCCAATCTCAACCTTCACCAATAAAGCTATCTTTGGATTCATCTTTTGTATCTTTTGTCTTAATGGTTTAGCATCTTGTTCAATAATTATGTTTTGTGTCACAATCTGAGCGTTAATACCTTGCTTATCTGAATAAGTCCAAACAAAGAGTTCATGAAATTCATGTAATAATGTTGCATGATACTCTTGTTCATCTTCATCAAGACACTTTCCTATTTGAATCACTCTTTCTTCATTAGATGTATCCATTGGTATGTTGATTGTATCTCCCATAGGAAGTGCATTTTGTTTTGAAACTTCAAGGATATGGTATTCTTTATCATCATCAACATCATTGGTGCCTTTTTCTTCATCAACTTATTTAGCACTAACCATAGCACAAGTGACTTCTTGTTTCTTAGGGGGAGTATATGACTTATCATAAAATCCTAACATTTTTTCAAAGCTTCATCATCTTCAAAGCTGAGTCCTTACATGTTGTATTGATCGATTCAAGATGCTTCAAAGTAATAGTTGTCTTAGAGGAACTACACATGATGGTGTTGATATTGAGTGAAGGTATTTTCATTGCTTTTGTTACCTTATAAGGACAATATTTAAGACCATTTTTTATTTCTTGTGTGTTAGTCTCTATAGGAACATGGATGCCTTGTTCTTTTCTTCCACATCATTTTCCACTATAACCAAGTTGTTTTAAGAGCTCATAACCAATTTCATAAATTTTTTCCATCTCTTTTGGATTCAGTGGTTGTTCATAGTCCATTTCATCAAATTTTATTATATAACTTGTGTCTTCTTATTCTAGAGTGGATGAAGTAGATGCTTGTGAGGGTTGACATTACCATTGATCCTTTTTTCCTTTTCAAGTTGTTTTTTTGTGATCTTGTATTCTCCCACGAATGTTGGTGTGAAATATAAGGAACCCCAATCATCTTCTAATAACTTTGTGACTTCTTCAATATTCTTCTCTTTCACTTCTTACGTGATTTCAAGTTTTAAAGTTGGTATCAATGTTTTCACAAGACTTTGTTTATCATTTTCAGTGTGCAAACAAATTTTAGGTTTAGGGTCAACCTTGAGTGTGTCAATTTTATTGTTGTAAATGTACTTCATTAAATGATGAAGCATTGAAGGCACCACCTACATTTCATGAATCCATGGTCTTTATAAAATAAAATTATATGAAAGATCATGAGGCATAACATGTATAGTAGTTTCAAATGTAGCTTCCCCAATGATAATAGGTGATGTGATCATGCCAAGTGGTTTTTTTCCTATGTTATCAAATCCATGAATGGAAAATGGGTCAAGTTATCCTACTCTTTTCAATTTAGAGTTTATCAAAAAGGCTCACACTAAAAAAATTAAGGGTTGAGCCATTGTCAACAAGGGTTCTCTTAATTGCTTTCCTATTAATAATGGCTATAATCATGAAAGATTCATCTTGTTTTGGAACTTCCAAGGAGGGTAACTCACTTTGGTGAAAAAAAATATCTAGATTAATCACATTCATTCCTTGAACTAGGGCAGCCACATCATTCATGTTTGTATTAAGAGGAATCAAAACTTGTTGTAAGGATGGTTGAAGCATACTATGGAAATTAGGTGAGGCTCAAATAACATCCCATAATGATATCTTAGCAAGAGTATTCTTAAGTTGTTCAACAAGATCATACTCCTTTCCACTATGAAAAGGAAATTAAGGAGCACTAGGAAAGATAGGTTGAGGTAATGGTAATGAAACATGAGGGGTTTGTTGTTTCCTATTATTCCTTGTGTTGTATGTATGAGCAATGGTATTGTAACATGGTTGCTACAAAAAATTGTCATTATCAAGTTACTTTGTAAATTTCAAGATAGCTTCAGATTACACTAGTTTCTTTTTAGATGGTTCTAAGATAAGTATGGGTCTGGTTTGAACTTGAGGTTGTTGTGAGGATGGGTAAAGGATAAGTTGAAGTGTGATTGTGTTGATGTTTTTATGTTTTTGTTTGTCATGACAAGCCTTAGTGGATGAACCTTGTGAGATGAGGTCATCAAGGGCTTCATCTAACATATCAAAGTCATCACTACTAAAGGGATTGAGGGATATGTTAACTTGGAAAAAGAGTTTTGAAATGATCAAATAACTATGCTTTCTCCAAGAGTTTCATCAAGTTTTTCTTTTTTCTTTTGGTGTTTTTTGTTTTTTTTTAATATTTTAGATAATGATTAGAAAATGTAAAATAATCTAACTAACAATGAAATAATGTTGAAAAAGGAAAGAAAAGTGTAAAAATATAATGCTAAATTTGATTGAAATATACAAGAAAATGATTTCCCAAATGTTGCAAAATATAATAAATGAGCAATGCTTTGAATGTGTAAAGAAAATATTTCTGAAATTTAACTTTTAGATCTAGAAACAAGAATAGAAATACAAAACAAAAATTAAAAAGCACTAAAAAATTTGTTGAAAATGTCTGTATAGGAACTCATTCACGGGTAAACCCACAAAGTGGTTTACAATTCGAATGAGGAAGGAAAACTTGCAAAAAATGACCCCATGCCAAAATTTCTAGTTCTTGGTGTTCGAACAAACTCATAAAACAAAAGACCCATTTAATTCAAGTACAAACCATCCCACCAAAAAAACAAATGAAAACCTCTTTTTGTGATCTGTAATTAGAGGTTTACAAAATAACTTGCAAATTAATCCTAATTACAATTTTTCCCCGATCAAGACAGAATTGCGTGAATTTGTTATTTAACCGTTGAAATCACAAACTAAGTTTACTTAATCCTTTATAAAACTCAATGAAATTAACTAATTACTAAAATGTTGTAATTAGAACTTAAATTCCAAAATGAAAATACTAGAAATAAATTAGAGAGAATGTAAGACAGGAGATAGAAGAATAATAAGACAAAAGATAGAAGAATCAAATGCAAGTTGATAATGGAGTTTGTCAAATTAGGACTACGTCTCCGAGTTCGCTTCTCAATGTTGGACCACTTTTATTAATATCACCAAGCACCTAAAGATTCCTTCTTACAATATTCAAGCTTCAAAAACCTGCATAAAATTCCTCACAATCTCTCACCTTTACAACTTTGGTGTATAACAACACCTTGCAATTCTTCCTCTCAAAAAGAATTCAACTCTCACAAAGGAATTATTTCTCCAAGTAGACTTGCTTATTTTCAAGCCAAAATTCTCCCCCTTTTATACAAATTTATTTGCTAATATGGGCTAAAACCATATTATTTGAAAATATACCCATATCTCCTATTATAAGAAAAAAAATCAATAATATCCTCCTTTAATAATTTTTGGAAGGATAATATCCCCTCAAAATAGTTCTCTTTCCATTTGAATGGTTACGAATGGATTTATTCTCTATTATTTAGGGAATACATATGTAAGGTTTTAATTGACCCCTTAATTTAGGAATACTATTCCTAATATTTTCGTGTAAAGGAAAATATTCTAGGCCTCTATAAATATGGGATAATTTAGGCCTTTAGGAAAAAGGGATTTAGCCTTATTCTAAGGATTTGGAAAAGCAATTAAATATTTTAGAGAAAATGGTGGGTGGTGATCCCACCATCCTCTCCTCCTTTTAAGTTTTTCCCCTAAAGACAAGGGAGACTTCCCATATAAGGTGGGATACCCCCTATTCCTTAGGTGGCATCCCACTTTAATAGGTGGTGCCCACTTTATATTTTTTTTTCTTTAGCAAATATGGTTTAATCCATATTTATGCCATGTCATATACTATTTCCATGTCACCACTTGCCACATCACCATGCTAACATTATGATGATGTCATCATAATGACTGGTCAACTCCTTTTGTCTACAACTTTGACTAACTCTATTTTGCTCATACCGACTCTATTTTTGAAACCGAATATAGTTCCATAATCGGCGTGACAAGCTCTACAAATTGGTGTCATTTTTGTCTCATTTTGAGATGATCAATTTATTTCCTTTTTGAATGCCTAATTTGCATGTTTGATTGGACCTTTGACTGTGCATAACTTCTGCATATGAACTCCTTTTGAGCCCGTTCAAGTTGTGTCAAGACCATGTCAGTAAGCTCTATGTGATGATGCTATTTTCATGAGATTATGAGATTGCAAAATTTTTAGGTTTTCCAAGATCCACTGGATCATTTTGAAAGGGGTTTTGCTTGAACCCTCTCTGGTTCGAGCAAACCCCCCTTTTCCCTGATTCTTGCTCTCTATCTCAGAAAAATCAAATTTTTTGCACTTCAAAGCTAGGGCTGAAGATGAAAATGGTAGAGACTTCAAAAAACCAACTAGAATCAGGTAGTTCTTAGAATGAGCTATCCAATGACTATAATTTTAATATGTTTTGGTTTTATTATGTATTTATTCTTTTAGTTTTATTAAACATATATTTTTCACTAAAAATCAAGCTCTCTATTCTGCACATGTGGAAAAATAGTAGATTATCAATTTTTTTTGAAAAATATGAGTGCACCAGATATTGAATTCCTTAATCCAGCAAAAAAAATGAATTTTGATACATACAAAAAAAGTTATGCATAATACGGTTTGCCTATGTTTGAATTGTAATTGGTTTGACTTTGAAGCTTGATTAAAGAAAAAAATATTGAATAAAAAACTATCTAACCAAGTGGAAACACTAGATATCAGAGTTACAAATCTAAATTCGAAAGAATTAGAATTTTATCCTTCATACAAAAAAAGTTATGCATTATACAACATCACTCCTTAAAAAATGTTGTTTTATGAAAAAAACTAGTTTTTAAAGGAGATGGAAAAACAAGTGCAATCCGATTCCAAAAAAAATGAAAAAAATATATTTAAAATCAACAGACAAAATTTCATGAAACTCTAGTTTCCATCATCTTCAAATTCCTTGTGGTTTAGCCACTATAGGTGCCTGAAAGTGAATATTTAGTTAGAAAAAATGATTTCAGCATCTAGTTTGGCCAAAAATTGTAGACCAATATTGTGGGATCACCCTCACCCTAGGGTGAATGGGTCCTAGATTAGGGTTTTATAAATTTGAATTTTCTGTTGTTGAGTTTATGCTATATGTTTTATGTTTTTGATCTGTAATAGAATGTTTTGTAACATTTTTTTCCATATTTTTGTCTCTAAATGCAAGTTAAATCAAGTTCAAATGATGGATTATGTTACCAATTTTAAGATGCAACATGAATCTAAATGTGAAATTAAATGACTGAATGCAAGTACTAAGCAAAATAAACTCAGATCTAATGCATTTTTTTAATTTGTTTTTATGATTTGAAATGATGCAAACATGCAAATTCATCTCTAAATGAAGTGTTCACTAATGAAATATTAAATAAACCTAAATATAATGCAACTAAAATAAACCTAATGCAATGTATTGTAAAACTTAGATCTAGTGTTGAAAGGACTTCAATTTTTAGAATTTTGTTGTACAAGGTTAGGTTCACCAAAATGAAAAGGTGAAAAATAAGAGTGTCCCTAGGGTTTCCCAAAATGGAAAAGTAGATCCAAAGAGGGAAAAGGGGTCCTATTCTTCCTCAATTCATTGGGAAGTGAGATCCACATAATGAAAGGACTATCAACCTTGAGGTGAGTCATGTTAAAGTGTGAATATGAAAATTTCCCTTTTTGTAAGGATAGGGGTCTAGGTCAAACAACAATTTGGGGAGAAAGATTAAAAAATAGAAAATCAACTCCAAAATGAAGTCTCCAAAGTGCATTTAGAAGATTTAGCATAAAAATGAAAGAACCAACAAAGTTTCTAGAGATTCTAAGAGTAACAAATGTTGTGTACCTTTCAAAAATTGTTGTTTCTACATGCTGATTTGGGATCCATTTTCCCTAGGGAAAAAGGGTCCTAGTAGAGTTTTTTGGAAAAATTCAAATTTGAGATTGACTTTCCTGAGACCTATAATTATTCCCTATAACTTGATATCCTCACTCCCGTATCTAGATCTATGCAAAATCTACAAAAAAAATTTGTTATTTGTTGGTGGATAGGAGTTTGTCTTGGTCAAACCCCAAGTTTGGTAATTAAACCTTGATGAGGAACATAGATCTGAAACATGAAATGTTTGTACAATCCTAACCTTAAGTATGTCTAAGATTAAGAATAAATGATGTAAAGAAACCATACTCAAATGTGTTAGAATAGGATCCCTAAATGAACATGCACATTGATGAAGACCTACTTTAGGAGACCTCAAATCACCTTAATAATGCACAAATCTAATTATACCTTCCTTCAGGTTGAAAGTAGAATGGAAATAGAAGATGGAATCACTTAGGAAACAAGTCATTAGGCTTGGTTGTATGTCTTGTGCATCTTTGAAAAACTAGAATCTATCATGATCCTCTATAGGAATCTATCATTACTTCTTTGACAATGCTTGAACTTCATATCAAAATGAGCTTGAAGACCTGCAAAAACAACTCAAATGCTGCTCCAAGACTTCACTTTTGAATGCTTCTCCTTGCTCTTGAACGCTTGATATCATATTAATTTCTCTTTTATAACTTGTTTCTAGTGTAAAATGAATGTGAGACTTAGTTATATAGACTTCCTATCTAATTTTTCAATTATTAGATCCTGAAAACTAAGATGTGAAATTTGAATTTCAGAGATTGAAGTGCAACCAAAAATATATCCAAAGTTGAGTTTAAGGAACTTAATGAGGACCTTCCCATGGGTGAATGGGTCTTGACCTAAAAATTCAAGACTCCTTAAATGTTAGGGCATTGATTTGATTCACAACATTTATTCAATGTGGGTTGTGGTATCAGGAATTAAATAACGTTAAGTAAAATAGGCCTTGGGATACATGATAAAGGGGTATTAAGGGCCTATTAATAGTAGTTTTTAAATGAATTAATGAAAATGTCACCAAAATAGGTGCAAATAAGAGTGAATTGTACTTCCTCCTAGAAAGGGGTACAATTTTCTACACTACACTCATAAGGGCTAGTGAAGTTTGATATTCACTAGGTGAGCCTCCAAGACAAGGTAAAATGTGAGACACACACTAGGTCTACAAGGTGTGCCATGAAAAAGTGGAAAAATTGGAAAAGCACACTAGGTATACATGTGTGTACACATTTTTCAAACCATACCAAGAGTTATAATCCTTGATAACCTTGATAAGGTGTCATAAAAATGATCAAATTTATATGCCAATGCTTACACTAGGTTCAACCTGTGAATAAACTGAAGCCAAGAAAATGTCAAATATGGCTAGGAAGCCATATTATGCTAGGTTCCATGAAAATAAAAAGGCTTAAAATACAAGTGGAAAAAATAAATGGATAGTGCCAAAAAACATAAAAAATATGTAATAATAATATAACCACAAAAGGTTAGAATTAAAAGAAAATCAAAGGATCCTTGCTTAATTAATGAAAGGTCACACCTTAGGGAATATCACACTTGATATCACCACCTAGAGAGGACTAGTCAAGCAATAAATTATCATACCTTAGGGAATGCTAGGTATAGAATTACCACCAAGGAGAAAGTCATATGCCAAGAGAAGGTAACACTCTTGTGGGACGTCAAATATAATATCACCACAAAGGAGACACATAACTTGGATTAAAAAGACCACACTTTGATAAAAAAGGTCACACTTCCTAGGAGATATATGCTATCATCACTAAGAAGAGTCGTGATTCTTATATAAAAAATGAATAAGGGACTATATGCCCACCCTTAAGATATTAGTATACTTGCAACAATGGAAGTTGTGTTTGATAGTGTGTCTTCTTGTGAAGAAGGTTTTTTGGGAGAAATGAAATTGCTCCATATTTCTATGCATTGGGGTTTCTTGTCTTGTGGATTTTGGAACATGCATACATTGATTACTTCTACTTTCCTTTGTATTTTCTGGTGTTGAGTTTCTCCACAAGTCCAATTCTTGTGTTGGAGTTCAGTGGTAGTGCATCCTATTGGATAGGAGAAATTATTATTTGTTTCAAGTGGTTGTGATAGTGTTTCAATGTAGTATGATGATTATGGAATATTCTTGGATGTCATATGGTGTTGCTATGTGGTTTTCATGTTGTCATTGTACTTGGAGAAGCATATATGTGGTCACTTGTAGTGTTAGTTCAGGTTTTTTACAACTGAGCATGCTAGCACTATTTGTGGAGGTACCTCATGGATTTTAAATGTGTTGAGTAGCATGGTGATGTAGATTTACATCCTAGTTAACCCATGGCATGGTATTCCTTCACTTATTTCCATCATGAAGGTGTTTGGTGTCAACCTATTTGGTGTTGCATGTTTGAGGTATATAAATTTCATTGAGGTTGACCTAGTTGAGATTGTTTAGGTAGAAAATGGTATAAATGCAAGGTGAAGCTTGTATGGAATGTGTGGAAAGTTTGACCTGTGAATGTGATCAAGTTTGGGAATCTAAGTATGATCTTAAAAAATTATGCCTTCTAGATGTAGTGAAAAAATGGTTTCTACAATTCAATGTGCTTGAAGTTGCCAGGGGTAGTGAGCCAAAGGTTGCAGATAGCATAGAGTTGTAGTGGTGGATTTTTTTTTTATGAATAGGAAATTATCTATATTAATAATAAAGATAGAAATATGTATCCACAAAAAAAAGTGAGTGGTAAGAAGCCACACCATGAGATTCACATGGGAAATGCCCAAAAATCCAAAAAGAACCAATCACATGGGCCTAGCCCAAGATTCCATGATTACAAATATAAGGGAAAAAGGCCATTAAGTGGCCAAAAAAGTACCAAAAAAGCCAGGAGGGTCTCTGTCATTCATTTTCTTCCCCCATACATTAGCGAGGTATGGAGTGACTTCATGAGGACCCCATCCATCACCAACATATTTTTCTTTATCTTATGTTTCCTTGCATTGAGGCAAGGTTGCAAGTTCCAGATGTGGAAAACATTTTCCAGTGTCTGACCAACTAGAGCCACTACTAGGAGCATTATCAGAGGGCCACCTAGAACTGCCACCACTACTCCCCACTACTCCTCGAAAGGGCCACCCCTGGCCAACCCACTAAGGAGGGCACGTACCATGCTGAAGATGAGGCTAAGAGTGGGGGAGAGTAGAGCCACTCCACTACTGGCCTCTAGAGGGTGAATAGCCATGGGAGGAAGTGGGTGAAGCAGGCACCCAAGCCACAATACATGGGGCATTACCCCAATGATCTAGAAGCACATGAAGGTGAGATACCTCAAGTGAAACTTTATTGACTTGAACTTGTATCTACAAAAGAAAATTAGAGAAAATAATAGCTTTAGAATACAAAGAAATATTTTTATCCATTTGGTTGTGAGCAAATATGCAGTAATTCCTATCTTTCCAGATATTGAAGAGGATTTCCACCCTAAAAGTGTGCCAAAGATAGGTGTATTTAGAAAGAAGCTTGGGCGAATCTCCCAACAAAACCATATGCCAGGAGAAGGGCTCTAGTATAAAAGGTTGAAAGAACTCATGAATCTAATTCCACAACTATTGAGCTCTGGTACAAAACCAGAAGAGATGCTTACAAGACTTAGCTTTCCCACAAAAAGGGCACCAAGGGTCCTGGACCCCCAAGTGAACAAGCCAAGACCCCACAGGTAAGCCTTGGAAAAGAATACACCAAGCAAAGTGGTCGAGTTTAGGCTCAACACTTGTAGACCAAGTTGCAAAGATAATTTTTTGGCATACATGAGTGAAGGACTGAAGATGCCACCTCTGGTTCAGACTTTCAATTGTTGGAAAGTGCAGTGAAAGCTACATATAACCAATCCTAGGCTTATAGTCCATGAAAGGGGTGTCTGAGTACCACTTCCAGTCCTTCCACTAGGGCTTGGATCTATGAATTCCCACCTTGTGTAGCATATCTATAGGAATATCATTCACAAGACCATCATAAGTATCATGTTAGTTTTGAAGACTGTAGAGAGCCAAAAAATATTCCCATGACATAATGCACATTGTGAATCTATGAAACATATGTTGCAAAGTTTGAATGCCTCTCTTGTGGAACCTTAGCACCTTAAACCAAGGTGATTTGGCTAACAATTGACCATTAATTGTAAAGAGGAGTGACCACCAAACATTATGTCGATTGAGCGAAATCCCATCACAAAAACTAGAGCCTACTCAGCAAAGCCAAGGCTTAATTGCTTCCCAGGATCTCCAAATGCTCTTGGCCACAAAATTTCCCACAATTTGAACTGGTTCCTTCATAACTAGGAGGGTTTGAAAGCCAATACCCTTCTAGGCTGGTATATGAACATGAAAGCTAGATTGAATGCAATGCCAAAGGAGAATTTTCTAGGCTTCATCTCCAATAAGGGCTCTAATTATCCATTTCACACACAAGGCAGTCCCTTGTCATTGAGTGGAGAGCAGACCAAGCCCTCCAGAGTCTCTAGGAAGGTAGAAAAAATACTAGGAAACATGGTGAAACCCTCTATGGGTCTTCGTAAAGCCCCAAAGAAATTCCCTTAACAAATTTTCAAGCGTGGCATAGGCAGATTTTGAAGGACCTAATAAGAGGAGTAATAAACATGCGTAGCAACAAAGATCTTAGAGAACACTTGGAATTTCCCTACTAGATAAAGAGGCTTTGTAATCTAATAGACTATCTTTTGCTCAATCTTGGAGAGAACAACTTGCCACAACTCAGTTGGAGAGGCTTGAAAGGTGAAGGGAATGCCCAAGGTTGTCTACATTTCAATGTGCTTAAAGTTGCTAGAGGTAGTGAGACAAAGGTTGTAGATAGAATAGAGTTGTAGTGGTGGATCTTCATGTTTCTTTGAGATAGTGAATCTCTCTAGAATAGTCTTCTTCTATCTTCTTTCTTTTGAATAGTGAGTCCTTGGCAGTGAGCCTTTCTTCCATTTCTAGGTAGTGAGCCCTTGGTAGTGAGCCTAATTGTATTTGGTGTTGTTATTCATATATATGTGTGCTAATCCTCACTGTTAACTTCCCCATATTAACCCATCCATTCATTTACCTCCTTCTATCTCTTTCATTGCATTTTTATCCTTATTCACTACACACCCTTTCCTTGATTTTATACTCAATTGGTGATATCCCGTTGTTGATATAATTTCCTAGTGAATGGTTACCTAATATATCTTAACATGGCCATAATATTTTCACCTCCAACTATTGTCACATTTCCCAAACCATGATTTAGTCCTTGTTTAGAATCCTCTCCATCCCACTCATTATCCCATACCCCTTGGCTTCAACATTTCATTCGAGTACCACCTCATATTTTTTCATATTTTTTAATGATTATCTACATATGTTTTTGTTTTTTTCCCCCATATTTATAGTGCTCTATACACCACATTGTCATAATTTTCTTCACCCTTCATATGATGGATTTACTCAATAATTTGTCTTTTGGGTCATTATGCTAATTATAGTTAATTTATTTCTTTGTGTCAATCCATGTTGCTTATAGTCTAAGAGCTCCATCCATGAAACTACCATGGTTTCACTTATCCTCCATGTGATGATGTGCATTAACAATGTGTCTCTTATTTCATTAAGCTATTTTTAGCTTTATTTTTGTATTAGTCCACACACACATGATGAACTATCATCATGATCCATTATATCATGGTGCATAATCCTAGTTTTACAACAAATAATAGGTTTCTCTTTACATGTGAAGTTATTTTGAAAATATTTTTCCATTTTTTTTACCATTAACCATATCCTTTTAATCCATCCATCCTTTTTAAATGAAATTCATGTTATCACACCCTATCTTGTTACTAATTTACTTTTACCTTCATAAGTAAATAGGATGGTAAATGCAATCATGAGTTTGATATGCTAGCTAAAAGAATAGAATATTGAAATAGGAATTATGTGAAAGTATTGATAAATGCTTAATATGGCTTTGAAAGAGTAAATATGTTTACAATTATTTCTATATGAATATTCTTAGGTTTATAATGCATATGGATTTATTGTGAACATCTAACTATCATTGCAAATGTGTTGATATGTTTGCAGGGATAGGTTCATTCCTATAGGTGGAGGGGAAGTATCACTCAGGAGAAGTGATTGGTCAGATAACCCTTAATGATACCTATATGAGCTTATACATACACACACTCATAGTAGATTGCTTGAGTCAAGTCATAGTGTTGGGAATTGGTAAGTCATCCTTAGCATGCATGTTTGCATTATTAAAGGTCTTGATTATTGTTGAGTGCATTCTTGGATGATGTTTCTACGTTTAGGAGTTCTTCCCTAAGTTACTATGCTTGATTGTATGGTTGGATAAGTGTTTGAGATATATGCCTATATGCATATATATGCACATTTTGATGTATGTGCAATGATGTGATGTCCATACAAGTAGGTCAACATATGCATGAATATGCATATATGTATATAGATATGGTGCTATATGAGTAAATTCTCCATTGTGTGTTTTAATTGATAATTTGATATATATATATAAAATGATTATATATGTATATATAAATATATATGTGTGTGCAAGTATAAATGATAAACCATGCATGAGTACATCGTTTGCATAAGGAAATCAGGTAGATTTATACCATACACATATGTATGTATATATATATTTGATATATCAATCAATCGACGAGAACATAGTTGCTATATACTTTATATATACTTAAATACATGTATATATATATGTAATGTATATATATTGGAATGACCTTGCATTTATATTATTATATAATTGTACATATATATGTTATGCATACCTAGTAGTAGAATAGAGGTTGATTGACATAATTAGGTGCTTTGGTCGATAAATTTGAATATAGCACTCATTTTAAAATGCAAAGCTAAGTATTAAGTAGTATTTAAACACCTTGATAAATGCACAAAGGAAACAACATGGAAACATGTAAACAATGAATAAGTGATGCTATTAAAGGGGTAGGTGGATTTGAGTTCAACTAAGAGTCTTTGTACTATGCAACTGCCATAGTCAACATAGAGCATGGGAGGCTATCTTTAGAAGCAACACATGAGCTATAAATAGGTCTAAAGAATTTAAATGCTAAATTTTAGTGAACATGGATAGTGTTGCAAGAAAAGCGCTTGGAGAGTAAAGAAAATGTTGGACCAAGTCAAACAAGAGAAAACATGTATGAAGTTATCATGTAGCTGTGTAAATAATAGAAAGGACATGTGATTGTATTAAATACCTTTTGAATCTGTCAAAACCCATATTGTGAAGGTGGCACCAATTGTGAAAGATTGGAATTGAATAGAAGTCTACTTTTTTTATCAATTTTACTATCACCATTTGATCATGTGTAGATTGAAATAGTCTTAATTTGTTGTCAACCAAAGAGGTCAAGCTATGACATTTTATGTTGAGTACACTCTTTGCTTACCTGCCACCTTTTAGCTGAGTTGCGTGAGTCAACTACATGGATATAGTTGTCAATTTACATTCCTTTTCTGTAGGTTGTGTAGTCTCATTTTTGCTATATAAATAGAGAGGTAGAGCTCTCACTTGGGACACATTCCATTTGCATTCTATTATATTCTATTCTCCATTTCTAGACTATATTATTCTGCAAGTTCATTATGAGTATTTTGAGTGAAGTATATTATCAACTTGAGAGAGAGAGAGAGAGAGAGATTTATTGAGACATTACTTGTGAGATCAAAGCAAAGCTAGTTGTTGTTTTGGAAAGTTGTGCAACAATTAGTCAAATGGAAAAGTGTATTATAGGCACGAGAATAATCTTCCTTTATTTTTCTTTGTTTATAAAATATTGATTCATGAATGTTTAATTGGTCTATTGAGATTAATTTCTATAAGGAAAGATAGCATTTTCTTTGAAAAGTAAATAGAAGTTGTTTATGTTGTTTGTGAAGTGCTTGTAATTAGTCCATATTAGGAGGGTTTTGTTTATAATAGGTATTTCTATACTAGATATGATTAAACAAGAATATCTTAAGGGATAATTATAGTGTGAAACATTTCAATGTCACGAAGTGATCTGATATTGTTGGCTTATGATGTTAGTTGTACATCAAAAATTTGGTAGAAATGATAGGATGAGTCATTGCTAATATGTACTTGCATGATCACTTGATCATACTTGAATAAAGATCTTCGGTAGAGTTTTACCTACTAGGTGAGAAATACCTTAAAAATTAGAGTGGCTACTTGACTGAGTTGCATTACACTCTTATTACAAAGTTATAGTATTGACAATACTAGACTCTTTGTTTAAACCCTTTTAATTAAGGAGGATACACTCTCGAATGGAGTCATCTATAGGTATCATTATTCTTTGATTGAGGTCATTTATGGGAGAGACTACTCTCTTGATGAGAACCACGTAACAAAATGAAGTATTGTTGAATGGAGTTAATTATTTATGAGTATTTAGTCTATGTTAGGAAGAAGCTTATATAGCTATACACTAGATATAAAGTTATACTTGGGACTAGATTGTATTTTGAAGTGAATAGCTTGTTTATGTAAAGATAAGCTCATATGTTATACCTGAGATAGGAACTTCCATTAAAGGGGTAACTTATGCTTAGGATTAATTGGTAGAGTTACCATATTCTTTTGGGTAAAAGGGGAATAGGATATTTCTGAGGTAGAAAAATTACCTATTGGAGGAAGTCATCTACGCATAGTTTAAGAATGATCATAAAACAAACCAAGTTATAGTAGTGTGTATGAATGTGAGGACTGCCACTCAAAGTACTGAGTTTGAATACTTTGGCCAAAGTAGTGCAAGTTTCCATTGTTTACACTGTCATTTCACTATGTTCCTTTTAAGCATTCTAGTTTAGGAATTTTCATACTTGTAGGAGTAGCTACCATATGATTTGTTTTTTTTTTTAGAATAAAACACTAACCTCAGATAGGCATTTTTTATGAGGTTTACCAACCAATCTAATCATCAAAGGGAAGGGCCATCTTGTCATGCATGATAGATGTGTGGGGGACTACATTTGAGTTTGTGGTTGGCGGAAAAGTTCTTGAGTGATGCTTCTCCTCATCTATCAGTAGCCAAGGTTTGCATATTTTTGCACTAGTATCAGGGACAAATGCAGTGTTTACACCAACAAGCAAGGACATTCAAAATGTATGCGTCAATGTGATGACATCAAGACCAATTTGTATAGCTATTTCTAGATGAAGCTCAGAGGAGTTATGCACATATCATGTAGCCATTTTTTATGGAAGAATTTAATCATGAATGATATACTTGAGTTCATTGAATATGTCAACGAGGTTATGGAAAGATTTGTAAAATTACATTGGAATGCAATGAAAATTTTGAAATAGTGTTATTTCAGTTATGTAAGTAATTTACATTATGGAAATAATTTTTTTTATTGCTATGTTTTAGCATAATGATTATTCACTTGAGGTGAAAAACTTGGAAATTTTATTGAGTAGAACACCAAGGTTGTTACATGTGGTATAAGAGCTACTAGGTTCAACACTAGAACCTATGATCACATTATGTAAATAATGTGTAAACCTTATCAAAAGATAATGGTTGAAAAGTTCTTGTGCCAAGATGGCAAGTGGAAACAACAAAAGTAAGATGATATTCCTAGAAAAATGTTAAGTTTGGGACTAGATAAGAGTTGTCCTTGGAGTTGGAAACTCCTAAAATAACAACTTATGATAATATCCCCTTGGATTGTAGAAGATTATGAAATTAGGCTATTTAGGAAGGTTATGAATGATAATCAATATGTACCTTCACCATACTAAAATTTGGAATGACTCTAACGGATAGAGAGGATTGAAAGAATCTCCCTTATATATAGCAACCTATAGTTGCAAAGAGTAAAAAAATCTTGGGTTTAGTAAGAATACTATGTATCTATAAGTATTTATTATTGGCATAAATTGGAAGATTCAATGAAGTAGATAGTCAATGGAGTTATCCAAGATATTGGATAACTCTTGACAATAAACAATTTTTTTGTAAGGCTAAGATGTTGCAAGAAAGGAGGTAGTACCTTGGAATAAGGGAAAAGATCAGAATTGTTAGAAAAGAGTAATCAATAAAGTGGACATGGTTCCACCAACAAAAGTCAATAAGATAAATTTGGAGTTTAGATTAATATGAGAAAAAGAAACCAAGCAACTTGAGAGTGCTTAAGGTTATGAAGTTACCTAGAAGTGGGACAGAGTCACTTAGAAAGGTGGTTGTGAGAAAGAAACTTGAAAAGGTAAATCATGTTGGCCTGAAAAAGGTTTGGATAGTACTTAGATTGGATGGAGTATAAATTAAAATAACCAATGAGTCAACAAAAACCAACATATGTTTAAAGAGGTTCCAAAATGAAATTGGATATAGAGTGATACTACGTGTCAAAATCAAGAGAAGTTGTAAGGAAACAATGCTCTAAGTTGAAAGGTACATCAATAAAAGAGGCTATGTGGGTATGGATATTCCTCCACAAAAGGATATTGGTATACATGGAAAAGAGAATTGGAATATTAGAGAGCCTCTTAGCTTGCAAAGTTGCTAATTATTTGATAGATCTCTTTATTAATGATCCAAAATGTTGAATCTAACTTTGGAATAAATATATTCAAGGCATGCAATGGAAGCAAGAAATAGGAAATAGTAAGCCTATGACAAGGAATGTTAAATCATTAGAGAAAGAAATTTTTTTCTATGAATTCAACTTTGAGTTGCTTGAATTTTGTGGAAACACTAAGGGGGGAAGAAAGAGAGTGGATTGACTTAGATTAAGTACCCCACCCAATGGAAAATCATAAAAATATTTTTGATTTGGAAGAACTTTTGACTTCTTTGTAAGTATGATGTCAATTAAATCATGTATTTCATGACCACTAGGATAAGGTATTGGAATTTTTGGAGAAAAATAGTGGAACTTAGATCAAGGATTGTGACCTATTATCGCACGATACCTTATTTACATTTTATTGTAAGATCAATTGATATTATCATTGATGCTTTAGAAAAGGATATACAGATTAATTGATCATGAAAGGGAAGATAATTTCCTAAGGAGTAGGTAAGGAAATATCAATATTACTCATGATTTGGAGTTATTAAGGAAACATGAACATGCTTGGTAGTTGGATATATCATTAAAATTTGATATCCTTTGAGAACCAACATGATTGAATATGGATTATTACTTGAAATTCGTACTGATGCTTATCAGGAAAAGTTGGAATGAGCTGAAAATCAGTTTAAAAATTTGAAAATGATCCAAGGACGGAAGAAATCCATAGTATGGATGTCCTAAGATAAATGAGGTTTATCTTCATAAGACTCTTAACCATTATTACTTGGGAAATAAATGTGGTATGATTCCACCAAATAGGTTTTCATTTAGTCAAAGAATACACTATTATGGGATGTAAAAGAACCCATGTACCAATTTTTTTGGAGGATTAAGTAATAAAATGAGGGAATTGATGCCAAATCTAGGACATTTGAATGGAAAAGTGATTTGTTGGATGGAAAACCACTATAATCTAGGAAAAGATAGAGTAAGAGGCTACATAGAATGTGGCAAGATAATGTATAATGTGCCAAGTAATGAAGACAGTATGTCAACATCTGTAAGACATGTTTACTCTAATGAGGTTCTAGAGGGGGAGTGGTTGAACACAAGAGAATTTAACTTGTCTATGTTGTTAGGTTAAACTAGCTCTTGGGTTAGAGTTAGTGGATTAACCATAAGTGGTTTTGAGCCCATGGTTTTTCATGTATGGAAGTCTATATAATGGCTTGGTGACTCCATTGTATGTGTGGCTAATTGAAGCCTCTAGGCTTAACCCAGTTGGGGCTGAGGGTTAATATGAAGATCTTCATTGCTAGTTTTTCCCTAGTTTGGGGTTTTCCAAGGTAAATCCCTTTTTTGTGATTGTGTTCTTGTTCCATGCTTGTTTCTATTCATCTAGTTCCTAACAAGTGGTATAAGAGCTAGGTTTTGGAATTTTCTTTTTGCTTGCATGTGTAGGTTTCTGAGTTGCATGTGCTTGCATGTTGATGCATGTAAGATTTCCTGGTGTTTAATTTTTTGGGTATTTCTTCTGTGAAGATTTCTTAGCTTGAAAAGCTTGAGGAAGTATGAAGGAATCAACTGAAGATTGAGCCTTGGAGAAGTATTGAGCAATTTGATGGATGCATTAATGAAGAAAGTATAAGGGGAGAAGTTTGAGCATGTGTGCAGCTGGAATGTTAATGGAGCAACACAGTGAATGTGCTCATTCTAGTTGTGATGTAGGTCTTGTTTGGCTTTCAAGATGAAGTTGGATTTCTCTCAATTTTTTCAAGATAGAAAGTTGGGAAAGTCTATGCACAATTGGTCGTGGTTGTTGTTGTAAGCATGTTGCCTGGTTAAAGTGTCTGCAGCCAAGGCTAGTTGTAGCAAGAACAAAATTGTAATGGAGTTGTATGTAATTTTTTTATTTTTATTTTTACATGCCTATGGGTTGATGGTTGTAAGACCTGTTATGTGCTTGTGGAGAGGGGGTTTGGTGCTAACCCCAAGACCAAGTTTAAAGGGGGGATTGTTGGGTTAAACTAGCTTTTGGGTTAGAGTTAGTGGATTAACCATAAGTGGTTTTGAGCCCATGGTTTTTCATGTATGTAAGTCTATATAATGGATTGGTGACTCCATTGTATGTGTGGCTAGTTGAAGCCTCCAGGCTCAGCCCAGTTGGGGCTGAGGGTTAATATGAAGATCTTCATTGCTGGTTTTTCCCTAGTTTGGGGTTTTCCAATGTAAATAACTTTGTTGTGATTGTGTTCTTATTCCATGCTTGTTTCTATTCTTCATCTAGTTCCTAAAATATGTCAGTGGAACTAACATAAAATTATGGTGGAAAGACTTACCAAGGTAACCAACACTAGTTGGAAACTTGATTTATGGGATTTCAGTCCTAAGTAATATATTGTGTGAGTTAGTTGCTTAGTATTCCTAAGAAGGTTGTCTCAATTGTGAATGAGCAAATAATGATAGGGTCGTGTGAACCATGATCATACTCTAAGACATTCAATTAAATAAATGTGCAATATATTATTGTTGCCAAGTAGGAAAAAGTGGTAAACCAAATCTTGAATGATTTGTTGAATACTTATAAACTTCTAAGATTGAGGTTTGATCCCTTATATGGAAAGGAAGGTTGAAAAATCTATCAGGATGAAATAGGCTAAGAAATGGGGTTAACCTTAGATCAGAAATATTTTTAAAAGAAATAGATAATCAAAATGATCATAGAAACTTTGTAGATACAAAAGGTTGAAATATAAAACAATATTGTGATTTTTTGAATTGAAAGGTGTCCAAGAGCAATGATATGCTCAAAATAGATAAGTATTCAAGAGAATTACTTCTATGGTAAGGAAAATGGATGTGTAAGTGATGGAAAAACTCGACTACTGAGTTATCTGTAGGTGTAAGTACCAAAGGGAAGGATGGGACCCACAATGTAGTATACAATCCACCGACAATCCTTATCTATTTGGATTACACTAAGGATGAACTCATTAGCCAATGGGAATGTGTTTGAAAATCATCGTGGTATAGTTGTCATGTAGGATAAGTTCATTTGAGTCTCCATACATCTCCCAAAGTCTAGTCATAAAGGTCACAAGGGATCTCAATACTCTCAACTACCATTTGTATATCAATATCACTATACTATTTATAGCTTCTTTATTTTTGCATTAGTCTATACACAAAATGATGCACTATTATCATGATCCATTCCATCATGGTGCATATCACTAGTTCTACAATAAATAATAGGTTCTATTTGCATGTGAAGTTATTTTGACAATATTTGTCCATTTATTTTCATGATTAACCGTCTCCCTTTAATCCATCCATCCTTTTTCATGAAATTCATGTGTCAGTTTAGTTATAGGACATCCTTGCGAGATGTCATCATCAATCATGTACAATGATGTAATCTAGAAACATATAATGTAAATAATCTAAGTGGCATTAATCAATATGTCCAATCCCCATCCATCATTATTTTTATATCCATGGAATGCACATCATCCCAATATTATTTTTCTCAAGTCATCTTTTATCAACCATGACACATCTTCTCCCATTCCTCTATCTTTTCAAGAGACCTCCTTGGCTTCATTTCACTCAAAAAATATCTTTAGATGTCATCACTTCCATCATCATCCCTTCCTTCTAAGCCACCAGCACATCTACCACCAAAGCTTTACCTCATCCTACTTTTTATTCTTCTTTGACATAATGCCACTTATTTATAACATTGAATTAAAGAGGAGAAAAATGTACAACTAATATTTTCCTAGTACACGCTTGTACAAATTGATTAAATAATTACATAATCAAATTAAATCCCTTTCACCTAATTTTCCCTATGTAATTAAATAATCCAATTATTTAATTAGCTCATTTTCCTTCCCACATGATTAAATAAATTTATTATTTAATTGTACCTATTTCCACCTCACATGGCTAAAATAATTAAACAATATTATTATTTAATTATGTGTATATTCTCTCCACCAACTTCTAAAATAAAGGCTTGGTCTCAAATATACTTGTCCCTCACAATCCTCATGGTTGAAATAGTTTACTATTTTTTGTAAGTACATCCTAGATCTTCACATTCCAACAACCTCCATCATGGCCCTCCATTATCTTATTAATATTAGAGAAGTTATCTCATTCATCCTCTACTATTGATATCTCTATCTATATGGATAAATTAATTGTTAAATCAATTTATCCATACATTCCTTTCAATTTCTTATAAATTTCTTATATTAACTTCATTCTTATTTTAGTGATATTTGAGAATATTGAGATTATTTTAATGTTCGTTTTAAACTTATTTCTTCTTATATTTCTTTTATTCTACTACAATTTTTGTATTCTACTACAATGAACTTATGTCTCTTATTGTGGAATGCAAATTGAAATGAAGAAATAATTTATTTCCTTAGATTCAATTAATGTGCTATGTGAAATTTGTTAAACTCTTGCATTCACAATCAAAAGTTTAGCTTTATAGAGCCACTACATTAGGAACCAACCAACCCTATGAATGAATCCAAAATATATCAAAAAACTCAACCATAAAAACAAAATAATAATTACTTATTAATGATTTAATTTTCAATGATACATGATAACTATGTTCCAACAAGCACCTCTATTCAATAATTAATCAAATATCATTCTTTGATACAAATAATTTATTGCAAATTAGCAAAGTCATTAAACATTCTCTTAATATTTTTTATAAAAAAAATGACTATTCTATTGACCCAATGCTACATTCAAATCTAAAAGATTTTTTATATAAATTACAATCAGCTTAACAATTACACCTCCTCTTGGTGTAAGTGCTAGTTTTATATTTGTATTCTTTGCTGAATTGAATATGAAAAATAATAAAATTTTAGAAATTAAAATTTTAAATTTAATTTATGCTACAAAATAAATGGGACCACCCACATTAAAATACTCTCAAATGTTTTAGCAACACCCACTACAATTTTTTAGAAGCCCCTTCCATGGCTTTGCCCTAAGAGGTAATATTGGATTTATGGGAATGCAACTTGGTTCCTAACTTTAAGGAATGACTACCTAGGCACTTGGCATCACCCATTTCATTCCTTCAATGTGTGCCTAGACCTAGAGCTAGTAGTGACCCTTCTTGTATTTGTAACCTACAAGCGATTATGGACCATGCCAATATCTATCAACTTTGGTCTAGCAATAAAGTTGAGGGGAGTTTGTCATTTTTTAGGAGAATTAAAATGATACAATAACTAGCATATATATCTTTTAAAAATATATAATATATATGAAGATATATTCTTGTCAAGGTACCTTTTTTTATATTTAAACCCTAGTGCAGTTATATGTGATAAATTGATTTAAAAAGAGGTGTCTCGAGAAGAATATCTCTCAATGTATTTAATATAGATTTTTAAAAGCTATATATACTAGTAGCATCTATAGTTGTAACATGTAAGATGTTAATTTAATCTCCAACATAATTTAAAGATATGCAATACTTATACTTCTAGATAAACAAAATTTTGTTATTTTAAAATAATTTTTAAAATGTGACTTACACCCTCCAAAAAAATACACTTTAAATATACATGAAAGTAATATTACTCACACATGTGTAAATACTAATAACATTATAGCTTATTAAATTATCTTAAAATAACATGAATTATATATTTTTAGAGGATTATATATATCAGGGTCATGGTTAGGGTTAGACTTAGGATTAGAAGTAAGTATAGTATTCAAATTATAGCTAAGGTTAAGGTTAGAATTAGGCTAAGGTTAAAACTATACTATGGGAAAGAGTGAGAATCAAGGTGAGGATTATAGTTAAGACTAAGGTTAGGATTATAGTGAGAATTATGGTTAGGGAACTAGAATTATAATAAGAGTTATGATTATAATTATGGTTAGACTTAAGGTTAGGGTTACACAAAGGGCTTAAATTTAGAATAGAAATAAGTTTAGCATTAGGTTTAGAATTAGGATTAATGTTAGGCTTAGAATTAGGGGTATAATAAAAATTAGGGTTGGGTTAGAGTTAGAAATATGATTAAAATTATGATTAAAATCAAGATTATGGTTAGGTTTATTTTTATATTTAGATGTTAGAATTAGGGTTAGGATTAAGGTGAATTTTAGGGTTAGTGTTAAAAATTTTAGGGTCAAGGTTAGGGTATATAGTAAGTGTTAGGTTTAGATTTAGTAGGGTTTGGGTTAGAATTATGATTAGTGTTAGGCTAAGGTTTAGAATTAGGGTTAATATTAGAATTAAAACTAAGTTTAGGGTTAAGGTTAAAATTAGGGTTACCCTTAAGATTATAATTATGGTTAAGGTTAAGGTTAGAATAGAATTAGGCTTAGCATTACAATTAGTTTGAAGGTTAGGGTTGGAGTAGAAATTATATGATTCAAATAAAATTTATAATTAGAATTAGAATTAGGGTTAGGTTAGGATTGAGTTTAGAATTATAATTAAAAATTAGTTTTATGATAAAATTATTATTTTGATTAAATATAATTATAATGATAAAAAATTAATTCTAACATATTTTAAGGTTTTTATAAATGTAGAAGAGGAGATTCAACACCCTGAAGACAATGAGGCCTCAAGGAGTGAATGGCCCTCAACTACCTCAAAGATCAAAGCTCAAGTGACGTGATAAAGTGATAAAAGTTGGTTGTTTATATAGAAGTAAAATTAAAGAGTCCCAAAAATAGAAAGAATGGGTCACAAAGGTCCCTTGGAAAAACTGACAAGCTCTCAGTCAAGGACAACAACAGACATGTGCATTGTGAATGTCCTTGTCACATGCTGGCATCTCATATGGATAAAAAGTTGAGACTGTTACATAAGAATAGTAAGGAACTACTAACAATATGATAATCAGACTCCTAAGATTTGGGCGATAAAAATACAATAAATTTTTTAAAATAGACTAAAAAATATAAAATGCATGATAAAAGAAGAACAAAGTAAGAAAATACTCACAAAAAGTTTGAGAATGAAGCCTCTAACAAAGATGCTCCCTCAATACCTATACACATAAGATTGAGAGAAGATATTGGGGTTGTTTAAGGGCTTTACTTATTCAAACCCATGCATTGATGTTTCCACCTCCATAGACAACTAGATATGATCAAGATAGTGAATTGGAGATTTTTTGCACCATAATTTTTTCTAGTACTTCTAGGGTTTTTCACCTAAAAGGAGAAAGAAGGGCCAGAGAATCTAGCTAGTTCATTCAATCTAAGATTTGTATAATGTTATTATATATAAATGTAATGTTCTAGATGTTGTTAATTGATGAAATTGATTGATTAATGAATGAAAACCAAGGAACTGCAACTTGTTTGAAAACACATTATGTAATGCAACTTGTTTGAAAAGACATTGTGTAATGCAACAATGAACTAGAAATGAATGCAAAACTTAACATAACTAAACCAAACTGAAAGTGTGCACTTGGAATATGGATGAAGACTAGAAATGGATTCTAGAATGATGTTGATGCTGATTTCTAGGCCTAATGGGACTCATTCACCATTCTAGGAAAATTAGTCCCAGTTCTACATAACTAAGTCAGAACCTATTTTTGACAAAAGGGTACCCAAGGTGAAGCCACAATAGTGGTTTACAATTTTATGGTGGAAGGAAAACAAGAAAAAAATGACCCCATGCAAAAAAAATAGTTTTAGGGGTTAAAATGAACTTGTAGGTTCAAGCAAACCCATTAAATATTGGGCCCACATTTCTCACCCAAAAAAAACACACAAAATGCAAAAGGAAAGGGGGTTCACTTGAACTTGGGTTTGAGAAAACCCCCCTTTTCCCTCATTCTCCCCCTTAGACAATTTGAAATTCTATATTTTTACGCTTTGAAGCTTGGGTTAAGGGTGAAAATAGAGAAGACTTCACAAAACCAACTGGAATTAGGTAGTCCTTGGAATGAGCTATCCAATGACTATAATTTTAATATGTTTTGGTTTTATTATGTATTTGATTTTTTAGTTTTATTAAACATAGGTTTATCACTTAAAATCAAGCTCTCTATTCTGTACATGTGGAAAAATAGTGGATTATCAAAAAAAAATTGAAAATATGAGTGCACCAAATATTGAAGTCCTTGATCTAACAAAAAAAAGAATTTTGATACATACAAGAAAAGTTACGCATTATATGGTCGCGCAATGTCTAAATTGTAATTGGTTTGACTTTGAAACTTGATTAAAAATAAAATTCAATAAAAAAGATCTAACCAAGTGGAAACACTAGATATCGTAGTTACAAATCTAAATTTGAAAGAATTAGAATTTTATCCTTCATGGAAAAAAAGTTATGCAGTATATAGTGAGCGTCACTTTTTAAAAATGTTGTTTTTCTGAATAAAACTAGTTTTCAAGGGAGATGGAAAAAGAAGTGCAATTTGATTCCAAAAAAATTGAAAAACATATATTTAGAATCTACAGACAAAATTTCATGAAACTCTAGTTTGCATCATCTTCAAATTTCTCACAATTTAGCCGCTATAGGTGCCTCTATATGTGAAGATTTAGTTAAAAAAATTATTTCAGTGTCGGATTTGGCCAAAAATTGTAAACCACTATTGTGGGATCACCCCCCAAAAATGAAAAAAACTAAAAATTGACCTTGGAGTGGCACTCATTCACCACTCATGGTGAATGATTCCACTTTTGAATTTTTGTATTTTCAAAAGTGGATTCTAAAGCTTCCAATCTGCACTTGGGCTTTATATAGGTGTCTGCTTCTGGAACTATTAGATTCAGGTCTGAAAGTCACTTTTTGTTGATATTTTGACTTTTTTAATGAAGATAAGACTTGAATAACCTTTCAACTTTATCCTTAATGATTTCCAAGCTTCCAAGAGTCTTAAATCTGCAAACACACAAGAAGAGAAGAATAAATTTTGGATGTTAGGGCATGGAGTTTTGTCTTGGTCAAATCCCTTTTAGGTAATTAAACTTAAATGATGAAATAAATGAATGAAACATGTAATAATGGAGTTGATTACATTTCCATGATGTTTGATCTTAGATTTTTGCAACAAAACATGGAGGATCTTCCCTTGAAAGTCTGGAAGTTGATGTCTTAATGCCTTGAAATGATAAAACCCTAAGTTGCTTGACTTGAGATGGAAGATTGGTGAATGAATAATGAAGAATGAATGAGTTAAAAGACTTATTTTTATAGGAATTTCACCTATTTTATCTATTAATACCTCATCATAGGCCAACATAAAGTAATATTAAACTTAAATTTCACTTTTTTTTTACCACTCAAAGGTCAAAATTGAGCCAAATCGGACTCATTTACCACACATGGCGAATGGGTCCCACCTGAATGGGATTGATTCACTATGCATGGCGAATAGGTCCCATAGGGACCAATTTGATAGCTAGGAAGCTAGGAGATAAGGAAATAAGGTTAAAAGTGCCACTTTTTCAGGTATTTGATCAATTTTAGCCTTAGGATGCACAATATGGGTTAATATGGGACAATTAGTGATGATGTGAATGTCAAATAGGGCTTGGGACACATAAATCAATGTGAAAGTGTGATTAAATACACTTTACAACACTAAAATGAGGTCCACATAGCCGAGGAAGGCACAAGAACCAAAGTGAATGTGCAAGACACATTACAACACTAGTTTGACATTAAGTTAAAGTTACAAGCCTTCTAGATTGATGTGATAATGTTATTAAACACATTTAGTAATGTTGAATTAGGGAGAAATAGGTTCATTAAGTCTAGCAAAGCGTGAAAGCATCTTACAACACTTTACAACACCTTTACAAGACGTCGTTGAAAGCATATTATTCAATTTATAAGGGTCCAAGACCTAGTGTGGATGCATAAAATGCCTCGCAACACCAGAATCAAGGCCTCATTAAGTTCATTTTATCATGATTTAATCCCATGTCAAGAAAAGGGTCCTTTTTTTCTACGGTGCAGATAGAAATAAAATAGTCAAGATAAAGAAAACATAGAAGTGCTAGAATAACACGTTAACAAAGTCAAGAGACTATGGTTACCTTCCTTTATCAAGTGAGAATATTGAAAGGAAGAAGTGTTGACATAGGCGGACCGTATAGCGCGTAACTTTTTTTGTATGTATCGAAATTCTTTTTCTTTTTGTTAGATCAAGGACTTCAATATCTAGCACACTAATATTTTTTAATTTTTTTTTTTGATAATCTTCTATTTTTCCACATGTGTAGAATAGAGAGCTTGATTTTAGTGAAAAACCTACATTCACAAGAAATAAAAATAAAAATAATAATCAAATTGAATTTATTTAAAATTATACTTTTTGGGAAGCTTATAATAAGGACTACATAATTACAAAAAATAAATTTTAAATGAATTCATTTAATCCCCCAAAAGGTAAATTAAAAGTGGTTTTTTATGAACATTTTGATAGGTGTAAAGGAGACTTTGTTATAGGTATGGTTTAAAACTAGCGAGGTTCTATCCAAGGGGGTTTGATCTAAGGTATTTTTATCAAACCCTCTTCAATTTGAATGATTTAAACGAAAATTTTTAAGGCTTAAATCATTGTATTTTCTAAAATTATGTGATTTCAGCAAAAATCAGAATCTACTAGAAATTGTAAACCAGCTTTGTGGTATCACCCTTGTCAACACTTAGGAAGATTGTTACATATATTTGTGAGATTGTTGTTTGGAATTGGTTGTAATTGATCAAAACACTCTATTTGGGTTGTCATTGGTGTATGGTGGTGTTATTAATGGTCATGTCATACCATTGATGTTCTTGATGTTCTTGGGTGGATGTCACGCCTTGTTTGATGACAATTAAAGTTGTATTGTGTATGGCTATTGTCAGTAAAGATGATATCATGATGATATATTAAGATGAGGATTAGAAGTATTAAGGTGAGGATAAAAGAATTAATATGAGGAATTGAAGGATTTCTGATGGTGGAGAGATTTTGTTGATGATCTGTAGTATGTTGTATTCTCTCTCATGTTGTTCTTGAGGAAGTATGTGTTACTGCAAGGTTGTTCTAGTCACCATAAGTTGATGAAAAAATTCTACTATAGGATGTTTTTATGAAGACTGTTTGGGAGAATTCCTCACATTCCTCTGCTATTGAATATATGGTCTTATAGTTTGGGATTCAAAGTTTGTGCTATTTGGATATTACACTCCTATCTTTCTAGGTCACTTATGTTGTCAAGGAGGTTTCTAGTATTTGTAGTGCATTGGCAGTTTTGTTGGTTGTTTGCACTAGTCCAAAAAATGCTCTATATTTCTTTGCATTGATGTTTTTCCTCCTATGGCTTGGTGTATGTACTCTTAGTGGTTGTGCAGTGCCTTAATTTAGTTTTTATGGGATATTGTATACTACAAGTTTATATGTTAATGTTCTATTTGATGGTTGTGCATTCAATGATTCTAAGATGAAGTATTCTTTTTTTGTTTAGTTCACAATGAATGTTTGTGGCTTGGAAATGTGAAAGAAGTATCAAGAATGGTTTTTGGATGTTCATGGAAAATCTCTTTATGGTTTGCACATCAATTCTTGAACTCTTTGATGCCACATATTGTTTTGAGTTGGATTTCTAGGTAATTTGTGGATATCTGGCCAAAAAGGCTTGTTCTCTTGCTTGCACTATGTTCTTGAGGGTTTGTGCCAACATATGAAGTTATGTTAAGATATATTTAGGTCCTAACCTATATTTTTGAGGACCAAATTGAGTAAATTCACTTGCAAGTATGTTTTTGGGTCGACTAGTAATGTGCTACATGTTTCATCCTCACATTTCCTTTTTGCCAACTTGGGTTGATGTGCACCAGTGTATGAGTTATTTGGGATCACTTTGGAAGATGTAACCAGGTTTTTTTTAGGTCCTCTATATATTTTGGATAAGACCACATTATGTCTTTATAGTTGAATTTTTGAAATAATTATTTTTATTCTTTTTGGCTGGCCTAATTGATGTTTTTGAGATATTGTAGAGGATATAAATGCAAGAATATTTTACTTGCAAGATGTGAGAGTGTGTGGTATGGAATGAAATAGCGATTTTCGAAAAGAAAAGAGAAATGATCTTTAACACCTCAACTTTAGCAGTGTATTGTTGACATATGTTGTAACTTCTATACCTTCATGTATCCTATTTTAAGATAGTCATTCTCATTAGGTCCTTGTAATTTTTAGCTTGCACTAGGGTTGTGCACCTCACTACTACAAGTCCTTTGTATCTTTCCATAAGTTTGTCTACCTTAGCCTACAAGTCATAAGGTAGTGAGCCTTAACAAATTATAATTTTGTAAGAAATGAGCTTTTATATTGAGAGATTTCTCTTCGTTGTTTTTCCCTTCTTTGGTAACCAATATGGCACATGATGGAGCTTACAAAGGTCCTAGGTTTCATGGGACACATTACACCTTTTGGAAGTTGAGAATGGAAGGCCATCTAAATTCTTTAGGGTTTGGTGTTTGGAAATTTATCAAGGATGGTTATGCTAATTCTACTACTCATTTAATAGATCCAATGAAGATGAGGTTGTATGAGAACAATACCAAGGATAATAATTCTATCTTAACTGTAGGTTAGATGATTCAAAAAATTTAAAGGTGATGAGTTGTAGTTCTACTAAGGATTTCTGAGGAAAAATTAGCAAAATTTATAAAGGATATATTAAAGTGAAGAAAGACAAGATGAAAATCTTCAAGAGAAAATTTGAGACCCTGAGAATGACAAAGGATGAAGATATTACTAGTTATATGCTTTGGGTGGATGAAGTAGTTACTAGAATCAGAGGTCTTGGTGGATAAGTAAAAGATGATATTGTGAAGAAGGTTTTGAGATCTCTCCCTAAATTCTATAGGACCAAAAGGTTTTTTCTATTGAGGAGTCTAAGGAATTGAATAAGTATTCAATAGATGAAATTTTTAGTGCCCTCACAACCTTTGAGATGAGAGAATTTAACAAAGATGTACCAAAAAAGGAAGCTGCATTAAAAAACAATAAAAAGGTGGAAGATTAAATTGCAAATCTGAATGATGAATTCAAATGATGAGGTACAATAAATTTTTTTCAAAATATTTAAGAAAGACAGTGATAAAAATAGAGGTAGGTTACCTTTCAACTGTTTCAATTGTGGGAAAATTGGTCATTTTTACCCTAAATGTCCTTTTAAAGAATTAAAGGATATCAACGAATGAGAGAATTTCAAAAGAAATATTTAGTCCATGGAGAATAGTTATTCTTTAGAATATGAGGATCATGATGATGAAACACTTTTCATGGCCTTGAAAGTTGGTGAGAAAAAGAGTGATATTGGAAAATGTAAAGAGTCTGGTACCTTGCAAGCTGACAAGGATAATGTGAAATCAATGGTTGTATGGACTAATTTTCATGGAAAAGAAGTAATATATTCTTAGGTAATTAATAGTGGTTTCTCTAACCACATGACTAGTGACAAGGGAAAGTTCATCAACCTTGAGAAGTGGAATGGTGGAGTGATCAAGTTTGGTGGTGAGTCAACATAAATTTGTGGAAAGGGTGCTATAAATTTATTGATTGAAAGAGAAAGATTGATGATATCCTCTATGTCAAAGGTTTGAAGCATAATTTTCTTAGTGTCATTCAAATGTGTAATAAAGGTTACAACCTTATATTTCATGCCAAAGGTTGTGAGATTAGGAGGGAAAGGTCTGGAAGATTAGTTTTCAATGGTACTAGGACAAATGGAAATGTCTATCATCTAAAGAAGCATCAAATGGGAAAAAAAAGAAAGAAAAATATCAAGGTCGAAGTGCCTTTGAGTATCCTAACAATTAAGGTAGATCCTACACTTGAACACATGGGATTTGAAGCAACATTTAATGATATGTTTTCTTCAAAACTGGTTCTAGAGTCAATGCAATCTATTTAGGTTGGGACATCAATTCAAATGTTTGGGAAATATATTTTAAAGGAAAATTTTAGTCTACTCTTGAAGATATAAATGAAGCAAGAGCACTAAATTAGGAATATGAGAGCTTGCTTGAAAGATTAAAGGAGACAATTTTCAAATTGAAGGCACAAGATGGAGAATCAATAGAAGAAATTGGAAACTAAAAGCTCAAATAGGAGGTAAAGAATGTGAAATTAAACTCAAGGAGGCATAGGATGTGATCTTTAATTTGAAATTTAAGGTTGAAGAAAGAAAAAGGATTAGATATTGCTTCAGTGATAAAACTATTGAATGTTCAAAACTTGAAGACGAGGTTGTTTCCTTGAGAAAAGAACTTTAAAAAGCTAAATAAAAAACTAACAAAGGAGGTTCTAAAATCCTTCAAGAGTTGATTAACCATCAAAATCCATCAATAGAAAAATATGATCTTGGATTTGAAAAAGGGAAAAGTCCCATAACCAGCTTATATGCAAACTTGTTTGATAACTTCAAAGTAGAAGGAAAGTCTAGTACAAAGGAGGATAAATTTTGCACAAAAGATTCTAAGAAGAATGCCTATAGAGATGTAAAAAAATATTGAGATAGCAAGAAAGAAGGTGGATTCACTCCTATTTAGAGACAAAGAAATTTCATAAGTCCTCCACCTTCCAAACGACATGCACCTTCAATCAATCCTTTCAAGATTATTGTTTTTCTTGCAATAATTTTGGGCATAAGGTTGTTGATTGTAGATCTAGATAAAATGAGATGATAACATGGGTAGAAGATCATTTGTGCCACAAAGATGTAGGAGTTTATGGTGAACTCCTCAACACCCTAGGATCACTTGCAAGATTAAATAACTTCCACAAGAGAGATGACAAAAATATTATGAGCTATAATTGTGGATGCAAGTGCTAGAATTATCTTTATTGTTATTCATAGATTGATGCTTGAATTGATTATGTACATATGAACCCTTTCTTATATAGGAAAGGGTGATGATGTAATGGCATTAAATGAGTGTGTCATGACTAAATGAAATAACTCAATATTAAATGACCTAGGACACATACATTTAATAAAAGCCAAATATATAAGATATGATAAGATCTTATCTAGACAACTAAGACTTCCCAAAAAAACTAGGACCTAAGCGAACTTAACAATGTAAATAGGACCTACTAATGACTACATAGGTTAAAAACCTATTTACAACAACACCCCCCTTAAGTACAACTTAGGGAGTACTTATGCAAATGACACAAATATGGGTCCCAATTACGAGGACATGTTAGGTACCCATGTACAAATACAATGCAATCTCTCACAAATAGAGAAAGGGAGAAAACCCAGTGGAACAAAAAATCCTCTCTAAAAGAGAGATAAACAAAAATGCTCCTAATGATGCATGAGAAGAAAAAAAACCCATTCGAGGAAATATTCCCCCCCATAAGAGAGAAGAAGAGAGACCAAATAACCCCCCCTCAATATAGAGTCTCCTACAAGGATGCTAGATGCTCAGAAATGAATGTTGAAGATGATCCATGATAATTGAACAATGTTCCTCCCCTTGGGAATAAACAAGACCAAGATGTGTTGTTGAAAGAATAAATAAGGAACCTTTTGTTGTGTTGTCATTGATGCCAACAATGTTTGTTGTCATTTTTACCTGATTCGATAAAATAGTTTTGTTTCATCTGGATCTGTTAATTTGGTTTGGATTCGCTCATGTTTCAAGATCATCTTTTGTGGTCACATTATGATGTTTGGGACTACTCAATACTCCTAACTTAAAGGTTTCAATAGTTTTGGTTAATCTAGTTAAAAGTTACAAGTGACAAAAGTTCAAAAAACTATATTTTGGTGTATACTGTACAAGTTGATGAAAGTTATTTGGTCCACATTCCTTTGGTGTTTTTTAGACTTTAAAAATTTGGGAGAAGGTTTACAAGTGTTAGAATTACACATATTCCAAATGGAAAATTATTATATGCTTACACGAATGATCGATGCTAGGCGGATTGTCTTATTTTGTGGTCAAGTCAATTCTTGGCCGATTGAATGCTTAAAGTTATGCTATGAAGATTAACATGTATTGCAAATATTATGGGGATCTATTTTAGATTTGTGTTGACCTTAATTCAACTTTTGCACATTTTTTTTAGCATGAAGAGTTTGTCTCCATGTATGAATCCGATAAAGTATTTTTAATTGAAATGAGGCTATATCTAATTAGACTAGCCTAATTGATGTATGCAAAAGTAATAAGGTATATATGTGAAACTGTATAGTGTCACAAAAAGAAGAGTGATGTGAGCTACAAAATATAGGATGTGTGTGTGAGATCTGATTTTATGTATACTTGTGAATTCATACGTGTGAAGTGAGAGTAAGTACATAATTGAAGTATATGTTGAACGACTGTAAAGAAGAGTAGTATTTTGTTTTTAGAACTTCATTGGAACTAAATTCAAGACAAGAAAGGTGCATTTTGTATTGAATTTCACTCCTTGGTTGTGTAGCCATTTTGTTTTGTATCTATTTTTAGGCCATGAACCTTTTACGGACAGTGATTCCTGGTAGTGAGCCCTATAATATCTTATAACCGGTTATAATATATTGTGAGTTAATCCTCACTATGTTTTTTCCCTTCTTGGGCTTTCCACTTAAAAAATCCTTGTATTTATGTGTTATGTTGTGTTCTGATTTTCTTCATGTACTCTTTCACTACTACAGTTAAATATGTTTTGATAATTGGATGGATTATGACTAATTCATTTAATATAATACTGATTCACCCCCCCTCTCAATATTCTAGGTGTTCAACAATTGGTATCAGAGCTTCATTCTTTTGAAAACCCTAACAACTTGAGGAAGATCTTGGACGTTGAACACATGGCTGATCAAAGGTATCCTATACCTCCAGAAGAAATTTTTGGAATTGAATTTGAAGAAGAAGACTGCATGTTTAAAAAAGAACTCAAAACTTCTCTTGAAGATCTATATAAAGTTGAAAATGAGAACAAAAGTTTCAAGGAAAGCCTTGGAGAAGCAAATGAACATATCAGAAAGCTGAGAGAAAAAATCAAGAAGTTCAAAGAGAGACACAGGAAAGTTAATGAACAATTAAAGAAGGAAAATGAAGACATCACTAGACTAAAATTACAAGTGGAAGAAAAAAAGAGAATTGAAGATGTAGACACTTAAAAATGTCTTGAATGATATCATGCACTTGAATTAGATATACTAGCATCATGTCTTCCTAAAACCCATCCTCTTTTCACTTAATTGATTAAATTAGCCTAGCTATTTAATTAATTATATTATTTTCATCTATTTGTCTAATTAATCTAATCGGGTTAATTCACACCCTATCATGCTAACATTTAGTCTTATTAAATTAAATACATCAAGTTATTTAATTTAAATCTCTAACTCCTCTTATTTATTTAAATAACACTAAGTTATTTAATAATCATATCACTTTCCCCTTTTCATTAAATCATTTTATTTAATGAATATTGTCTAATTCCCCTATTGGCACAATTAAAACTAAATCTAATCTTCCCACTTTCAAGGGAATATTCCTCCTTTGCACATTCCTCCAAAAGGAATATTCCCATGGAATATTTATTCCCCTTTTTCACACATTAAAACTTTTTTTTAATTTGCTAAATATCTAATTTTCCTCACCCATGAGAATATTCCAAAGAATATTCTCTTTCTTCACTCATTTGAAAAAATGAATTTTCTTCCGTATAACAAACTTTCAACAAAGCTTCTTGTGCAAGTTAAATTGAAAGTGTGTTTGTTTGGAAGAATATGAGCCCTTGATTCTTTCCTTGATCCATGTGATCATTGATTCTCATCCATTGATGAGAATCCATGATCCATGTTTTATCTTTCCTCCAATTTTGACCATTCATTAACCTTTTTTAATCTTAAACCTTCATTTCTCATTTTGTCCTATAAATAGGTCACTATTTGGAGACAAAGGGATCCACCTTTTAAGAGAAAACTTATATTGTTAAAATCACTTTAACTTGCATTCATATTTAGCACTTATTTAGCATCATTTTAGCTTAATTTACTTGCATCATTAGCTTAGCTTCCATTAGTGGATTCCATAGTAACATAGGTGCATCCATTTAACATAATTGATAATTAGGGTTTTAATCTTTTAATATTAACTTCATTTAGAATGGCTTTGCATACACCCATAATGATAATCTTAGCATAGATCATGCTAACATAGATTTCATCATGGTAAAATAGCTTCAAATCATGTTTGCATACACATCTATCATCATTTTTGTCAATTCTCTTCAGTAGAATCAATCAAAATAGGCTCATTTATCCACAAGATTGGGAAAGGGTCACCATTCCACATCAATGTGACACCACTACCCCAGTAGGATAAGTTTCAATGGATTAGAATAGGTTTTTTTAAAGCTTTCGTGATTTAATATGTTGGTTTTAATGAATTCTTAGTTTACTTTTGTATTAGATGATCTTATTGGATTGATGTTTAGTGGCTTCATTTTGCTTCGACTCCTCATGGATCAAGTGTAGTCAGCTATGTTAAGTTGTTGGTCACATTTTGGTGATAGAAGGAGGGCACAGACTAACCAATCTAAAATATTTCTTATTAAATCATTGTTTTACTTATGTTTTTAGGTCCAACAACACTATTAATGGTGTGTCACCATATAATGACACATTTGATGTTTTAAATAGCAACACATATTTAATTTAGCAATGCATATATTAAATTTCGTCATTGCATATTTAAATAGTGATGATAAGCTAAATTTTCACCATGCCATAAATTTTATTTGGCAACACATTTGATAGGGTGACACATTTGATATCACTGTTTACTGTAGAGTGGCACTTTTTTATTTTTGAATATAGTGAAACCTTCTATTGATGAAATTTAGTGACACAATTGATTTCAATGTTGTGAATTACTGGTAAACAAAACATAACCTAAACTTTGACATGTGGTTTAATTTTTTTGAGTTATTCGGTTGGTAACATGCCAATGACTTCTTCCTTTAGCTTTTTAGACTAATTGGTTTTGCAAGTTTGAGCGAATTTTTTTTGAAGTGAAGGAGTATATTATTATTTGAGTATAACTATAACAAGTTTTTCAACACTTATGGGGAAATTATAACCCATTTATGTTGCTTTATTTCATTTTTTAGGATCAAACTAGTTTTCTTTTGGCTTTAAAATGAACATTCAAATTGGTTAAAAATAAACCCTCACATCATTTTTCTTGTTGGTTTAAGATTGAACAACACAATATTCACACTTAAAATTTGTGTTTAAAATGAAAGTTCATTTTAATATGATGGATTAAAATGAGCATGTGTCTAAATTGCTTAAATATGCTTGTTTTTTGTATCCAATTCCCTTGCGCTTTGTGTGATCTTGGGTGAAGAGAAACACACAAGTATATATTTTCTTCTTGGAAGTGTTATCCTCTCCCCTTGCACCCTTTGGAAAACTTGGGTGATAAAAAGAATTTTACACTTCAAACATGTGCTACCTTTAGTAGGCCTACCTCCCAACTTGTGAGAGGGAACGACCCAAGAGGTGCTTTCATTTTGGTCCATGATATAAATACTTGGCATGACGAAATTCACTGACCAACTAGTGTAGTTACACTATACCGATGATCATATCCTCTAGTATCTATGTGATATGTCAAAACCCTTAGATGTTTCTAAGGGCTAGGAGTCCTCTTAATTGAGTGAATTTTCCAGATGTATAGCACAAGTTTATCCTGAATATGGTCATTAAAATCCTTGTTTGTAGTTACTAATCAAGTCCAAATCTGAAACATATTTTAAGGTAGTACATTGGAGTAACATCCCTCCAAGAAATTACTTACCATGTCTAGTTTTTTATTGAGGTGATAAAGGAAATGGGGAAGGGACTCCTTTGCTTGGTGTGTCAAGATGTTACATTTCCTTGACAAAGCCTATTTGTCCATTTCATCTTCATAGATTGATCATCTCTTCCAATGATGGTAAGTCTACTAATAAATATGTACCTGCTCTATCTAGATTGTAAATTCTTGTCAGTTAGTTTAACACTTGCTTGATTCCAAAAAAATTGTAAACAAACATCAACAAGTCTTTTCAAAATTTCAAACCCTTTGATCTAAATATGGATACCATTTGACAAAACCTTGATATTATTATTTTTCCTAAGGATTATATCCTTAAAGACTTCTAAATATTTTGGTTTATATCTCAATCTATATTTTCCAAAGCTAACCTAGGTAACTACACCCTTAACTTCATCCTTTTCACAAAATGTACTTTGTGAAATTTATAATGTTTTTGACATAGAAATTTATTTTGAAACTTAAGCAAGACAAGTGTTTGTGGTAAAGAAAATAAACTAATTTAAGCAAGATAAATTGAAAAATTAAACCCCAAATGACCATTTGGCATCCGATCACTCTAATTCAACAACCAAACCTTATGCTTGCTATCATTCAACCAAACTTTGAACTCATTGAAGGAGAATAGACCAATATAATTAGTAGTTTGAGGAGCTTCACTTTGGAAACAAAGAAAACACTAATTTAGTGGAGAAATGTAGCATATATCTTAGATGAACAAGAGGAAAAAGGTGATATCATGGTTGGAACGCGCATATTACCACAACCCATGTGGCAATAAATATCCTCTTTTCCACAATATTTGACTTCTCTAAATGATCTCTCACAAAATTAAAATCCCCAAGAGAAGGTCCGCATTCCACAATTTTAAGCTTAGACATCACAATTCAAGGTTTATTAGAAAACGTTTCTTAAAGAATCACCACAATCAAGATAGATCAATAAGGAGATGTTTTCTACGCTATTTCATCAATAAACCAAATCTGCATATTTCACAAGAACTCCTCCTTAATTATTGGATCCTTAGGGTTTTAACACTTTAGAGGTATAGAATTTTTCTCACTACCTTGGTCTTGGAAAACAAAGGTTCACTCTAGGTCAACATCGCGTCAAACTTTTCATCCACCCGTTATCGAATTTCACACTTCATTCCATCAACCTTTGCAAAATTTTAAACACACCAACACTTTTTGATTTGGACATATATCAACCCAAATCCTAACTTAGCCACTTTCTATGTGAAATGAATCCTTTTCCATGCATTTGGTTAAGTTAGTTATCATCTTTGGACTAGTTTATCTTGAAGGTCACAAATCTACCTTAAAGATTCACAAGTTCATTAAACATTCTTTATCCAAATATCAAACATCAAACCACTTAGTCAAAAGTGTTGTCCCAAAATTTTTCAAAGATCACTCCCCATACATGCATCCATTTCATCTCCCATTTTCATCATTGCTCCAAAAAGACTTAGAGCATCCTTATTAAAAAAAGTTGAGTCAACTAGAGAATTTAAACATTACAAATCTTAACATCACTCTCCCATAGGTGACCCACAATTTATGGTAAAGATAAGCTCACAACACAAGAGAATTGTGGAAAAAATAAAAGTTACATTCACCACAAGTGATACCAATTGATGAGCCTAGTTTTTGGTCAAATTTTGGGTAGAATCTGTAGTCCATTTGTTGGAGGTGTCATGAACTTTAGTAGTTAAGTGTTAATATTTGCATAATGTTTCCATCAAACCATTGACATTGGGTTTAAACCTATCTCTATGAAGTTTTAATGAAATTGGCATATTGTGTGGATTATCTATATTGATTTCATGTATGGTTGATAAATGTTCTTTAAGGTGATTATAGATGTGCAATTATTATGTGTACTGACACTGCTATGCATGACACAATTTTTGGATGCTAAGTTGAGAAAGGAAATCACCAGATGATCATGTATGGGAATCATTCAAAGGAGTCAACTAAAGGATGAAGGCAGTGGATTCTCCACAACAGTCAATTGTAACTATCTTGTATTTATGGCATTGGGAAATTGTGAGCATTACTGCAATGCTAAGTCCATGTTTGGGCATGCATGTCTAATAGGATTCCCTGCAGATGTAATTGCTTTGCCACTCTTTTCCTCTCTTTCCCTTAATGGTGTCCTCTTAGTTAGTGGGAGTTGACCACCCTAATTAGTTGGTAGTATAAATAAGGATTCAACTATTCATCTTGGGGGTTGTTAGTTCTTGATTGTTGTTGATAAATGATATTGATGATGCATTAAGCATTCTCCACTTTTCGATATAGCCATGTTGCTACTTTGTTTTTACATTTTTCAATGAATGAGATGATAGTATGAGTTTAAGAATTTGAGTTTGTATTAGTCTTAGGGGATACTCATCCAAGGGGGCCCACTTGTTTAGTAATCCATTCTTTAGAGTAATTAGTTTAGTTATTATTCCCTAATCTGTAATTAGTTAGAAATATAGAATTGACTATTTCTGCAGCCACTAGAAGTCCATTTTGTGTCTATTCTTGCAGCCAAAGCATACAAAGTAGTTTCTTGTTTGTTGCTGAAATCTTTTATTCTTGTTATGCATTTTAATTCAACATAATTATTAGTTGATGTTCAAAATTTGTTTTATTTCCTTTTCAAGTAATTTACTTCTAGTATTGTGTGTTTCTTAGTTGTAGATTAGAAATTGCTACTTAAGAGTTCTTAGTGCACATACTGTGCTGGCCCATTTCAAGTTCACATCCCTGGGTTGAAAATTTAAATGCACCTTCATGATGATTCAAGTAACTATTCAGGTTAGATGTCTAATCTATGAATTATGGATGTGAAGTTTGAGTTATTAGATCATTGTAGGAGGCTAACATTTTTGGCGCTATTGTCGGGGATGGTTTCAAGCTAGGAAGTCCTTTGGAGTCATTGATAGTTTCTCTGCCATATCACTTCTCTTGAGTTGTTCTTAGAATACCCACTTGCTTAGACAAGTAATGATATGCTATTATTTTCCTCATTCTTTGTGTGAGTTCATTGATGTTGAGTTGATACCATGTGCATAGAAGAATGATCATGATCCATTTCAACTAGCTAAGCTTCCAAATCTGCCCAGAAACGAAGAAGAAAAGGGAACCATTTCCCTTTTCCAACAGATATCCTAATCTGACTAAGTTTTGAAGCCTCCACTAAAGATCAAAATCAGATTGATAACCCCTTTTCCTTGAGAATCCATCAAGAAGACATGGATGATACCTTCTTGTTTGGGTTCAACACACTCTACCAGAGTTATGACTATCCCACTGATGCTCCTAGGCTTAAGCTATCTCCTACCACTTTAAAAGAAGCTACACTATGATGGTTTACAAGTCTAGGTAGAGACACTATGGAGAATTGGGAGGACATGAAGACACTGTTCCTTGGAAAATGCAAGGAATATTGTAGGGGAAATGATACAAGAGGAGGTGATGTCTTTAGGATGCAATAGAAGGAGGATGAGAGCTTGGAAGATTACATTTAAAGGCTTATGTTTTGCTTGCCAAAATCTCCACACTATATACTCAATGAAGAATCACAAAAGCTAATTTTCTTAAGAGGAATCAATAAAAGTTGCACTGATGATTCGGACCTGATGGCAAGAGGAGATATTAGTCAAGTTCCTTGGGAAGATATCAAGAAAATATTTTAGAACTATTCCAGAGCAACTTCAAAGAAAGGGAGAGCCTACCAATCCTCCATGGCTAATTTATCTACCAGTGGAGTTTTAAGGATGGAGATTAATAACTTTTTGGAAAACTTCAAGTAGGATATTACAAATGATCTAGCTACTCAGCTGATACACTTCAAGCTAAAGACAAACATGAGGAGGAAAAGGCAACTTTGAAAAAATACTGCCCTCATTGCAGAAAAAAGGACTACAAATGCAAGATGGTAGCTAGCATTGAAAGAAAGATTCCACTTGAGTTCAAACCAATTTAGACTAAGGAAGATCAAGTGTACTTTGTTGCACAAAGGAAGCCCTGGGTTCCAAGACAAGGCATACGACTAGATCCACTATCTTTTTATGGACCAAACTAGACAACCAGTTACATGCAACCATCTTCTCCATCCTAGTAGCCTGCTATAACGCCTCCACCTAATAATTCAAACTCCAATACACCCAACCTAAATAACACAGCACAACAACAACCAGTATATTTTCTTGATTCAAATTAATTCCCTGCATATGTTGTGAGTGTAGGTGACATCCACTTGCACTCAAGAACTACTTTACCAACTCCTTCCACACCCACCATCACTGAGCTACTTGTCGAAGAGGAAGAGGAACCTCTAAATGATCTGATGAGCCTAATTTTTGGTCTAGTTTTGGGGATAATCTATAGTTTATTTGCACATAGATGTCATGGGATTTAATGCTTAAGTGTTGACATTGGCATAATGTTTCCCTGAAACCATTGACATTTGATGGGATGCAAACTTTAATGATACTTGGAATAAAATGTGAACTATCTATATTTATTTTTCATGTGGTTATTGAACGCTTCTTAAGGTGATAATAGATGTGTAATTAGTATGCATAATAACCTTGCCATGTAGATTTAATTACCAAGTTGAGGAAGACACCACTAGCTAGGCATGCACCATGACGACTAGCAAAAGAAGTGCTCCAAGTCAAGAAGACTGACGGTGGAAGATTCTACCTGAAGTGTAACTGCCTTGTTGTAATGGAATTTTAATGTTCGGGCATGCACAAGAATTATTGCTATGCTAAGTTTGTGTCTAATTAGATTCCAGGCACACATAACCACCATCACTCCACTTTCTTTGTTTTCCCTAATTGGCATCCTCCCAGTCATGGAGTTGACTGCCTTGTTAGTTGTTAGCATAAAAAATAATCGGATGCTCCTTCCTCGAGTTAGCAAGCTAGTCAGTTGATTGTTCAGTTAAGAACAGAGGAATAGGTTGCACAATTTGATATTGTATTCTAGTTTCAATTTGTAGTGAATGAAATAAAATTCTAAGTTCAAGAATTTTAGTTCTTGTTAGTTTAGAGGATACTTATCCAAGGGGGCCCACTTGGTGAGTAATCTATTTCATTAGTTTAACATTAGTTTATTACTACTTGATGTTCAATATTTAGTTGAAAATCTAGCATCGATTATTCCTATAGTGACTGGAAGTCCATCCTATGTCTATTCCTATAGCCAAAGTAGATAGAGTAGTTCCTATTTGTTACCCAAATCTTTTATTCCTATCTCACATTTCAATTCAACATAGTTGTTGGTTGATGTTCAATATTTACTTTATTTCTTTTTTAGCAATTTACTTTCAGCATTATGTCTCTTAGCTGTAGAATGCAATGACTACTTGAACCCGTAGTGCACATACACTGTTGGCCCATTTCAATTTCACATCCCTAGGTTGCAATTTAAATGCACCTTCATGATGATTGAAGTAGCTATTTAGGTTAGATGCCCAATCTCTAAATCATAGTTGTAAAGGCTTAGTTATTGAATGATTGTAGGAGGCCAACATATTTGGCGTTGTTTCTAGATATGGTGTCAAACTAGGAAGTTTTTGAGT
>VDFB02105785.1:530484338-530555376 GCA_007258455.2 Sequoia sempervirens | reverse complement strand
ATTAAAATAAAAATGTTTTTACAAATTAAAAATAAGGTTTACCAATTTTTGCTCATATAAGTAAATAAATTACTTGAGAAACTAAATATTAAAATAAAAACATTTTTACAGATTAACTAACTTAGAATGAGGTTTACAAATATTTTGATCACATAAGTAAATTTAATTTCAATGTATAGATTATGTCTCATAATGATAAAAATGGTTAGTTTTAGTTAATGAAATTCTTTCCATTTAATTTAAGTGTAAATATACAACCTTATTGTGATATTATTGCTAGTATCAATATATCACCATTCCCAAACAAAAGGTCATAATAAAATTATATTTATACTAAAATTTAGGCAACATAGGGTGCTATAACCAATTCGTGAAAAACAAATGAGTAGCTATTATTTAGCTAATTACCCAAAAATAAGGGACAAATACCCATACATGATGTAAAAATTAAATCAATCAGGGATCGTTAGACTAGTAGAAAATTCAGTAAAAAGTTCCTTTTATGTGGAGGGCATAGAACTATTTTATTTTATTTTATTTTTCCTAAGGGTATAGTACTATTTTATTTTATTTTTCCTAAGAATTTTGATTGTATTTTACAGTTCAACATTATAGCTCAATGGAGTTTTCCAAATTTTCTATTTCTACAACTATAAATCAAAATTTACTAAAATTGTTTAGGATAAAAAGTGTAGAAATTTACAATTCTAAATTTTAAATTTTCTTTTTCTACAGCTGTAAATCAAAATTTATTAAAATTGTTTAGGATAAAAAGGGTAGAAACTTTTCTAAATTTTATTTTTCTACAGCCGTAAATCAAAATTTACTAAAATTGTTTAGGACAAAAAGGGTAGAAACTTTACAATTCTAAATTCTAAATTTTCATTTTCTATAGTCATAAATGAAAATTTACTAAAATTGTTTCTCTAGGGTTTTCACTTCAAAATTTCATTCTTCATAATTAATTTAGATGACATAATTATAAAGGAGTTATTTAAAATACAAGCACCGTGCAATTATTTTTTTATTTTTTATTTTTTTACCTTCTCCAATCTGTATCTCCTTCTGTTTATCAAAAATTTCCCCAAATAAATTAAGAAACTCTCCCTCTAGTTTTTCGATAAACTCTGGGAGAGATGGAAAACTTTTGAAAATTATTTACACTTTCCAAACAATAATTTTCACTCTATTTTTAATACTTTACCAATTATCAATAGTTCACACTATCTAATTTAATAAATCATTACTATTTCATAATCCCCTTAATTATTATTATTATTATTTTATTTTATTTTTTTAAATTTATGCTCCCAGATATAATATGCATTAAATCTATTTTGATATTTTATTCATTACCCCCTTTTTTTATCTCAATATTTTAAATTTGTAAATAAACTCAATTAAATTTAAAATAAATATTATTTATAAATACAAATTTATGCTTTATTTACATTTTTCATCTTTAATAAAGGAATAATATTATAAGCTATTAAATTATTACCCTCTTTTAATTAATTAATAATTAATTAATAAAATACTCTTAATAATTTAACAATTTGATTTAATATTTTAATTAAATCACGTTAGAACTACTAGCAACATAACCCAATCAACACCCAAAGAACAATGAATCTTGACCATGCAAAATAATTGAAACACATTAATGAACCAATTAATTCGAATGACAAAATAGATCAACATTAAATGACCAATTAAAATGATTGACTCAAACAAAACAATACCAAGACAAGAACAAGGTCACAAACGAATGACGACGTCAGACACGGTGATGGGGTGAAAGACTAGGATGAGGATACTTTCTTGTCAAATCCTTAAACCGCATCATATCCATTGGGTATGTTGGGCATGCTCAAACCCGATGGTGCGGGTGGAGTTGGTGCCCAATATCTACAATCCTGCATAAAACCAAGTGTGAAAACAACATATATATTCCATGCCAAACACACTGTGAGAGAGAATTACAGTGTAGCAGGGTGCTCATGGATGAGCAATGCAGCACCATCCCTCTGACCAAAATCTCAAACAATTAACACATCATCATAAACATCATGAATTAAGCATTAATCAATGTACGTAACCACACAATATCACATAATCAGGTACAGATGAACACCATGCATCATTATATCGTCAACATCATAAAACAATATCATGTGCATTCAAACAAAACACACAAGTCAAATAGGTGAAACAATCACCATTGAGGTCTCAAGTATGCATCAAAACATAAACAGTATCATAAGAGTAGCAGTAACACATGAGGCATTACAAAAGCCAAGGCTTAATTGCTTCTCAGGATCTCCAAATGCTCTTTGCCACAAAATTTCCCACAATTTGAATTGGTTCCTTCATAACTAGGAGGGTTTGAAAGCCAATACCATTCCAAGTTGGTCTATGAACATGAAAGCTGGATTGAATGCAATGCCTAAGGAGAATTTTCTAGGCTTCATATCCAATAAGGGCTGTAATTATCCATTTCACACACAAGGTAGTCCCTTGTCATTGAGTGGAGAGTAGACCAAGTCCTCCAGAGTTTCTGGGAAGGCAGAAAAACTCCTAGGAAACATGGTGAAACCCTCTATGGGTCTTCGTAAAGCCCCAAAGAAAGTCCCTTAACAACTTTTCAAGCTTGGAATATGCGGATTTCGAAGGAGCCCAACAAGAGGAGTAATAAACATTCGTAGCAACCAAGATCTTAGAGAACACTTGGAATTTCCCTACTAGAGAAAGAGGCCTTGTAATCTAGTAGACTATCTTTTGCTCAATCTTGGAGAGAACAACTTGCCACAACTTAGTTGGAGAGGCTTGAAAGGTGAAGGGAATGCCAAAGGTTTTCTACATTTCAATGCACTTGAAGTTACTAGAGGTAGTGAGACAGAAGTTGTAGATGGAATAGAGTTTTAGTGGTGGATCTTCATATTTCTTTGAGATAGTGAATCTCTCTATAATAGTCTTCTTCTATCTTCTTTCTTTTGAATAGTGAGTCCTTAGCAGTGAGCCTTTCTTCCATTTCTAGGTAGTGAGCCTAATTGTATTTGGTGTTGTTATTCATATATATGTGTGCTAATCCTCACTGTCAACTTCCCCATATTAACGCATCAATTCATTTACCTCCTTCTATCTCTTTGATTGCATTTTTATCCTTATTCACTACACACCCTTTCCTTGATTTTATGCTCAATTGGTGATATCCATGCATTGATATAATTTCCTAGTGAATGGTTACCTAATATATATTAACATGGTGATAATATTTTCACCTCCATCTATTGTCAAATTTCCCACACCATGATTTAGTCATTGTTTAGAATCCTCTCCATCCCACTCATTATCCTATACCCCTTGGCTTCAACATTTCATTTGAGTACCACCTCATGTTTTTTCATATTTTTTAATGATTATCTACATATTTTTTGTTTTTTTCCTTCCTATATTTATAGTGCTCTATACACCACATTTTCATCATTTCCTTCATCCTTCATATGATGTATTTACTCAATAATGTGTATTTTAGTTCATTATGCTAATTATAGTTAATTTATTTCTTTGTGTCAATCCATGTTGCTTATAGTCTAAGAGCTCCATCCATGAAACTACCATGGTTTCACTTATCCTCCATGTGATGATGTGCATTAACAATGTGTCTCTTATTTAATTAAGCTATTTTTAGCTTCTTTATTTTTGTATTAGTCCACACACACATGATGAACTATCATCATGATCCATTATATCATGGTGCATAATCCTAGTTTTACAACAAATAATAGGTTTCTCTTTACATGTGAAGTTATTTTGAAAATATTTTTCCATTTTTTTTACCATTAACCATATCCCTTTAATCCATCCATCCTTTTTACATGAAATTCATGTTGTCACACCCTATCTTGTTACTAATTTACTTTTACCTTCATAAGTAAATAGGATGGTAAATGAAATCATGAGTTTGATATGCTAGCTAAAAGAATAGAATATTGAAATAGGAATTATGTGAAAGTATTGATAAATGCTTAATATGGCTTTGAAACAGTAAATATGTTTACAATTATTTCTATATGAATATTCTTAGGTTTATAATGCATATGGATTTATTGTGAACATCTAACTATCATTGCAAATGTGTTGATATGTTTGCAAGGACAGGTTCATTCCTACAGGTGGAGGGGAAGTATCACTCAGGAGAAGTGATTGGTCAGATAACCCTTAATGATACCTATATGAGCTTATACATACACACACTCATAGTAGATTGCTTGAGTCAAGTCATAGTGTTGGGAATTGGTAAGTCATCCTTAGCATGCATGTTTGCATTATTAAAGGTCTTGATTATTGTTGAGTGCATTCTTGGATGATGTTTCTACGTTTAGGAGTTCTTCCCTAAGTTACTATGCTTGATTGTATGGTTGGATAAGTGTTTGAGATATATGCCTATATGCATATATATGCACATTTTGATGTATGTGCAATGATGTGATGTCCATACAAGTAGGTCAACATATGCATGAATATGCATATATGTATATAGATATGGTGCTATATGAGTAAATTCTCCATTGTGTGTTTTAATTGATAATTTGATATATATATATAAAATGATTATATATGTATATATAAATATATATGTGTTTGCAAGTATAAATGATAAACCATGCATGAGTACATCGTTTGCATAAGGAAATCAGGTAGATTTATACCATACACATATGTATGTATATATATATATATATTTGATATATCAATCAATCGACGAGAACATAGTTGCTATATACTTTATATATACTTAAATACATGTATATATATATGTAATGTATATATATTGGAATGACCTTGCATTTATATTATTATATAATTGTACATATATATATATGTTATGCATACCTAGTAGTAGAATAGAGGTTGATTGACATAATTAGGTGCTTTGGTCGATAAATTTGAATATAGCACTCATTTTAAAATGCAAAGCTAAGTATTAAGTAGTATTTAAACACCTTGATAAATGCACAAAGGAAACAACATGGAAACATGTAAACAATGAATAAGTGATGCTATTAAAGGGGTAGGTGGATTTGAGTTCAACTAAGAGTCTTTGTACTATGCAACTGCCATAGTCAACATAGAGCATGGGAGGCTATCTTTAGAAGCAACACATGAGCTATAAATAGGTCTAAAGAATTTAAATGCTAAATTTTAGTGAACATGGATAGTGTTGCAAGAAAAGCGCTTGGAGAGTAAAGAAAATGTTGGACCAAGTCAAACAAGAGAAAACATGTATGAAGTTATCATGTAGCTGTGTAAATAATAGAAAGGACATGTGATTGTATTAAATACCTTTTGAATCTGTCAAAACCCATATTGTGAAGGTGGCACCAATTGTGAAAGATTGGAATTGAATAGAAGTCTACTTTTTTTATCAATTTTACTATCACCATTTGATCATGTGTAGATTGAAATAGTCTTAATTTGTTGTCAACCAAAGAGGTCAAGCTATGACATTTTATGTTGAGTACACTCTTTGCTTACCTGCCACCTTTTAGCTGAGTTGCGTGAGTCAACTACATGGATATAGTTGTCAATTTACATTCCTTTTCTGTAGGTTGTGTAGTCTCATTTTTGCTATATAAATAGAGAGGTAGAGCTCTCACTTGGGACACATTCCATTTGCATTCTATTATATTCTATTCTCCATTTCTAGACTATATTATTCTGCAAGTTCATTATGAGTATTTTGAGTGAAGTATATTATCAACTTGAGAGAGAGAGAGAGAGATTTATTGAGACATTACTTGTGAGATCAAAGCAAAGCTAGTTGTTGTTTTGGAAAGTTGTGCAACAATTAGTCAAATGGAAAAGTGTATTATAGGCACGAGAATAATCTTCCTTTATTTTTCTTTGTTTATAAAATATTGATTCATGAATGTTTAATTGGTCTATTGAGATTAATTTCTATAAGGAAAGATAGCATTTTCTTTGAAAAGTAAATAGAAGTTGTTTATGTTGTTTGTGAAGTGCTTGTAATTAGTCCATATTAGGAGGGTTTTGTTTATAATAGGTATTTCTATACTAGATATGATTAAACAAGAATATCTTAAGGGATAATTATAGTGTGAAACATTTCAATGTCACGAAGTGATCTGATATTGTTGGCTTATGATGTTAGTTGTACATCAAAAATTTGGTAGAAATGATAGGATGAGTCATTGCTAATATGTACTTGCATGATCACTTGATCATACTTGAATAAAGATCTTCGGTAGAGTTTTACCTACTAGGTGAGAAATACCTTAAAAATTAGAGTGGCTACTTGACTGAGTTGCATTACACTCTTAGTACAAAGTTATAGTATTGACAATACTAGACTCTTTGTTTAAACGCTTTTAATTAAGGAGGATACACTCTCGAATGGAGTCATCTATAGGTATCATTATTCTTTGATTGAGGTCATTTATGGGAGAGACTACTCTCTTGATGAGAACCACGTAACAAAATGAAGTATTGTTGAATGGAGTTAATTATTTATGAGTATTTAGTCTATGTTAGGAAGAAGCTTATATAGCTATACACTAGATATAAAGTTATACTTGGGACTAGATTGTATTTTGAAGTGAATAGCTTGTTTATGTAAAGATAAGCTCATATGTTATACCTGAGATAGGAACTTCCATTAAAGGGGTAACTTATGCTTAGGATTAATTGGTAGAGTTACCATATTCTTTTGGGTAAAAGGGGAATAGGATATTTCTGAGGTAGAAAAATTACCTATTGGAGGAAGTCATCTACGCATAGTTTAAGAATGATCATAAAACAAACCAAGTTATAGTAGTGTGTATGAATGTGAGGACTGCCACTCAAAGTACTGAGTTTGAATACTTTGGCCAAAGTAGTGCAAGTTTCCATTGTTTACACTGTCATTTCACTATGTTCCTTTTAAGCATTCTAGTTTAGGAATTTTCATACTTGTAGGAGTAGCTACCATATGATTTGTTTTTTTTTTTAGAATAAAACACTAACCTCAGATAGGCATTTTTTATGAGGTTTACCAACCAATCTAATCATCAAAGGGAAGGGCCATCTTGTCATGCATGATAGATGTGTGGGGGACTACATTTGAGTTTGTGGTTGGCGGAAAAGTTCTTGAGTGATGCTTCTCCTCATCTATCAGTAGCCAAGGTTTGCATATTTTTGCACTAGTATCAGGGACAAATGCAGTGTTTACACCAACAAGCAAGGACATTCAAAATGTATGCGTCAATGTGATGACATCAAGACCAATTTGTATAGCTATTTCTAGATGAAGCTCAGAGGAGTTATGCACATATCATGTAGCCATTTTTTATGGAAGAATTTAATCATGAATGATATACTTGAGTTCATTGAATATGTCAACGAGGTTATGGAAAGATTTGTAAAATTACATTGGAATGCAATGAAATTTTTGAAATAGTGTTATTTCAGTTATGTAAGTAATTTACATTATGGAAATAATTTTTTTTATTGCTATGTTTTAGCATAATGATTATTCACTTGAGGTGAAAAACTTGGAAATTTTATTGAGTAGAACACCAAGGTTGTTACATGTGGTATAAGAGCTACTAGGTTCAACACTAGAACCTATGATCACATTATGTAAATAATGTGTAAACCTTATCAAAAGATAATGGTTGAAAAGTTCTTGTGCCAAGATGGCAAGTGGAAACAACAAAAGTAAGATGAGATTCCTAGAAAAATGTTAAGTTTGGGACTAGATAAGAGTTGTCCTTGGAGTTGGAAACTCCTAAAATAACAACTTATGATAATATCCCCTTGGATTGTAGAAGATTATGAAATTAGGCTATTTAGGAAGGTTATGAATGATAATCAATATGTACCTTCACCATACTAAAATTTGGAATGACTCTAACGGATAGAGAGGATTGAAAGAATCTCCCTTATATATAGCAACCTATAGTTGCAAAGAGTAAAAAATTCTTGGGTTTAGTAAGAATACTATGTATCTATAAGTATTTATTATTGGCATAAATTGGAAGATTCAATGAAGTAGATAGTCAATGGAGTTATCCAAGATATTGGATAACTCTTGACAATAAACAATTTTTTTGTAAGGCTAAGATGTTGCAAGAAAGGAGGTAGTACCTTGGAATAAGGGAAAAGATCAGAATTGTTAGAAAAGAGTAATCAATAAAGTGGACATGGTTCCACCAACAAAAGTCAATAAGATAAATTTGGAGTTTAGATTAATATGAGAAAAAGAAACCAAGCAACTTGAGAGTGCTTAAGGTTATGAAGTTACCTAGAAGTGGGACAGAGTCACTTAGAAAGGTGGTTGTGAGAAAGAAACTTGAAAAGGTAAATCATGTTGGCCTGAAAAAGGTTTGGATAGTACTTAGATTGGATGGAGTATAAATTAAAATAACCAATGAGTCAACAAAAACCAACATATGTTTAAAGAGGTTCCAAAATGAAATTGGATATAGAGTGATACTACGTGTCAAAATCAAGAGAAGTTGTAAGGAAACAATGCTCTAAGTTGAAAGGTACATCAATAAAAGAGGCTATGTGGGTATGGATATTCCTCCACAAAAGGATATTGGTATACATGGAAAAGAGAATTGGAATATTAGAGAGCCTCTTAGCTTGCAAAGTTGCTAATTATTTGATAGATCTCTTTATTAATGATCCAAAATGTTTAATCTAACTTTGGAATAAATATATTCAAGGCATGCAATGGAAGCAAGAAATAGGAAATAGTAAGCCTATGACAAGGAATGTTAAATCATTAGAGAAAGAAATTTTTTTCTATGAATTCAACTTTGAGTTGCTTGAATTTTGTGGAAACACTAAGGGGGGAAGAAAGAGAGTGGATTGACTTAGATTAAGTACCCCACCCAATGGAAAATCATAAAAATATTTTTGATTTGGAAGAACTTTTGACTTCTTTGTAAGTATGATGTCAATTAAATCATGTATTTCATGACCACTAGGATAAGGTATTGGAATTTTTGGAGAAAAATAGTGGAACTTAGATCAAGGATTGTGACCTATTATCGCACGATACCTTATTTACATTTTATTGTAAGATCAATTGATATTATCATTGATGCTTTAGAAAAGGATATACAGATTAATTGATCATGAAAGGGAAGATAATTTCCTAAGGAGTAGGTAAGGAAATATCAATATTACTCATGATTTGGAGTTATTAAGGAAACATGAACATGCTTGGTAGTTGGATATATCATTAAAATTTGATATCCTTTGAGAACCAACATGATTGAATATGGATTATTACTTGAAATTCGTACTGATGCTTATCAGGAAAAGTTGGAATGAGCTGAAAATCAGTTTAAAAATTTGAAAATGATCCAAGGACGGAAGAAATCCATAGTATGGATGTCCTAAGATAAATGAGGTTTATCTTCATAAGACTCTTAACCATTATTACTTGGGAAATAAATGTGGTATGATTCCACCAAATAGGTTTTCATTTAGTCAAAGAATACACTATTATGGGATGTAAAAGAACCCATGTACCAATTTTTTTGGAGGATTAAGTAATAAAATGAGGGAATTGATGCCAAATCCAGGACATTTGAATGGAAAAGTGATTTGTTGGATGGAAAACCACTATAATCTAGGAAAAAATAGAGTAAGAGGCTACATAGAATGTGGCAAGATAATGTATAATGTGCCAAGTAATGAAGACAGTATGTCAACATCTGTAAGACATGTTTACTCTAATGAGGTTCTAGAGGGGGAGTGGTTGAACACAAGAGAATTTAACTTGTCTATGTTGTTAGGTTAAACTAGCTCTTGGGTTAGAGTTAGTGGATTAACCATAAGTGGTTTTGAGCCCATGGTTTTTCATGTATGGAAGTCTATATAATGGCTTGGTGACTCCATTGTATGTGTGGCTAATTGAAGCCTCTAGGCTTAACCCAGTTGGGGCTGAGGGTTAATATGAAGATCTTCATTGCTAGTTTTTCCCTAGTTTGGGGTTTTCCAAGGTAAATCCCTTTTTTGTGATTGTGTTCTTGTTCCATGCTTGTTTCTATTCATCTAGTTCCTAACAAGTGGTATAAGAGCTAGGTTTTGGAATTTTCTTTTTGCTTGCATGTGTAGGTTTCTGAGTTGCATGTGCTTGCATGTTGATGCATGTAAGATTTCCTGGTGTTTAATTTTTTGGGTATTTCTTCTGTGAAGATTTCTTAGCTTGAAAAGCTTGAGGAAGTATGAAGGAATCAACTGAAGATTGAGCCTTGGAGAAGTATTGAGCAATTTGATGGATGCATTAATGAAGAAAGTATAAGGGGAGAAGTTTGAGCATGTGTGCAGCTGGAATGTTAATGGAGCAACACAGTGAATGTGCTCATTCTAGTTGTGATGTAGGTCTTGTTTGGCTTTCAAGATGAAGTTGGATTTCTCTCAATTTTTTCAAGATAGAAAGTTGGGAAAGTCTATGCACAATTGGTCGTGGTTGTTGTTGTAAGCATGTTGCCTGGTTAAAGTGTCTGCAGCCAAGGCTAGTTGTAGCAAGAACAAAATTGTAATGGAGTTGTATGTAATTTTTTTATTTTTATTTTTACATGCCTATGGGTTGATGGTTGTAAGACCTGTTATGTGCTTGTGGAGAGGGGGTTTGGTGCTAACCCCAAGACCAAGTTTAAAGGGGGGATTGTTGGGTTAAACTAGCTTTTGGGTTAGAGTTAGTGGATTAACCATAAGTGGTTTTGAGCCCATGGTTTTTCATGTATGTAAGTCTATATAATGGATTGGTGACTCCATTGTATGTGTGGCTAGTTGAAGCCTCCAGGCTCAGCCCAGTTGGGGCTGAGGGTTAATATGAAGATCTTCATTGCTGGTTTTTCCCTAGTTTGGGGTTTTCCAATGTAAATAACTTTGTTGTGATTGTGTTCTTATTCCATGCTTGTTTCTATTCTTCATCTAGTTCCTAAAATATGTCAGTGGAACTAACATAAAATTATGGTGGAAAGACTTACCAAGGTAACCAACACTAGTTGGAAACTTGATTTATGGGATTTCAGTCCTAAGTAATATATTGTGTGAGTTAGTTGCTTAGTATTCCTAAGAAGGTTGTCTCAATTGTGAATGAGCAAATAATGATAGGGTCGTGTGAACCATGATCATACTCTAAGACATTCAATTAAATAAATGTGCAATATATTATTGTTGCCAAGTAGGAAAAAGTGGTAAACCAAATCTTGAATGATTTGTTGAATACTTATAAACTTCTAAGATTGAGGTTTGATCCCTTATATGGAAAGGAAGGTTGAAAAATCTATCAGGATGAAATAGGCTAAGAAATGGGGTTAACCTTAGATCAGAAAGATTTTTAAAAGAAATAGATAATCAAAATGATCATAGAAACTTTGTAGATACAAAAGGTTGAAATATAAAACAATATTGTGATTTTTTGAATTGAAAGGTGTCCAAGAGCAATGATATGCTCAAAATATATAAGTATTCAAGAGAATTACTTCTATGGTAAGGAAAATGGATGTGTAAGTGATGGAAAAACTCGACTACTGAGTTATCTGTAGGTGTAAGTACTAAAGGGAAGGATGGGACCCACAATGTAGTATACAATCCACCGACAATCCTTATCTATTTGGATTACACTAAGGATGAGCTCATTAGCCAATGGGAATGTGTTTGAAAATCATCGTGGTATAGTTGTCATGTAGGATAAGTTCATTTGAGTCTCCATACATCTCCCAAAGTCTAGTCATAAAGGTCACAAGGGATCTCAATACTCTCAACTACCATTTGTATATCAATATCACTATACTATTTATAGCTTCTTTATTTTTGCATTAGTCTATACACAAAATGATGCACTATTATCATGATCCATTCCATCATGGTGCATATCACTAGTTCTACAATAAATAATAGGTTCTATTTGCATGTGAAGTTATTTTGACAATATTTGTCCATTTATTTTCATGATTAACCGTCTCCCTTTAATCCATCCATCCTTTTTCATGAAATTCATGTGTCAGTTTAGTTATAGGACATCCTTGCGAGATGTCATCATCAATCATGTACAATGATGTAATCTAGAAACATATAATGTAAATAATCTAAGTGGCATTAATCAATATGTCCAATCCCCATCCATCATTATTTTTATATCCATGGAATGCACATCATCCCAATATTATTTTTCTCAAGTCATCTTTTATCAACCATGACACATCTTCTCCCATTCCTCTATCTTTTCAAGAGACCTCCTTGGCTTCATTTCACTCAAAAAATATCTTTAGATGTCATCACTTCCATCATCATCCCTTCCTTCTAAGCCACCAGCACATCTACCACCAAAGCTTTACCTCATCCTACTTTTTATTCTTCTTTGACATAATGCCACTTATTTATAACATTGAATTAAAGAGGAGAAAAATGTACAACTAATATTTTCCTAGTACACGCTTGTACAAATTGATTAAATAATTACATAATCAAATTAAATCCCTTTCACCTAATTTTCCCTATGTAATTAAATAATCCAATTATTTAATTAGCTCATTTTCCTTCCCACATGATTAAATAAATTTATTATTTAATTGTACCTATTTCCACCTCACATGGCTAAAATAATTAAACAATATTATTATTTAATTATGTGTATATTCTCTCCACCAACTTCTAAAATAAAGGCTTGGTCTCAAATATACTTGTCCCTCACAATCCTCATGGTTGAAATAGTTTACTATTTTTTGTAAGTACATCCTAGATCTTCACATTCCAACAACCTCCATCATGGCCCTCCATTATCTTATTAATATTAGAGAAGTTATCTCATTCATCCTCTACTATTGATATCTCTATCTATATGGATAAATTAATTGTTAAATCAATTTATCCATACATTCCTTTCAATTTCTTATAAATTTCTTATATTAACTTCATTCTTATTTTAGTGATATTTGAGAATATTGAGATTATTTTAATGTTCGTTTTAAACTTATTTCTTCTTATATTTCTTTTATTCTACTACAATTTTTGTATTCTAATACAATGAACTTATGTCTCTTATTGTGGAATGCAAATTGAAATGAAGAAATAATTTATTTCCTTAGATTCAATTAATGTGCTATGTGAAATTTGTTAAACTCTTGCATTCACAATCAAAAGTTTATCTTTATAGAGCCACTACATTAGGAACCAACCAACCCTATGAATGAATCCAAAATATATCAAAAAACTCAACCATAAAAACAAAATAATAATTACTTATTAATGATTTAATTTTCAATGATACATGATAACTATGTTCCAACAAGCACCTCTATTCAATAATTAATCAAATATCATTCTTTGATACAAATAATTTATTGCAAATTAGCAAAGTCATTAAACATTCTCTTAATATTTTTTATAAAAAAAATGACTATTCTATTGACCCAATGCTACATTCAAATCTAAAAGATTTTTTATATAAATTACAATCAGCTTAACAATTACACCTCCTCTTGGTGTAAGTGCTAGTTTTATATTTGTATTCTTTGCTGAATTGAATATGAAAAATAATAAAATTTTAGAAATTAAAATTTTAAATTTAATTTATGCTACAAAATAAATGGGACCACCCACATTAAAATACTCTCAAATGTTTTAGCAACACCCACTACAATTTTTTAGAAGCCCCTTCCATGGCTTTGCCCTAAGAGGTAATATTGGATTTATGGGAATGCAACTTGGTTCCTAACTTTAAGGAATGACTACCTAGGCACTTGGCATCACCCATTTCATTCCTTCAATGTGTGCCTAGACCTAGAGCTAGTAGTGACCCTTCTTGTATTTGTAACCTACAAGCGATTATGGACCATGCCAATATCTATCAACTTTGGTCTAGCAATAAAGTTGAGGGGAGTTTGTCATTTTTTAGGAGAATTAAAATGATACAATAACTAGCATATATATCTTTTAAAAATATATAATATATATGAAGATATATTCTTGTCAAGGTACCTTTTTTTATATTTAAACCCTAGTGCAGTTATATGTGATAAATTGATTTAAAAAGAGGTGTCTCGAGAAGAATATCTCTCAATGTATTTAATATAGATTTTTAAAAGCTATATATACTAGTAGCATCTATAGTTGTAACATGTAAGATGTTAATTTAATCTCCAACATAATTTAAAGATATGCAATACTTATACTTCTAGATAAACAAAATTTTGTTATTTTAAAATAATTTTTAAAATGTGACTTACACCCTCCAAAAAAATACACTTTAAATATACATGAAAGTAATATTACTCACACATGTGTAAATACTAATAACATTATAGCTTATTAAATTATCTTAAAATAACATGAATTATATATTTTTAGAGGATTATATATATCAGGGTCATGGTTAGGGTTAGACTTAGGATTAGAAGTAAGTATAGTATTCAAATTATAGCTAAGGTTAAGGTTAGAATTAGGCTAAGGTTAAAACTATACTATGGGAAAGAGTGAGAATCAAGGTGAGGATTATAGTTAAGACTAAGGTTAGGATTATAGTGAGAATTATGGTTAGGGAACTAGAATTATAATAAGAGTTATGATTATAATTATGGTTAGACTTAAGGTTAGGGTTACACAAAGGGCTTAAATTTAGAATAGAAATAAGTTTAGCATTAGGTTTAGAATTAGGATTAATGTTAGGCTTAGAATTAGGGGTATAATAAAAATTAGGGTTGGGTTAGAGTTAGAAATATGATTAAAATTATGATTAAAATCAAGATTATGGTTAGGTTTATTTTTATATTTAGATGTTAGAATTAGGGTTAGGATTAAGGTGAATTTTAGGGTTAGTGTTAAAAATTTTAGGGTCAAGGTTAGGGTATATAGTAAGTGTTAGGTTTAGATTTAGTAGGGTTTGGGTTAGAATTATGATTAGTGTTAGGCTAAGGTTTAGAATTAGGGTTAATATTAGAATTAAAACTAAGTTTAGGGTTAGGGTTAAAATTAGGGCTACCCTTAAGATTATAATTATGGTTAAGGTTAAGGTTAGAATAGAATTAGGGTTAGCATTACAATTAGTTTGAAGGTTAGGGTTGGAGTAGAAATTATATGATTTGAATAAAATTTATAATTAGAATTAGAATTAGGGTTAGGTTAGGATTGATTTTAGAATTATAATAAAAAATTAGTTTTATGATTAAATTATTATTTTGATTAAATATAATTATAATGATAAAAAATTAATTCTAATATATTTTAAGGTTTTTATAAATGTAGAAGAGGAGATTCAACACCCTCAAGAAAATGAGGCCTCAAGGAGTGAATGGCCCTCAACTACCTCAAAGATCAAAGCTCAAGTGACGTGATAAAGTGATAAAAGCTGGTTGTTTATATAGAAGTAAAATTAAAGAGTCCCAAAAATAGAAAGAATGGGTCACAAAGGTCCATTGGAAAAACTAACAAGCTCTCATTCAAGGACAACAATAGACATGCGCATTGTGAATGTCCTTGTCACATGCTGGCATCTCATATGGATAAAAAGTTGAGACTGTCACATAAGAATAGTAAGGAACTACTAACAATATGATAATCAAACTCCTAAGATTTGGGAGATAAAAATACCATAAATTTTTTAAAATAGACTAAAAAATATAAAATGAATGATAAAAGAAGAACAAAGTAAGAAAATACTCACAAAAAGTTTGAGAATGAAGCCTCTAACAAAGATGTTCCCTCAATACCTATACACATAAGATTGAGAGAAGATATTGGGGTTGTTTAAGGACTTTACTTATTCAAACCCATGCATTGGTGTTTCCACCTCCATAGACAACTAGATATGATCAAGATAGTGAATTGGAGATTTTTTGCACCATAATTTTTTCTAGCACTTCTAGGGTTTTTCACCTAAAAGGAGAAAGAAGGGCTAGAGAATCTAGCTAGTTCATTCAATCTAAGATTTGTATGATGTTATTATATATAAATGTAATGTTATAGATGTGGTTAATTGATGAAATTGATTGATTAATGAATGGAAACCAAGGAAATGTAACTTGTTTGAAAACACATTGTGTAATGCAACTTGTTTAAAAAGATAGTGTAATGCAACAATGAACTAGAAATGAATGCAAAACTTAAAATAACTGAACCAAACTAAAAGTGTGCACTTGGAATATGGATGAAGACTAGAAATGGATTCTAGAATGCTATTGATGCTGATTTCTAGGCCTAGTGGCACTCATTCACCATTCTAGGAAAATTAGTCCCAATTCTACAAAACTGAGTCGAAACCTATTTTTGACAAAAGGGTACCCAAGGTGAAGACACAATAGTGGTTTACAATTTTATGGTGGAAGGAAAATAAGAAAAAAATGACCCCATGCAAAAAAAATAGTTTTAGGGGTTAAAATGAACTTGTAGGTTCAAGCAAACCCATTAAATATTTGGCCCACATTTCTCGCCCAAAAAAACACACAAAATGCAAAAGGAAAGGGGGTTCACTTGAACTTGGGTTCGAGAAAATCTCCATTTTCCCTCATTCTCCCCCTCAGACAATTTGAAATTCTATATTTTTATGCTTTGAAGCTCGGGTTAAAGGTGAAAATAGAGAAGACTTCACAAAAGCAATTGGAATTAGGTAGTCCTTGGAATGAGCTATCCAATGACTATAATTTTAATATGTTTTGGTTTTATAAATGTATTTGATTTTTTAGTTTTATTAAACATAGGTTTATCACTTAAAATCAATCTCTCTATTCTGCAAATGTGGAAAAATAGAGGATTATCTAAAAAAAATTGAAAAATATGAGTGCACCAAATATTGAAGTCCTTGATCTAGAAATTTTTTTTTTTTTTGATACATACAAGAAAACTTACGCATTATACGGTCGTGCAATGTCTAAATTGTAATTGGTTTGACTTCGAAACCTGATTAAAAATAAAATTCAATAAAAAAGATCTAACCAAGTGGAAGCACTAGATATCTTAGTTACAATTCTAAATTTGAAAGAATTAGAATTTTATCCTTCATGGAAAAAAAGTTATGCAGTATACAGTGAGCGTCACTTTTTAAAAATGTTGTTTTTCTGAATAAAACTAGTTTTCAAGGGAGATGGAAAAGGAAGTGCAATTTGATTCCAAAAAAATTGAAAAACATATATTTAGAATCTACAGAGAAAATTTCATGAAACTCTAGTTTGCATCATCTTCAAATTTCTCACAATTTAGCCGCTATAGGTGCCTATATGTGAAGATTTAGTTAAAAAAATTATTTCAGTGTCTGATTTGGCCAAAAATTGTAAACCACTATTGTGGGATCACCCCCCAAAAATGAAAAAAACTAAAAATTGACCTTGGAGTGGCACTCATTCACCATCATGGTGAATGATTCCACTTTTGAATTTTTGTATTTTCAAAAGTGGATTCTAAAGCTTCCAATCTGCACTTGGGCTTTATATAGGTGTCTGCTTCTGGAACTATTAGATTCAGGTCTGAAAGTCACTTTTTGTTGATATTTTGACTTTTTTAATGAAGATAAGACTTGAATAACCTTTCAACTTTATCCTTAATGATTTCCAAGCTTCCAAGAGTCTTAAATCTGCAAACACACAAGAAGAGAAGAATAAATTTTGGATGTCAGGGAATGGAGTTTTGTCTTGGTCAAATCCCTTTTAGGTAATTAAACTTAAATGATGAAAGAAATGAATGAAACATGTAATAATGGAGTTGATTACATTTCCATGATGTTTGATCTTAGATTTTTGCAACAAAACATGGAGGATCTTCCCTTGAAAGTCTGGAAGTTGATGTCTTAATGCCTTGAAATGATAAAACCCTAAGTTGCTTGACTTGAGATGGAAGATTGGTGAATGAATAATGAAGAATGAATGAGTTAAAAGACTTATTTTTATAGGAATTTCACCTATTTTATTTGTTAATACCTCATCGTAGGCCAACATGAAGTAATATTAAACTTAAATTTCACTTTTTTTTTACCACTCAAAGGTCAAAATTGAGCCAAATGGGACTCATTTACCACACATGGTGAATGGATCCCACCTGGATGGGATTGATTCACTATGCATGGTGAATAGGTCCCACAGGGACCAATTTGATAGCTAGGAAGCTAGGAGATAAGGAAATAAGGTTAAAAATCCTACTTTTTTAGGTATTTGATCAATTTTAGCCTTAGGATGCACAATATGGGTTAATATGGGACAATTAGTCATGATGTGAATGTCAAATAGGTCTTGGGACACATAAATCAATGTAAAAGTGTGATTAAATACACTTTACAACACTAAAATGAGGTCCACATAGCTGAGGAAGGCACAAGAACCAATGTGAATGTGCAAGACACATTACAACACTACTTTAACATTAAGTTAAAGTTACAAGCCTTCTAGATTGATGTGATAATGTTATTAAACACATTTAATAATGTTGAATTATGGAGAAATAGGTTCATTAAGTCTAGCAAAGCGTGAAAGCATCTTACAACACTTTACAACACCTTTACAAGACATTGTTGAAAGCATATTATTCAATTTATAAGGGTCCAAGACCGAGTGTGGATGCATAAAATGCCTCGCACCACCAAAATCAAGGCCTCATTAAGTTCATTTTATCATGATTTAATCCCATGTTAGGAAAAGGCTCCTTTTTTTCTACGGTGCAGATAGAAATAAAATAGTCAAGATAAAGAAAACATAGAAGTGCTAGAATAACATGTTAACAAAGTGAAGAGACTATGGTTACCTTCCTTTATCAAGTGAGAATATTGAAAGGAAGAAGTGTTGACATAGGCAGACCGTATAGCGCGTAACTCTTTTTGTTGGATCAAGGACTTCAATATCTAGTGCACTAATATTTTTCAATTTTTTTTTTGATAATCTTCTATTTTTCCACATGTGTAGAATAGAGAGCTTGATTTTCAGTGAAAAACCTACATTCACAAGAAATAAAAATAAAAATAATAATCAAATTGAATTTATTTAAAATTATACTTTTTGGGAAGCTTATAATAAGGACTAAATACTTACAAAAAATAAATTTTAAATGAATTCATTTAATCCCCCAAAAGGTAAATTAAAAGTGGTTTTTTATCAACATTTTGATAGGTGTAAAGGAGACTTTGTTATAGGTATGGTTTAAAACTAGCGAGGTTCTATCCAAGGGGGTTTGATCTAAGGTATTTTTATCAAACCCTCTTCAATTGGAATGATTTAAATGAAAATTTTTAAGACTTAAATCATTATATTTTCTAAAACTATGTGATTTTAGAAAAAATCAGAATCTACTAGAAATTGTAAACCAGCTTTGTGGTATCACCCTTGTCAACACTTAGGAAGATTGCTACATATATTTGTGAGATTGTTGTTTGGCACTGGTTGTAATTGATCAAAACACTCTATTTGGGTTGTCATTGGTGTATGGTGGTTTTATTAATGGTCATGTCATGTCATTGATGTTCTTGATGTTCTTGGGTGGATGTCATGTGTTGTTTGATGACAATTAAAGTTGTATTGTGTATGGTTATTGTCAGTAAAGATGATATCATGATGATATATTAAGATGAGGATTAAAAGTATTAAGGTGAGGATAGAAGCATTAATATAAGGAATTGAAGGATTTCTGATGGTGGAGAGATTTTGTTGATGATCTATAGTATGTTGTATTCTCTCTCATGTTCTTCTTGAGGAAGTATGTGTTACTGCAAGGTTGTTCTAGTCACCATAAGTTGATGAAAAACTTCTACTATAGGATGTTTTTATGAAGACTATTTGGGAGAATTCCTCACATTCCTCTACTATTGAATATATGGTCTTATAGTTTGGGATTCAAAGTTTGTGCTATTTGGATATTACACTCCTATCTTTCTAGGTCACTTATGTTGTCAAGGAGGTTTCTAGTATTTGTAGTGCATTGGCAGTTTTGTTGGTTGTTTGCACTAGTCCAAAAAATGCTCTATATTTCTTTGCATTGATGTTTTTCCTCCTATGGCTTGGTGTACGTACTCTTAGTGGTTGTGCAGTGCCTTAATTTAGTTTTTATGGGATAGTGTATACTACAAGTTTATATGTTAATGTTCTATTTGATGGTTGTGCATTCAATGATTCTAAGATGAAGTATTCTTTTTTTGTTTAGTTCACAATGGATGTTTGTGGCTTGGAAATGTGAAAGAAGTATCGAGAATGGTTTTTGGATGTTCATGGAAAATTTCTTTATGGTCTGCACATCAATTCTTGAACTCTTTGATGCCACATATTGCTTTGAGTTGGATTTCTAGGTAATTTGTGGATATCTGGCTGAAAAGGCTTGTTCTCTTGCTTGCACTATGTTCTTGAGGGTTTGTTCCAGCATATGAAGTTATGTTAAGATATATTTAGGTCCTAACCTATCTTTTTGAGGACCAAATTGAGTAAATTCACTTGCAAGTATGTTTTTGAGTCGACTACTAATGTGCTACATGTTTCATCCTCACATTTCCTTTTTGCCAACTTGGGTTGATGTGCACCAGTGTATGAGTTATTTGGGATGACTTTGGAAGATGTAATCAGGTTTTTTTAGGTCCTCTATATATTTTGGATAAGACCACATTATGTCTTTATGGTTGAATTTTTCAAATAATTATTTTTATTCTTTTTGGCTAGCCTAATTGATGTTTTTGAGATATTGTAGAGGATATAAATGCAAGAAAATTTTACTTGCAAGATGTGAGAGTGTTGGGTATGGAATGAAATAGTGATTTGTGAAAAGAAAAGAGAAATTATCTTTAACACCTCAACTTTAGTAGAGTGTATTGTTGACATATGTTGTAACTTCTATACCTTCATGTATCCTGTTTTAAGATAGTCATTCTCATTAGGTCCTTGTAATTTTTAGCTTGCACTATGGTTGTGGACCTCACTACTACAAGTCATTTGTATCTTTCCATAAGTTTGTCTACCTTATCCTACAAGTCATAAGGTAGTGAGCCTTAACAAATTATAATTTTGTAGGAAATGAGCTTTTATATTGAGAGATTTCTCTTTGTGGTTTTTCCCTTCTTTGGTAACCAAGATGGCAAATGATGGAGCTTACAAAGGTCCTAGGTTTGATGGGACACATTACACCTTTTGGAAGTTGAGAATGGAAAGCCATCTAAATTCTTTAGGGTTTGGTGTTTGGAAATTTATCAAGGATGGTTATACTAATTCTACTACTCCTTTAATAGATCCAATTAAGATGAGGTTGTATGAGAACAATACCAAGGATAATAATTCTATCTTAACTGTAGATTAGATGATTAAAAAAATTTAAAGGTCATGAGTTGTAGTTCTACTAAGGATTTCTAAGGAAAAACTAGCAAAATTTATGAAGGATATATTAAAGTGAAGAAAGACAAGATGAAAATCTTCAAGATAAAATTTGAGACCCTGAGAATGACAAAGGATGAAGATATTACTAGTTATATGCTTTGGGTGGATGAAGTAGTTACTGGAATCAGAGGTCTTGGTGGATAAGTAAAAGATGATATTGTGAAGAAGGTTTTGAGATCTCTCCCTAAATTCTATAGGACCAAAAGGTTTTTTCTATTGAGGAGTCTAAGGAATTGAATAAGTATTCAATAGATGAAATTTTTAGTGCCCTCACAACCTTTGAGATGAGAGAATTTAACAAAGATATACCAAAAAAGGAAGCTACATTAAAAAACAATAAAAAGGTGGAAGATTAAATTTAAAATCTGAATGATGAATTCAAATGATGAGGTAGAATAAAAAAATTTCAAAATATTTAAGAAAGACACTGATAAAAATAGAGGTGGGTTACCTTTCAAGTGTTTCAATTGTGGGAAAATTGGTCATTTTCCTCCTAAATGTCCTTTTAAAGAATTAAAGGATATCAACAAATGAGAGAATTTCAAAAGAAATCTTTACTCCATGGAGAATAGTTATTCTTTAGAATATGAGGATCATGATGATGAAACACTTTTCATGGCCTTGAAAGTTGGTGAAAAAAATAGTGATATTGGAAAATGTAAAGAGTCTGGTACCTTGCAAGCTAACAAAGATAATGTGAAATCAATGGTTGTATGGACTACTTTTCATGGAAAAGAAGTAATATATTCTTAGGTAATTAATAGTGGTTTCTCTAACCACATGACTAGTGACAAGGGAAAGTTCATCAACCTTGAGAAGTGGAATGGTGGAGTGATCAAGTTTGGTGGTGAGTCAACATAAATTTGTGGAAAGGGTACTATAAATTTATTGATTGAAAGAGAAAGATTGATGATATCCTCTATGTCAAAGGTTTGAAGCATAATTTTCTTAGTGTCATTCAAATGTGTAATAAAGGTTACAACCTTATATTTCATGCCAAAGGTTGTGAGATTAGGAGGGAAAGGTTTGGAAGATTAGTTGTCAAAGGTATTAGGACAAATGGAAATGTCTATCATCTAAAGAAGCATCAAATGGGAAAAAAAAGAAATAAAAATATCAAGGTCGAAGTACCTTTGAGTATCCTAACAATTAAGGTAGATCCTACAATTGAACACATGGGATTTGAAGCAACATTTAATGATATGTTTTCTTCAAAACTGGTTCTAGAGTCAATGGAATCTATTTAGGTTGGGACATCAATTCAAATGTTTGGGAAATATATTTTAAAGGAAAATTTTAGTCTACTCTTGAAGATATAAATGAAGCAAGAGCACTAAATTAGGAATATGAGAGCTTGCTTGAAAGATTAAAGGAGACAATTTTCAAATTGAAGGCACAAGATGGAGAATCAAAAGAAGAAATTGGCAACTGAAAGCTCAAATAGATGGAGGTAAAGAATGTGAAATTAAACTCAAGGAGGCATAGGATGTGATCTTTAATTTGAAATTTAATGTTGAAGAAAGAAAAAGGATTATATATTGCTTCAGTGATAAAACTATTGAATGTTCAAAACTTGAAGACAAGGTTGTTTCCTTGAGAAAAGAACTTTAAAAAGCTAAATAAAAAACTAACAAAGGAGGTTCTAAAATCCTTCAAGAGTTGATTAACCATCAAAATCCATCAATAGAAAAATATGATCTTGGATTTGAAAAAGGGAAAAGTCCCATAACCAACGCATATGCAAACTTGTTTGATAACTTCAAAGTAGAAGGAAAGTCTAGTACAAAGGAGGATAAATTTTGCACAAAAGATTCTAAGAAGAATGCCTATAGAGATGTAAAAAATATTGAGATAGCAAGAAAGAAGGTGGATTCACTCCTATTTAGAGACAAAGAAATTTCATAAGTCCTCCACCTACCAAACAACATGCACCTTCAATCAATCCTTTCAAGAGTATTGTTTTTCTTGCAATAATTTTGGGCATAAGGTTGTTGATTGTAGATCTAGATAAAACGAGATGATAACATGGGTAGAAGATCATTTGTGCCACAAAGATGTAGGAGTTTATGGTGAAATCCTCAACACCCTAGGATAACTTGCAAGATGAAATAACTTCCACAAGAGAGATGACAAAAATATTATGAGCTATAATTGTGGATGCAAGTGCTAGAATTAGCTTTATTGTTATTCATAGATTGATGCTTGAATTGATTATGTACATATGAACCCTTTCTTATATAGGAAAGGGTGATGATGTAATGACATTACATGAGTGTGTCATGACTAAATGAAATAACTCAATATTAAATGACCTAGGACACATACATTTAATAAAAGAAAAATATATAAGATATGATAAGATCTTATCTAGACAACTAAGACTTCCCGAAAAAACTAGGACCTAAGTGAAGTTAACAATGTAAATAGGACCTACTAATGACTACATAGGTTAAAAACCTATTTACACCAACACCCCCCTTAAGTACAACTTAGGGAGTACTTATGCAAATGACACAAATATGGGTCCCAATTACAAGGACATGTTAGGTACCCATGTACAAATACAATGCAATCTCTCACAAATAGAGAAAGGGAGAAAACCCAGTGGAACAAAAAATCCTCTCTAAAAGAGAGAGAAAAAAAAATGATCCTAATGATGCATGAGAAGAAAAAAACCCCATTTGAGGAAATATTCCCCCCCATAAGAGAGAAGAAGAGAGACCAAATAACCCCCCCTCAATATAGAGTCTCCTACAAGGATGTTAGATGCTCAGAAATGAATGTTGAAGATGATCCATGATAATTGAAAAATGTTCCTCCCCTTGGGAATAAACAAGACCAAGATGTGTTGTTGAAAGAATGAATAAGGAACCTTTTGTTGTGTTGTCATTGATGCCAACAATTTTTGTTGTCAATTTTACCTGATTTGATAAAATAGTTTTGTTTCATCTGGATCTGTTAATTTGGTTTGGATTCACTCATGTTTCAAGATCATCTTTTGTGGTCACATTATGATGTTTGGGACTACTCAATACTCCTAACTTCAAGGTTTCAATAGTTTTGGTTAATTTGGCTGAAAGTTACAAGTGACAAAAGTTCAAAAAACTATATTTTGGTGTATACTATATAGGTTGATGAAAGTTATTTGGTCCACATTCCTTTGGTGTTTTTTAGACTTTACAAATTTGGGAGAATGTTTACAAGTGTTAGCATTTCACATATTCCAAATGGAAAATTATTATATGCTTACATGAATATCGATGCTAGGTGGATTGTCTTATTTTGTGGTCAAGTCAATTCTTGGCCGATTGAATGCTTAAAGTTATGCTATGAAGATTAACATGTATTGCAAATATTATGGGGATCTATTTTAGATTTGTGTTGACCTTAATTCAACTTTTGCACATTTTTTTTAGCATGAAGAGTTTGTCTCCATGTATGAAGCCAATAAAGTATTTTTAATTGAAATGAGGCTATATCTAATTAGACTAGCCTAATTGATGTATGCAAAAGTAATAAGGTATATATGTGAAACTGTATAGTGTCACAAAAAGAAGAGTGATGTGAGCTACAAAATATAGGATGTGTGTGTGAGATCTGATTTTATGTATACTTGTGAATTCATACGTGTGAAGTCAAAGTAAGTGCATAATTGAAGTATATGTTGAACGATTGTAAAGAAGAGTAGTATTTTATTTTTAGAACTTCATTGGAACTAAATTCAAGACAAGAAAGGTGCATTTTGTATTGAATTTCACTCCTTGGTTGTGTAGCCATTTTGTTTTGTATCTATTTTTAGGCCATGAGCCTTTTAAGGACAGTGATTCCTGGTAGTGAGCCCTATAATATCTTATAACTAGTTATAATATATTGTGAGTTAATCCTCACTGTGGTTTTTCTCTTCTTGGGCTTTCCACTTAAAAATCCTTGTATTTATGTGTTATGTTGTGTTCTGATTTTCTTCATGTACTCTTTCACTACTACAGTTAAATATGTTTTGATAATTGGATGGATTATGACTAATTCTTTTAATATAATACTGATTCACCCCCCCTCTCAGTATTCTAGGTGTTCAACAATTGGTATCAGAGCTTCATTCTTTTGAAAACCCTAACAACTTGAGGAAGATCTTGGAGGTTGAACACATGGCTGATCAAAGGTATCCTATACCTCCAGAAGAAATTTTTGGAATTGAATTTGAAGAAGAATATTGCATGTTTGAAAAAGAACTCAAAACTATTCTTGAAGATCTATATAAATTTGAAAATGAGAACAAAAGTTTCAAGGAAAGCCTTGGAGAAGCAAATGAACATATCAGAAAGCTGAGAGAAAAAATCAAGAAGTTCAAAGAGAGACATAGGAAAGTTAATGAACAATTAAAGAAGGAAAATGAAGACATCACTAGACTAAAAGTACAAGTGGAAGAAAAAAAGAGAATTGAAGATGTAGACACTTAAAAATATCTTGAATGATATCATGCACTTGAATCAGATATACTAGTATCATGTCTTCCTAAAACCCATCCTCTTTTCACTTAATTGATTAAATTAGCCTAGCTATTTAATTAATTATGTCATTTTCATCTATTTGTCTAATTATTCTAATCGGGTTAATTCACACCCTATCATAGGCGATCCCACAATAGTGGTTTACAATTTTTGGCCAAACTGGACACTAAAATTATTATTTTTAACTAAATCTTCACATTCGGGCACCTATAGCGGCTAAAATGTGAGGAATTTGAAGATGGTGTAAACTAGATTCTTATCAATTTTTTTCTATAGATTCTAAAAATATTTTTTTCAAAATTTTTGGGATCAGATTCCACTTCTTTTTCCTTCAACCATGAAAACTAGGTTTTTCCAGAAAACAACATTTTTAAAAGGTGACACACACCGTATAATGCATAACTTTTTTTCCATGAAGGATAAAATTCTAAATCTTTAAAATTTAGATTTGTAACTCGAATATCTAGTGATTCCACTTGGTTAGATAGTTTTTTATTGAATAATTTTTCCTTAATCAAGTTTCAAATTCAAACTAATTACAATTTAGACACAGCGCGACCGTATAACGTGTAACTTTTTTTGTATATATCAAAATTCAATTTATTTATTTTTGTTGGATCAAGGACTTCAATATCTGGTGCACTCATATTTTTTAATTTTTTAATTTTGATAATCTACTATTTTTCCACATGTGAAGAACAAAGACATTCATTTTCGAACGATGAAAAACCTATGTTTAATAAAACTAAAAAGAAAATACATAACAAAACCAAAACATATTAAAATTATATTCATTGGATAGCTCATTCTGAGGAATACCATAATCATTTTGAAATAAATTTTAAATGAATTCATTTGATCCCCCAAAAGCTAAATCAAAAGTGATTTTTTATCAACATTTTGATAGGTGTAAAGGAGACTCATTTATAGGTATGGTTTAAAACTAGAAAGGTTCTATCCAAGGGGTTTTGATCTAAGGTGATTTGATCAAACCATATTCAATTGGAATCCTTAAAATGGAGATTTTTAAGGCTTAAATCATTATATTTTCTAAAAATATGTGATTTCAACAAATATCAGCTCCTCTCAGAAATTGTAAACCACTATTGTGGCAACACCTTCATGCTAACATTTAGTCTTATTAAATTAAATACATCTAGTTATTTAATTTAAATCTCTAACTCCTCTTATTTATTTAAATAACACTAAGTTATTTAATAATCATATCACTTTCCCCTTTTCATTAAATCATTTTATTTAATGAATATTGTCTAATTCCCCTATTGGCACAATTAAAACTAAATCTAATCTTCCCACTTTCAAGGGAATATTCCTCCTTTGCACATTCCTCCAAAATGAATATTCCCATGGAATATTCATTCCCCTTTTTCGCACATTAAAACTTTGTTTTAATTTGCTAAATATCTAATTTTCCCCACCCATGAGAATATTCCAAAGAATATTCTCTTTCTTCACTCATTTGAAAAAATGAATTTTCTTCCGTATAACAAACTTTCAACAAAGCTTTTTGTGCAAGTTAAATTGAAAGTGTGTTTTTTTGGAAGAATATGAGCCCTTGATTCTTTCCTTGATCCATGTGATCATTGATTCTCATCCATTGATGAGAATCCATGATCCATGTTTTATCTTTCCTCCAATTTTGACCATTCATTAACCTTTTTTAATCTTAAACCTTCATTTCTCATTTTGTCCTATAAACAAGTCACTATTTGGAGACAAAGGGATCACCTTTTAAGAGAAAACTTATATTGTTAAAATCACTTTAACTTGCATTCATATTTATCACTTGGGTATGTGCAAAATCATGAGGGGCCAAAAAGTGGTAATATTATGAATATTTGTAGGGTATGTGGCTGACAACTTTATTTTTATCCAAAATTGATGAAACGAAAAGGGTTTTTAGAGGAGATTCTCAGCTTTCCACCAATATAAATTATGGTTTAATTTGAATTTAATAAATAATTATTATTTATTTTCTATTAGAATTATGACTAAAGTCCTAATCGATAGGCTGATTGAAAAACATCTATAAATTTCAAATGGTATCACATTTTTTTAATCAAAAACATGCATCACATTCTATGCTTCACATACTATAGGATTAAAAAAATTAAATTAAATTTCATGAAGTTTTGACCAAGTTAAGGTGGTTAGACATACAAGTTTTTATATTTTTTAAAATTTGTAATAAAAAAATCATATTTAATTATTTACTTGGAAAAAAATTACAAAAAAATATGCATCACATCCAGACATGAGTCCTCTACTTACATATAAAATTTTATAAAAAAATATTATAATTTTATTATGGTTAGGGTGGTCAGACAGACACCTACTTCTTATTTTTCCCTAAAATTTAAGTACTGCATTGAAATTTCAAATTTTCACCAAATAGATTTATTTATTTTTAAATAAACCTAGTAGTTTAGAAACTACATTCAATTTTCTACAGATTCTATTCTTACATTTTTTGAAATAATATAGATAAATTATTCAAATTTTTACATCAAGTTTCCTAACACTGATTTTTCTGAATTTTTTGCCACTTAAGGGCCTTTTTTTCCATGATGATCCTGCACATACCTATTAAAATCCATAAAATAGATTATAACCCAGAATCAATTGAAAGAGTTAGAAACATATATTGTAAATGCAAAAGCAATTGAAACAACATAACAACGATACCAAGAGATTGATGTGAAATGCTCGAATGGCAAAATAGCATCAGATAACTATCTCCAATATCAAATGAAAATACAAGCTAGGTAGCATGCTTATATAGACTAGAGAGAGGGAAGAGCTGGCAACACCAACCAATGAGGAGCAACCATCTATCATACTAAAGATAGTAAAGTATCTTCCCAAGATAGCCAATGGATGCTCACATGTAGGAAGGTGACACCTCATAATCCTCTCACCTAATTAAACATGCTTTATTAACCTAAGCAAGCTTAAATAAATGTGTAGGAAAAACCTTATAATAAGGAATAAAAAACCTACACTAACACCCCCCCTTAAGCATAGCTTAGGTGGGTACAGAGATAGGTCCCGACAAATCAAGCCTGATGAGGTACCCATGTACAATGAAATCCCCCCCCCAAAGGATAAGGAAAGAAAGAAGGATCTAAGAAGCCCCCTAAAAGGATGACACCTGCCGCACCCCAAGCAAAGCTCGTAAATGAATGAACTTGATCTCAATGAAGGGTTTGGTGAAGATTTCAGTTGTCTAATCTAATGTTGAACAATACTGAAGATCAAGAACCTGCTCATGAATCAACTCTCAAATGTAGTGCATGTAAATCTCAATGTGTTTGGTCCACTAATGATGGACTGGATTGCGAGAGATCTAAATAGCACTCTGGTTATCACAAAACATGATTGTAGGCTTCCGAAAGGAAATGCCAAACTCAGTGAGAATGTGTTGAAGCCAAATGGCCTCAGTAGCAACATTAACTGCTCCTCGATACTCAGCCTTTGTAAATAAAGAGCAATAGCAAACTGCTTCTTGCTCAACCAAGAAATTGGACCAGAACCAAGAGAGAAGCAATACCCTGAAGTAGACTTGCAATCCTGAGAATCACCTGCCCAATCTGATTCTGTGTATCCCACCAAGTCAATATCCATGCCTACTGCAAAATGAATCCCATAACTGTGAGTGCCCTGTACATAGTGAAGAATTTGCTTAGCTGCTTTCCAATGCAACTCATGTGGCTCTTGCATGAACCTGGAGACCAGGCCCACTACATAAGAAATATCAGGCCTCATGTGAGTCAAGTATATGAGACTCCCAACTAATTGGTGATACAAAGTAGCATCTACCAACTTAGGTGAAGCACAAGAAGCCTCAAGTTTGACCCTTGATAGAAATGGAGTTGGCGCAGGCTTACAATCAGCCATGCAAAATCGAGAGAGCATATCAAGAGCATACTTGGGCTGAGAAAGAAAGATACTAGCCAAATACTGTGTAATCTCAATGCCCAAGAAATAGTGAAGAAGACCCAAGTCAGACATCAGAAAATGATCATGAAGGGTAGTTTTCACTGCCTTGATGGTGGATGAGGAAATCCCTGTAATCAACAAGTCATCAACATAGAGAACAAGGAAAGTGAGAGTATCATCCTACTGCAAAATGTAGACGTTCGAATCAGAATGGCACCGAGTGAACCTAACTGATAGAAGAAAGGAGTCCATCTTGGCACACTAGGCTCGTGGGGCTTGTTTAAGACCATAGAGAGACTTCCAAAGTCAGCAAACAAGTGAAGGATCCTGGATGAACCCCTATGGCTGCTCCATATATATCTCCTCTTGAAGGTCACCGTGAAGAAAGGCACTCTTCACATCCATCTAATGAACATCCCAACGATGGGCTGCAACAATGTTAAGGACAAGTCAAATTGAAGTCATCTTGGCAACCGACGCAAAAGTCTTAGAGTAGTCAATCCCAGGAACTTGGGAGAATCCTTTTGTGACCAAGCGAGCCTTATGTTTGTCAATTGACCCATCTGTAACAAATTTTGTTTGATAAACCTACTTGCATCGAACAAGTTTTCTTCCCTTAGGAAGTGGGACTAAATCCCAAGTATGGTTCCTTTCCAAGGAGCTGAACTCTTCCTGCATAGCAGCATCCCACTCAGGGACACCAGAAGCTTCCCTAAAGAATTGTGGATCAAAAGCTGAAGCAAAGAAGAGATGAGGAGCCTGCTCGAACTATGACCTTGTTCATCTTGCATCTGAAGGATCACCGACCCAATCACCTGCTGACTCCAAAGTCTGATGAGCCCAAAGAGGCCCAGTGGTAGGAGAATTTAGAGGAGAATCATCATCCTCTGAATGATGATTAAGAGAGGAGGAAGATGAACCCTTATCATCACCATCTAAAGTGGAGGAAGAAAACTCCTCAGGAGGATTTTGATCCTTGGAAGAACTATCATCATGAAGTCATAGTGTCTCCATGGGAATGAAGGATGGAGAAGTGGTAGAAGAAGTATCTTCCTCAAACTGAACACTCCTCTCAACGAAGAGCTCATGTGTGGTAGGGTGGAGTAGCCTATAGCCTTTAACACCATCTAGATAGCCAACAAATATGCAAGGCCTACTCTGCGGATCCATTGCCTTGTGTTTCTTTGCTAGAATGTGGGCCCATACAAGAGACCCAAACACTCAGAAGTGCTTGACTGTGGGTTTTCGACCGGTCCAAGCTTGAAAAGGAGTTACCCCCTTCACAGCTCGGTGAGGAACCTAGTTCTGGATATAACATGCATAGTTGATGGCCTCTACCCAATACTAAGATGCCAATGATTTGGAGTGGATCATGCAATTGGCCATTTCCTTCAATGACCGATTCTTTCATTTTGCAACTCCATTTTGTTGTGGACTGTAGGGAACTATGTGCTGAAGATTAATACCCTCTGAGGCACAAAATTGCTCAAACCTTTGGTTGACATATTCCCCGCCATTATTGGTGCGTAGAACCTTGACAACCTTCCCAGATTGTTTCTTTGCAAAAGCTTTAAATTCCTGAAAAGACTCAAAGACTTCAAACTTTTGTTTGAGAAAATATACAAAGGTGTATCAAGAAAGATCATCAATGAAGGTCAATACATATCTAGCTCTACTGAATGAAGGATGCTGAAATGGACCAGACAAATCACTGTGTACTAACTCCAAGAGTTGTGTGGCTCTCCATGCTTTGCCTTTGTCAAATTTTTCTTCAGGATTCTTGCCAAGAATGTAGCCTTGACAAACTCCATCAGAGAATTGAATAGAAGGCAACCCTGTAACCATGTCATGCTGACTGAGCTACTACAAGTAGCGGTAATTCAAGTGCCCAAACCGCTGATGCCACAAATGACTCACCTCATCTGAGTGAGTGAGCAATGCCAGTGAAGGAGAATTAGGAACAAAATGAGAAAAGTGATAGAGCCGAGAATGGTTATCAACTTTTCGTATAGCAACTGTAGACCCACTGTGCAGATCACTCATAACCACAGAATCAGGTGTAAATTCAACTCTCTTGCCAGAACCTGTATGGGTGATCTGGTAGACAGATAAGAGATTAGTTGACAAAGAAGGCACACAAAGAACATCATGGAATGTCCCATCACAAACGTCAATAGACCCTCTCGCAAGAACTTCTTCTGGTGTATCATTACCCATAAGAATATCAGGCATAGAACATGACTCCAAGGATGAGAAGCTTTCCTTTCTATTGGCCATGTGGTGAGAAGCACCTGAGTCAATTACCCAAGAATCTGATTGAGAAGCTCTTGTAACTAAGGCCTTGCCCTTTCCTTTCCCCTTACTCTTTTCTATGTTCTTTCAAGACCCTTCTGATGAGAATTGTTTGACAGAATCAGGCACTTGGATATTGTTCTTCTCAAGAAGATGTGATAGGTGATCAATCTGTTTCTTCAAGCACTTATGTTCATCATGACCAAGTTTCTTGCAATAAGAACACTGAATTTTATCCTTCTTAGGCTTATCGCCTTTTGAAGAAGAAGCATTATTCATTGCTTTAGAAGAAATTGATGTTTGTTCTTGCTTCTTTTCTTCTTGGTTCTTCTATTTCTTCTCTTTCTTAGCAACCCCCTTCTGATCTTTAGTGCCTTGATTTGTAGTCAAGGCATGAGATTTAGAGGGCTTGATTGTACCCATTTGAACCGATTTGTCTTGCTCCTTAGTGAGTTCATTAGCAAAATCATCTAAAGAAGGCATCTTATATGTGGTTCCCAAGGCACTTTTGTGGCATAGAATGTAGAAACAAACATAGAGTAGTTAGGGCCCAGTTTGGAAAGAATGCTAAGAATCAATTGACTATCTTTCTTCTCTATCCCACACTATTTCAACTGCAATCTTAAAGCCTTTAGTTTTGTGAAGAAATCCTGAATTGTATCAAAATTACATGGATTTAACCCTATCAACTCATTCTCCAATAAATGTCCTCTAAGTTCATCTTGTGCACCAAAGAGGTTTTCCAAAGTAGTCCATACAGCATTAGGTGTTGTAACAGACTCAATATGGAAAATCAAATATGGAGATACAGACATACATAGAGTTCCAAAAGCTTCATCAAGTTTGTTAAACCATTTAGGCTTTTCTGCAATTAAAGATGGTTCAGTTTCAAGACCCATATTTACTCTAAACAACCCTAACTTCTTAAGTTGTACAGTCATCTTGGACTTCCACTCATAGTAGTTGTAAGGTGTGAGTACAAGTACTATTAATTGATCCATTTTAATGTAGAAAGAAAGATTGTTGTTGTGCAGGAAGGAGAGCTCAATGAAGAAAGAACATGCATGAGACACCCCCCATTTTTCACTCAATCAAAGAACCCCCCCAAGTAAATTTGATTTGGCACTTTATATTTAGTGCGTTTACAATTACCATCAGCAAGAAATACTGAGTGGACTTGATCTCATGCTATTACAGATCCTCAAAGGAGCATATGCTGAAAATACAATTTAGACACAATACCTAATTAAATAAACAACACCACTGCAAGCTACATGAAAAAACATTCACTTTCAAAAAAAGAATCACCTTGATCTAGGGTTTTATGCAAAAGTTATGCCTCTTCGAAGTTCCCAAAATGAGGACTGCATAGTGTCATGACTGAGAATCTGTAATTTCTAAAAAATCTCTGCATCCAAATCAAAAAAATACTACACTATTGCATAGAACACGAAAAAATAGCCAAGATCAAAATTTTTTTGGTGAAAAACGGAGTTCGTATGAGCAAGAACGAATCATTTGAAAACAGTCTTCAAATTTGAAACTGCCAATGGAGAGGGGTACGACTGAAGCTTTCTGAGTTCAATTCTGCAAAATATATAAGCTGCATGCAAAAAATAAAAGATACCCAGATGGTTTTTGGATGCGGTGAACAAAACCTAGAATGCATTTTTCCTGATTAGGTACAGAAGATGTAGATCTAATGTAAATCAGACGCCTTTAGTAATAAAAAAATGACTCCAGCAACCAAAAAATGGCATGCAAAGGATGTATCAGCTACCTAAGATAAAAAAAGGCATGCTGTAACCTGCAATACTGATTGAAACACAAAATATGCAAGCTGATTGACTGAAACAAGATTTTTGAATCTTCATGAATCCTTTATGATTCTCCAGATCTTCAAAAATAATGCAAGAGAAGAGAATACAGGATTTTACAAGATTTCTACAAGGAATTTAACCTTACAAAACTTGCTCTGATACCACGTTAAAATCCGTAAAACATATTATAACCTAGAATCAATTGAAAGAGTTAGAAACATATATTGTAAATGCAAAAGCAATTGAAATGGGATAACAACGATACCAACAGATTGATGTGAAATGCTCGAATGGAAAAATAGCATCAGATAACTATCTCCAATATCGAATGAAAATACAAGCTAGGTAGCATGCTTATATAGACTAGAGAGAGGGAAGAGGTGGCAACATTGACCAATGAGGAGCAACCATCTATCATACTAAAGATAGTAAAGTATCTTCCCAAGATAGCTAATGGATGCTCACATGTAGGAAGGTGACACCTCATAATACTCTCACCTAATTAAACATGCTTTATTAACCTAAGCAAGCTTAAATAAATGTGTAGGAAAAACCTTATAATAAGGAATAAAAAACCTACACTAACAATACCCACTTATTTAGCATCATTTTAGCATAATTTACTTGCATCATTAGCTTAGCTTCCATTAGTGGATTCCATAGTAACATAGGTGCATCCATTTAACATAATTGATAATTAGGGTTTTAATCTTTTAAGATTAACTTCATTTAGAATGGCTTTGCATACACCCATAATGATAATCTTAGCATAGATCATGCTAACATAGATTTCATCATGGTAAAATAGCTTCAAATCATGTTTGCATACACATCTATCATCATTTTTGTCAATTCTCTTCAGTAGAATCAATCAAAATAGGCTCATTTATCCACAAGATTGGGAAAGGGTCACCATTCCACATCAATGTGACACCACTACCCCAGTAGGATAAGTTTCAATGGATTAGAATAGGTTTTTTTAAAGCTTTCATGATTTAATATGTTAGTTTTAATGAATTCTTAGTTTACTTTTGTATTGGATGATCTTATTGGATTGATTATTAGTGGCTTCATTTTTCTTCAACTCCTCATGGATCAAGTGTAGTCAGCTATGTTAAGTTGTTGGTCACATTTTGTTGATAGAAGGAGGGCACAGACTAACCAATCTAAAATATTTCTTATTAAATCATTGTTTTGCTTATGTTTTTAGGTCCAACAACACTATTAATGGTGTGTCACCATATAATGACACATTTGATGTTTTAAATATCAACACGTATTTAATTTAGCAACGCATATATTAAATTTTGTCATTGCATATTTAAATAGTGATGATAAGCTAATTTTTCATCATGCCATAAATTTTATTTGGCAACACATTTGATAGGGTGACACATTTGATATCACTGTTTACTGTAGAGTGGCACTTTTTTATTTTTGAATATAGTGACACCTTCTATTGATGAAATTTAGTGACACAATTGATTTCAATGTTGTGAATTATTGGTAAACAAAACATAACCTAAACTTTGACATGTGGTTTAATTTTTTTGAGTTATTCAGTTGGTAACATGCCAATGACTTCTTCCTTTGGCTTTTTAGACTAATTGGTTTTGCAAGTTTGAGTGAAATTTTTTTGAAGTGAAGGAGTATATTATTATTTGAGTATAATTGTAACAAGTTTTTCAACACTTATGGGGAAATTATAACCCATTTATGTTGCTTTATTTCATGTTTTAGGATCAAACTAGTTTTCTTTTGGGTTTAAAATGAACATTCAAATTGGTTAAAAATAAACCCTCACATCATTTTTCTTGTTGGTTTAAGATTGAACAACATAATATTCACACTTAAAATTTGTGTTTAAAATGAAAGTTCATTTTAATATGATGGATTAAAATGAACATGTGTCTAAATTGCTTAAATATGCTTGTTTTCTGTATCCAATTCCCTTGTGCTTTGTGTGATCTTAGGTGAAGAGAAACACACAATTATATATTTTCTTCTTGGAAGTGTTATCCTCTCCCCTTGCACCTTTTGGAAAACTTGGGAGATAAAAATAATTTTACACTTCATACATGTGCTACCTTTAGTAGGCCTACCTCCCAACTTGTGAGAGGGAACAACCCAAGAGGTTCTTTCATTTCAGTCCATGATATAAATACTTGGCATGACAAAATTCATTGATCAACTAGTGTAGTTACACTAGACCGATGATCATATCCTCTAGTATCTATGTGATACGTCAAAACCCTTATATGTTTCTAAGGGCTAGGAGTCCTCTTAATTGAGTGAATTTTCTAGATGTATAGCACAAGTTTATCCCGAATATGGTCATTAAAATCCTTGTTTGTATTTACTAATCAAGTCCAAATCTGAAACATATTTTAAGGTAGTGCATTGGAGTAACATCCCTCCAAGAAATTACTTACCATGTCTAGTTTTTTATTGAGGTGATAAAGGAAATGGGGAAGGGACTCCTTTGCTTGGCATGTCAAGATGTTACATTTCCTTGACATAACCTATTTTTCCATTTCATCTTCATAGATTAATCATCTCTTCCAATGATGGTAAGTCTACTAATAAATACGTACCTGCTCTATCTAGGATTGTAAATTCTTGTCAGTTAGTTTAACACTTGCTTGATTCCCAAAAAATTGTAAACAAACATCAACAAGTCTTTTCAAAATTTCGAACCCTTTGGTCTAAATATGGATACCATTTGACAAAACCTTGATATTATTATTTTTCCTAAGGATTATATCCTTAAAGACTTCTAAATATTTTGGTTTATATCTCAATCTATATTTCCCAAAGCTAACCTAGGTAACTACACCCTTAACTTCATCCTTTTTACAAAATGTACTTTGTGAAATTTATAATGTTTTTGACATAGACATTTATTTTGAAACTTAGGCAAGACAAGTGTTTGTGGTAAAGAAAAGAAACTAATTTAAGCAAGATAAATTGAAAAATTAAACCCCAAATGACCATTTGGCATCCAATCACTATAATTCAACAACCAAACCTTATGCTTGCTATCATTCAACCAAAATTTGAACTCATTGAAGGAGAATAAACCAATATAATTAGTAGTTTGAGGAGATTCACTTTGGAAACAAAGAAAACACTAATTTAGTGGAGAAATGTAGCATATATCTTAGACGAACAAGAGGAAAAAGGCGATATCATGGTCAGAAGGCCCATATTACCACAACCCATGTGGCAATAAATATTCTCTTTTCCACAATATTTGATTTCTCAAAATGATCTCTCACAAAATTAAAATCCCCAAGAGAAGGTCCACATTCCAAAATTTTAAGCTGAGACATCACAATTCAAGGTTTATTAGAAAATGTTTCTTAAAGAATCACCACAATCAAGATAGATCAATAAGGAGATGTTTTCTACACTATTTCATAGACAAACCAAATCTGCATATTTCACAAGAACTCCTCCTTAATCATTGGGTCCTTAGGGTTTTAACACTTTAGAGGTATAGAATTTTTCTCACTACCTTGGTCTTGGAAAACAAAGGTTCACTCTAGGTCAACATCACGTCAAACTTTTCATCAACCCATTATCGAATTTCACACTTCATTCCATCAACCTTTGCAAAATTTTAAACACACCAACACTTTTTGATTTGGACATATATCAACCCAAAACCTAACTTAGCCACTTTCTATGTGAAATGAATCCTTTTCCATGCATTTGGTTAAGTTAGTTATCATCTTTGGACTAGTTTATCTTGAAGGTCACAAATCTACCCTAAAGATTCACAAGTTCATTAAACATTCTTTATCGAAATATCAAACATCAAACCGCTTAGTCAAAAGTGTTGTCCCAAAATGTTTTCAAAGATCACTCCCCATATCATGCATCCATTTCATCTCCCATTTTCATCATTGCTCCAAAAAGACTTAGAGCATCCCTATTAAAAAAATTTGAGTCAACTAGAGAATTTAAACATTACAAATCTTAACATCACTCTCCCATAGGTGACCCACAATTTATGGTAGTGGATTCTCCACAACAGTCAATTGTAACTGTCTTGTATTTATGGCATTGGGAAATTGTGAGCATTACTGCAATGCTAAGTCCATGTTTGGGCATGCATGTCTGATAGGATTCCCTGTAGACGTAATCGCTCTGCCACTCTTTTCCTCTCTTTCCCTTAATGGTGTCCTCTTAGTTAGTGGGAGTTGACCACCCTAATTAGCTGGTAGTATAAATAAGGATTCAAATATTCATCTTGGGGGTTGTTAGTTCTTGATTGTTGTTGATAAATGATATTGATGATGTATTAAGCATTCTCCACTTTTCAATATAGCCGTGTTGCTACTTTGTTTTTACATTTTTCAATGAATGAGAGGATAGTATGAGTTTAAGAATTTGAGTTTGTATTAGTCTTAGGGGATACTCATCCAAGGGGGACCACTTGTTGAGTAATCCATTCTTTAGAGTAATTAGTTTAGTTATTATTCCCTAATATGTAATTAGTTAGAAATCTAGAATTGACTATTCCTGCAGCCACTAGAAGTCCATTTTGTGTCTATTCTTGCAGCCAAAGCATACAGAGTAGTTTCTTGTTTGTTGCTAAAATCTTTTATTCTTGTTGTGCATTTTAGTTCAACATAATTATTAGTTGATGTTCAAAATTTGTTTTATTTCCTTTTCAAGTAATTTATTTCTAGTATTGTGTGTTTCTTAGTTGTAGATTAGAAATGGCTACTTAAGAGTTCTTAGTGCACATACTGTGCTAGCCCATTTCAAGTTCACATCCCTGGGATGAAAATTTAAATGCACCGTCATGATGATTCAAGTAACTATTTAGGTTAGATGTCTAATCTATGAATTATGGATGTGAAGTTTGAGTTATTAGATCATTGTAGGAGGCTGACATTTTTGGCACTATTGTCAGGGATGGCGTCAAGATAGGAAGTCCTTTGGAGTCATTGATAGTTTCTCTACCATATCACTTCTCTTGAGTTGTTCGTAGAATACCCACTTAGACAAGTAATGATATTCTATTCTTTTCCTCATTCTTTGTGTGAGTTCATTGATGTTGAGTTGATACCATATGCATAGAAGAATGATCGTGATCCATTTCAACTAGTTGAGCTTCCAAATCTGCCCAGAAATGAAGAAGAAAAGGGAACCATTTCCCTTTTCCAATAGATATCTTGATCTGACTAAGTTTTGAAGCCTCCACTAAAAATCAAAATCAGATTGATAACCCCTTTTCCTTGAGAATCCATCGAGAATACATGGATGATACCTTCTTGTTTGGGTTCAACATACTCTACCAGAGTTATGACTATCCCACTAATGCTCCTAGGCTTAAGCTATCTCCTACCACTTTAAAAGAAGCTGCACTATGATGGTTTACAAGTCTAGGCAGAGACACTGTGGAGAATTGGGAGGACATGAAGACAATGTTCCTTGTAAAATACAAGGAATATTGTAGGGGAAATGATACGATAGGAGGTGATGTATTTAGGATGCAATAGAAGGAGGATGAGAGCTTGGAAGATTACATTTAAAGGATTATATTTTGCTTGCCAAAATCTCCACACTATATACTCAATGAAGAATCACAAAAGCTAATTTTCTTAAGAGGAATCAATGAAAGTTGCACTGATGATTTGGACCTGATGGCAAGAGGAGATATCAGTCAAGTTCTTTGGGAAGATATCAAGAAAATATTTTAGAACTATTCTAGAGGTACTTCAAAGAAAGGGAGAGCCTACCAATCTTCGATGGGTAAGTCATCTACCAGTGGAGTTTTAAGGATGGAGATTAATAACTTTTTGGAAAACTTCAAGTAGGATATTACAAATGATCTAGCTACTCAGCTAATACACTTCAGGCTAAAGACAAACATGAGGAAGCAAAGGAAACTTTGACAAAATACTGCCCTCATTGTAGAAAAAAGAAGAAGAAGGACTGCAAATGCAAGATGCTAGCTAGCATTGAAAGAAAGATTCCACCTGAGTTCAAACCAATTCAGACTAAGGAAGATCAAGTGTACTTTGTTGCACAAAGGAAGCCCTGGGTTCCAAGACAAGGTATATGACTAGATCCACTATCTTTTCATGGGCCAAACTAGACAACCAATTGCATGCAACCATCTTCTCCATCCTAGTAGCCTACTATAACGCCCCCAAATAATAATTCAAACTCCAATACACCCAACCCTACTCAGCTACCAGCTCAACCCACACCCAACCCAAATAACACAGCACAACAACCAGTATATTTTCCTGATTCAAATCAATTCCCTGCATATGTTGTGAGTGTAGGTGACATCCACTTGCACTCAAGAACTACTTTACCAACTCCTTCCACACCCACCATCACTGAGCTACTTGTTGAAGAGGAAGAGGAACCTCTGAATGATCTGATGAGCCTAATTTTTGGTCTAGTTTTGGGGAGAATCTATAGTTTATTTGCTCATAGATGTCATGGGATTTAATGCTTAAGTGTTGAAATTGGCATAATGTTTCCCTAAAACCATTGACATTTGATGGGCTACAAACTTTAATGATACTTGGAATAAAATGTGAACTATCTATATTGATTTTTCATGTGGTTATTGAATGCTTCTTAAGGTGGTAATAGATGTGTAATTATTATGCATACTAACCTTGCCATGTAGATTTAACTGCCAAGTTGAGGAAGACACCGCTAGCTAGGCATGCACCATGATGACTAGCAAAGGAAGTGCTCCAAGTCAAGAAGACTAGCGGTGGAAGATTCTACATGTAGTTGAAGTGTAACCACCTTGTTGTAATGGAATTTTAATGTTTGGGCATGCACAAGCATTACTACTATGCTAAGTTTGTGTCTGACTAGATTCCATGCACACATAACCACCATCACTCCACTTTCTTTGTTTTCCCTAATTGGCATCCTCCTAGTCATGGAGTTGACTGCCTTGTTAGTTGTTAGCATAAAAATAATCGGATGCTCCTTCCTTGAGTTAGCAAGCTAGTCAGTTGATTGTTTAGTTAAGAACAGAGGAATAGGTTGCACAATTTGATATTGTATTCTAGTTTCAATTTGTAGTGAATGAAATAAAATTCTAAGTTCAAGCATTTTAGTTCTTGTTAGTTTAGAGGATACTTATCCAAGGGGGCCCACTTGGTGAGTAATCTATTTCATTAGTTTAACATTAGTTTATTACTACTTGATGTTCAATGTTTAGTTGAAAATCTAGCATCGACTATTCCTATAGCAACTGGAAGTCCATCCTATGTCTATTCCTATAGCCAAAGTAGATAGAGTAGTTCCCTATTTTTTGCCCAGATCTTTTATTCCTATCTCACATTTCAATTCAACATAGTTGTTGGTTGATGTTCAATATTTACTTTATTTCTTTTTTAGCAATTTACTTTCAGCATTATGTCTCTTAGCTGTAGAATGCAATGACTACTTGAACCCCTAGTGCACATATACTGCTGGCCCATTTCAAGTTCACATACCTAGGTTGCAATTTAAATGCACCTTCGTGATGATTGAAGTAGTATTCAGGTTAGATGCCCAATCTCTGAATCATAGTTGTAAAGGCTTAGTTATTGAATGATTGTAGGAGGCCAACATATTTGGCGCTGTTTCCAGGTATGGTGTCAAACTAGGAAGTTTTTGAGTCATTGTTAGTTTCTTTTCATAGTGTTTTTTTGAAGATTTTCTTAGTATACCTTCATTTAGAAGTAATTCCCTTTATTTGTTTCCAATTCTTTGTGTGCAAGCTAACTAATAGTGAGTAATACCACATGCATAGAGGAAGGAGAAGGGGTGCTTACGGGAGGTTCCTTCCTAACAATCCTAATCCATTTCAGCTAGTTGAATATAAAAAATTATTATTAGAAGAATAAGATCCACACCCCTTTGCAGATGCATATACTAATTTGACTAGTTTTTAAGTCTCCTCTAAAGATCAAAATTAGCCTAAGAATCCCCTTGGTTTGGGACCACATCAAGCAAGCATGGCTGATGCAAATGGTAACAAACCCAACCAACCAACTTTTCCTTTTCCCATTGCCCAAAAAAATTATGTTGGCAACATCAAAAACATCCCTACTTTAGCACTCCCAAAGTCTTATGGACTCGTCATAGAAGATCTTGATACCTTTTTATTTGAGTTTGAAATACTCTATAGGAGTTATGATTATACTATTGATTCCCATTGACTTAAGTTATTTCCTACTACTTTGAAAGAAGCTACATTAAGATGGTTCATGAGCTTGGGTAGAAATACTGTGGAAACTTGGGAAGACATGAAGGAAAAATTCCTTGATAAATACAAGGAATACTGTAGGGGTGTGATATGAGAGGAGGTGACATTTTTAGGATGTTCCAAAAGGAGGATGAGAGCCTAGAAGACTACATTGCAAGATTTATGTTTTTCCTACAAAAGTCTCCACACTATGCACTTAATGAGGATTCATAAAAGTTTCTCTTCTTGAGAGGAATCAATGATAGCTACATTGATGCCTTGGATCTCAGGGCAGGAGGAGATATCTCCCAAGTTCCTTGGGAGGATATCAAGAAAATATGCCAAAAATACTCTAGGGAAGCTTCAAAGAAAGGGAGAGCTTACTAGTCTTCCATGGGTAAGTCAACTACTGATGGAGTTTCAAGGATGGATATCACTCATTTACTAGCATACTCCAAGCAAGATATTATTAACAATCTAGCTACTTAGCTAGATACACTTCAGGCTAAGAAGAAGCAAGAGGAGGTAGAGATCATGTTGATAGAGTATTGTCCCTACTGTAGGAAAAAAAAGGACTACAGATGTAAGATGGTAGCTAACTTGGAAAGTAAATAGGTGTCAACTGAGTTCAAGCCAATTCATATTGAAGAAGACCAAGTTTATTATGTTGCACAAAGGAAGCCTTGGGCTCCAAGATAAGGTATGCCACTAGATCCCTTATCCTATGTTGGACCATATTTTAACTCTTATTCATTTGGTAACCAATGGCGGCCTCAATACCCACCTAGTTATGGGGGATATCCACCGCAACCTTGGAGTAACCTTCCAAATGCTAGGCCCAGTCATCAAAGTTCTCCACCTTAGTGGTAGCATCCTTAGGGGAATTGGTAGCAATTCCAAGGAAACTAGCAACCACCCATAGGAAATTGGTAGCCAACAAATCAATGGAGAGGAGGACAACAATGGCCTACTCAGACAACCAATTACATGTAGCCACCTTCACAATCCCAACAAACTGCTCTAATGCCTCCACCTGCTAACTCAAGCTCAAATGCATCTAATCCAACTCAATTACCAGCTCAGCCCACACCCAATCCTAATAACAAACCATAGTAGTAGCCTGCATACTCTATTGATTCAAATCAATTCCCTGCATATGTTGTGAGTGTAAGTGATATTCATTTGCATTCAAGAACCACCCTACTAGGCCCTTCCAAACCCATTATCACTGAGCTTCCTATAGAAGAAGAGGGGGAGCCTCAAAATGACCCCATTTAGCCAAATGCACCTAAAAATCCTAAACCAGTCCCTGCCAAATAGTATAAGCAAGCACCACCATTTCCCTAGAGATTGGAGATTTTCAAGAAGAAAGAAGAAAAGGAGGATACCACCTTTGATATCTTGGATTGGCTAAAGCATATATGTGTTCAGATACCCCTATTTCAAGCCATCAAGGATGTTCCAATCTATGACAAAGATATCAAGGAAGTTTTTCTTAAGAAGCCAGGAAGGAAGAAGAAATACCCAACTACAGTTCATGTGGTGGGTGACCTAGCTGATATCATGCTAGGAAAAGTGATTGTTCCTAAATATAATGACCCAGGTAGTCCTATAGTAATAGTTGTCATAAATGGGATCAAAGTAAAAAATGATCTAATTGATCTAGGGGAAACAATCAATGTAATGACCAAAGATATCATACAACAATTAAACAATGTAAGTATAGGGTCTACTCCTACTGTCTTGTAGCTTGCTGATAGCTCTACTATCAAGCCTGATGTCATAGTGGAGGATGTTGTGGTAGTCCTAGATTCATGACAATATCCAGTAGACTTTGTGATTCTTTCTCCTAAGGCTACACTAGGTGGGTTTCCCATCATTCTTGGAAGACCTTGGTTGGCAACTACAGATGCATACATTGGATGTTGTTCTGGTGATATGACCATTTCAGATGGAGGGAGTACTAAAAAATTTTGTTCTCTACCCACCTGCTCAACCATTTCATGCTGAAGAAGACTATGTATGGCCATAAGTTGGTGAAGAGGCCAAGGAAGTTAACTTTGTGGCACAACTTATGATGATAGGAAGAAACTCTTTTCTACAACTCCAAGATGAAGAAGAAGTGTTGTCTAATCTCATTCAGAATCATTATGAAGTAGAAGAAGCATCATCTTCTACTTCGATCATAACACTTGTACCTATTTTTCCTACAACTTCTCTTCCTGCAGCAACTGGTCCTATGCACACTCTTTCTATAGCAAAAGGTATGCTCCATACATTACTACCATGTGAACTAAAGGTACCATGTATTAATGAAGCAACCATGATAGAATTAACTACACAAATCCAAGTGTCTAAAGGAAAATACCTAAATGTCAATAATAAATTGAGTAAAAAACAACTGTCACTAGCAAATCTATTGAGGGCCCATCAACATGCATTTGCATGGGATTATTATGATATGAAAGGTCTAGATCCTAAACTCTATATGCATAGAATTTATATCAGAGATGATTGCACTCTAGTGAGACAACCATAAAGGAGAATCAACCCTGCACTGAGAGAGATTGTGAAAGGAGAATTGCAGAAATTAATAGATGTGGGATTTATATACCCCACTTTAGATAGTCAGTGGGTATCTCCATTGGTGATTGTTCCCAAGAAAGGAGGGAAATGGTGAGTTTTTATTGATTATAGAGAACTTAATGCTGCCACCAAGAAGGATCACTTTCCTTTACCCTTCATTGATCAAGTTTTGGACACGCTTGTAGGAAAGCAGTATTTCTCTTTTCTAGATGGATTCAATAGCTACAACCAGATCCAAACTGCACTAGAATATCAGGAGAAGACCAAATTGTCTTGTCCATGGGGGACCTATGCTTATTCAATGCTCCCATTTTTCTTGTGCAATGAACCTACAACTTTCCACAGGGTAGTCATTAGAATCTTCTTAGAAATTTCTCATGATTGCATGGAGATTTATATGGACGACTTCACCATCTATGGTGTTGAATTTAATCAAGCATTGGAGAATCTCAAAAGAGTTCTCCAAAGATGTTAAGATCAAAAATTGTCCTTAAATAGTGAAAAGTGTTTCATGATGATGAAATAAGGTGTATTTCTTGGCCTCTACATCTTCCACAAAGGAATCCAAGTAGACCCTACAAAAATTGAGGTAATCACAAATTTGTCTACACCTGCAAAATAGAAGGATGTTAGAAGTTTCTTAGGCCATGTAGGATATTACAGAAGAATCATTAAAGATTTCAGCAAGGTAGCAACACCATTGTATACTCTCCTCACTAAATAGGTTGAAATTTAGTGGAATGAAGCTTGTGGCAAGGCATTTTTTGACTTACAAGTAGCTTTGAAAAATGCTCCTATACTTAAAGGACCTAATTGGGAGCTTCCTTTCCACATTCACACTAATGCATCAAACTATGCCATAGAAGCAGTCCTAGAGCAGAAAGAGGGGGCTATTAAAAATGCCATTTACTTTGTCAGCAAAAATTTGCAAGGAGTTGAATTCAAATATACCATGACAAAGAAAGAGATGCTAGTAGTAATTTATCCACTAAACAAATTTAGAAATTACATAATGGGCTACCAAATCTTTGTACACACTAATCATGCAACCATCAGGTATCTCATGAATAAACCTTTGATCATAGGTAGATTGGAAAGATGGTTATTGTTGATGCAAGAGTTTGATATAACCATTGTAGACAAGCCAACGAAAGCTAATGCTGTTGCATATTTTATTTCAAGGCTAACTACATCATAAGATAATCAACCCATAGATGACTCTTTTCCTAATGAGCATCTATTTTCTCTCAATGTAAAAATGCCATGGTATGCTAACATAGCCAATTACTATTATAATCCAAGATCATCTACATGCAAGATGGATACCTGTCACATGCAAAAAATATGAAGAACCAAAAAGATGTTCTCTGAACCTCAAAGTGTAAAATGCATTAAGAGAATCAATTATTACAAAGTGATCAATCCTTATGAAGGAGATCAAGAAACCCTAAAAGGGAAACCCTAAATGAAACCCTAGTGCACACACTTAATAATTAATAATTAATTAATAAATGTGCCTAAGTTTAGCTTAAGTAATAAAGAGGAATAAGTGACTTAATTAATTAATCAATGTGATGTAATTAATTAAGCATAATAACTTATTACTCTAATACCCCCCTTAAGATGAACTTAGGAAGAAGCTAAAACACTAGAATAAGATGCATGAAAGAAAGATGGGTCCCGACCCTGAGTACCCATTTACAAAGGGAGTAGAGAAGGAAAAACAACAAAACCCCCCTACAATGTGATATCATGCTGCAAAGAAGCACTAGAAGAACTCTGTAGAGTAACACTGGAACCACAATCTGACAAGCAAGGAAAGATATCTCTGTCTACAACTAAAACCAAAACCAGAATCAAAATAATGTGACAGCAGACCCAATGCCATGGAACACTCGAAAACTCCAAATGGGAACAACCTTGGAATCTATGAAGCAACAAACAATTATTGAATGATGTATTACTGAAAATGAAGTGCAAAGATGCCAGATGCACTCTCCCAACTGCCAAAACATCCAAGTAATCGCCAAACAACCCATCGGGCCAAATCTAGAATAACTAATAAACCTAGGATAGATACAAAAAAAGTGCATGGATAGCAACATAGAGATCCTCAATACCTTTCCAACGCTGCAAATGAGGTGAAAATCGGACATCGTGGCAAAAAGTTATGAGCTCAGAAGTCCAAAAATAACATCTGACTTCAAACAGAAATAAATGTAGTAAAACTATAAAATACTGAAAAATAAATAGCACTACTAGAAAGTTCTCAGAATCAGTTTTCCGTCAATATCTTGTTTTCCTGATGTCGATACCGTATTCCCAAGTTATGGCCAAAAGAAAAAAACTACTCTTTTAGAAAAAAACTAGGGTTAGGAGGGCAAAGAGGGGCCGTACGGCTGCTTACATCAGCAAAAGCAGAGCATAAATTTGACGGCCATCTAGCCATCACCGCAAAAAAACACCCCCCTTGCAAAAAAAATACGGCCCTTGGGTCAGCATATGACCGCGGGCTGGAGCTGGAAGGGTTTGGCCGATGGCTGGGGGCGGAGCCCCTGGTCCCCATAGGACCGCTGCTATTTGGAAGGTGCCTGGTGGGGGTTGAGCTCAGCTCCCGGATCCCATATGACCTCGGCAGATGTGCAAGGAGCCCGCAGGGGCTGGCGGAGGTAGTGGCAGCGGAGTCTGGAGGGGGCCACAGATGGGTGGCCACCTGGTGGCCGACCGGTGGCCGCTAGGTGGCCCAGCAGTGGCGCTGTGATTTGTGCGGGCAGCGCACAAATTCAATAAAAATTTCAAATTTTTTTTTTTTAATTTTTTTAAAAAAGTGTGCCTCGATCTGCATGTTGGGGAGGCTGTACGACCCCCCAGACAAAATTTTTTTGCCTCCCGGATCAACTGCACCAAATTAGATGATTTGATAGGTGTTTCTAGGGTTTTGGGACACTGCGAACACGATGGCAATGTTCGTTTGAGCCCATTGTGTCCTGAAAAAATAGCTACCCCCAAATCTTGTAGAAAAGATGCATGTGGAAACCCTTGCACTTGAAACTCATTGAAAGGCTATATCTTCAGATCATGAATAGACTGCTGCAGGTCTGGAGCTCTGATACCATGTTATAATCCAAGATCACCTACATGCAAGATGGACACCTGTCACATGCAAAAGATATGAAGAACCAAAAAGATGTTCTTTGAACCTCAAAGTGTAAAATGCATTAAGAGAATCAATTATTACAAAGTGATCAATCCTTATGAAGGAGATCAAGAAACCCTAAAAGGGAAACCCTAAATAAAACCCTAGTGCACACACTTAATAATTAATAATTAATTATTAAATGTGCCTAAGTTTAGCTTAAGTAATAAAGAGGAATAAGTGAATTAATTAATTAATCAATGTGATGTAATTAATTAAGTATAATAACTTATTACTCTAACAATTACTTGGTCACGGGTAGAATTCCTTCTCACTTCTCTCCAAAAGAGAAAAAGGAACTTATTGAAAGATCTTTTCCTTTCTCTTGGATTACTAGATGTTTATTTTATATTGGACCTAACCATGTCATGAGAAGATGCATGAGAGAAGATGAAACATATGAAATTGTTCATGCATGTCATAATGAACCATGTGGAGGATACTTTGTAGCCAAAAGGACCACAATGAAGATCTTGAACATAGGATATTATTGGCCAACACTTCACAAGGATGCAGGAAGGTATACCAGAAAATGTGATAGATGTCGAAGAATGGGCAGACCAACAAGATCTGATGAGATGCCATTGTTCCCTTAGGTAGTAATTACTCCTTTTGACAAGTGGGGATTATATTTTGTGGGATCGATTGACCCTCCATCAAATGGTAATCTTATATATTGGTATGCACTAATTATGTAACTAAATGGATAGAAGTCAAGGCCATGAAAAATGCAAGAGATAACAAGGTTGCATAATTTCTTTATGAAGATATTTTTGCAAGATATGGAGTCCCAAGAGAAATAGTGACTGATCAAGGGACACAATTCACATCAACTCTTGTTGCAACACAAGTAAATGAGTACAATATAAGGCACAAAAAGTCTACTCCCTATCACCCCCAAGGGAATGGCAAAGTTGAAGTGACCAACAGGGAAATTGAAGCCATTTTGACTAAAATAGTAGCTATTCATAAGAAGGATTGGGAAAATAGATTACTAGAAGTTGTTTGGGCTTATAAGACAACATGGAAAACAACTATAGGTTTCACCCCATTTGAATTACTATATGGAAAGACATCCATGATTCCAATAAAATTTGAACATAATATTCTATGAACTATATTAAATTTGGGGATGGATATTTTTGAATTATAGAGAGAAAGAATCATGCAGCTAAATGCTCTAGATGAGATAAGAAGAGAAGCCCTACAACATACAAAGATAGTGTAGAATCAAAGAATCAAGTGGCATGAAAAATTTATTAAAGACAAAAAGTTCAAATCAGGAGTTTGGGCTTTGCTCTATGATTCAAGATATCAGGATAATGCAGGAAAATTGCACAAAAGGTGGCTATGACCATACAAATTTGTTGAGGTCTTTCCTAATGGAGTGTCTAGATCACCATCATTGACCCTATTAGGCTCAAATTACTTTTCAATAGTCATCGCCTCATATTATACCATAAGCTAGCTTCTAAAGAAGAGTTCTTGCAACAATTCATCCAATACTCAGAGCTTCCTGCAGCCAAAGGCCATGGACTTAGTGCCCCTCCTTCAGTCTAATTCAGGTACATACTATCCATAATAAAGACTTTCAAGTGTGTGGAAGTCCACTTCTTTATCCTCCACCCATCCACCCATCCATCACCACCTTTCTCTCTCTTCCACCTCACTCCATTCCATCACCCCATTCCACCTCATCTTCATTTATTGCTTGATTCATTTTTTTTCAACAAGTGGAGCATTACTTTATCTATGACCTTTGCAGAAATCTTCCCCAACTCAAGTATGTGCACGTTAATTGATATCTTTAATCATATTTTAAGTACATTTATTTAATCATTATATGTTAGTATAGATGTTAGCATAAAATTCCATCCTTCCCTATCACATCAACACTCCCATACTACATGTGTGGACACATGTCCAAATTTAGGTTGGGGGAAGGGAAATGAAAAAGATGCAAATATTGTATTGTCTAGGTGTCAAAATTGAAATCCAAGAAAGGATAGCTTGCATATGTGAAGTGAAAATGGTTGTAGCTGCCATTTCTTCCTATCTTGAACTCCCTTTATCACTCCTTTTCTTTCCATTATTACACTACCATAATATTGAGTTGAAAATTTTAGAGCCTTGACCAAATAGAAGAACAAATCTCTCCCAGTTGGAGGACTAGCAAGATGTTAGGTTGGGGGGAGTGATGAGCCTAATTTTTGGTCTAGTTTTAGGGATAATCTATAGTTTATTTTCTCATATATGTCATGGAATTTAATGCTTAAGTGTTGACATTGGCATAATGTTTCCCTCAAACCATTGAAATTTGATCCCTACAAACTTTAATGATACTTGGAATAAAATGTGAACTATCTATATTTATTTTGCATGTGGTTATTGAACGTTTCTTAAGGTGGTATATAGATGTGTAGTTATTATGCATATTGATCTTGCCATGCAAATTTAATGTGCTAAGTTGAGGAAGACACCACTAGCTAGGCATGCATCATGATGACCAACAAAGGAAGTGCTCCAAGTCAAGAAGACCAGCAACAGAAGATTCTACATGCAGCTGAAGTGTAACCTCCTTGTTTTAATGGAATTTTAATGTTTGGGCATGCATGGACATTACTATTGTGCTAAGTCTATGTTTGACTTGAATTTCTAACTAGATTCCATGATCCTCTTTCTCTGTTTCCCCTAATTGGCATCCTCCCAGTCATGGATTTGACTGCCTTGTTAGTTAGCATAAATAATAATCAGATGCTCCTTCCTCAAGTTAGCAAGCTAGTCAGTTGTCTGTTCAATTAAGAAGAGAGGAAAAGGTTGCATGATTTGATATTATATTCCAGTTTCAATTTGTAGTGAATGAAATAAAATTCCAAGTTTGAGCATTTGAGTTCTTGTTAGTTTAGAGGATACTTATCCAAGGGGGACCACTTGGTGAGTAATCCATTTCATTAGTTTAGCATTAGTTTAGTACTACTTGATGTTCAATATTTAGTTGAAAATCTAGAATCGACTGTTCCTGCAGCCACTAGAAGTCCATTATGTGTTTGTTCCTGCAACCAAAGAAGACAAAGTAGTTCCCTATTTGTTGCCCAGATATTTTATGCCTATTTCGTATTTCATTTTTGCATAATTTTTGGTTGATGTTCAGTATTTTATTTATTTCCTTTTTAGCAATTTACTTTCAGCATTATGTTTCTTAGCTGTAGAATGCAATGACTACTTGAACCCCTATTGCACATACAATGCTAGCCCATTTCAAGTTCACATCCCTGGTTTGATAATTTAAATGCACCTTCATGATGATTGAAGTAGTTATTTAGGTTAGATGCCCAATCTCTGAATCATAGTTGTAAAGGCTTAGTTATGGAATCATTGTTGGAGGCCAACATGATCCTGTTTAACCAACTGTACCTAAAAATACTAAGCCAATTCTAGCTAGGAAGACTGCACAAGAGCCGCCATTTCCTTAGGGATTGGAAGTTTCCAAGCATAAGGAAGACAAGGAAGATACAACTTTTTACATACTAGACCAACTAAAGCATATATGTGTATTGATATGCCTATTTAAGGCCATAAAGGATGTTCCAACTTATGAAAAAGCTATCAAGGAAGCTTGCCTTAAGAATCTAGGTAGGAAGAAGAGAGACCTAACTATAGTCCATGTGATGGGATAGATCGCTAATATCATGTTGGGAAAAGTGACTATTCCCAAGTATAATGACTTAGGAAATCTTGTGGTAGCAGTTGTTATCAACAAAATCAAAGTAAAGAATGCCTTGATTGATTTAGGGGCATCCATCAATGTGAGGACTAAGGACATCCTACAAAAACTAAATGTTGCAAGCACAAGATCTACCCGTACTGTCTTACAGCTTGCTGATAGTTCTACTGTGAAGCCTAATGGTATAGTAGAAGACATTGTGATAATTCTTGACTCTTGGGAGTATCCTCTAGATTTCATGACTCTCTCTCCCAAGGCCACCCTAGAATGATATCCTATCATTCTTGGGAGGCCACGGTTTCCAACAACAAACACTTATATTGGGTGTCGGTCAAGTGATGTGACTATTTCTAGTGGCAGGCAACTAAAAATATTGTTTTTTTTATCTTCGTTCTCAGCCAACCCATAATGAAGAAGATTATGTATGGCCACAACTTAATGAAAGGTTGAGGAAGTTAACTCAGTGGTGTAGCTCATGATGTTAGATAGAAGTACCCTCTTGGAGTTTCAAGATGAAGATGAAGTGCTATGTAGTATAATTCAAAACCATTATGAAGTGGAGGAAGCACCATATTCTACTTTGGTCAGGACACTTATGCCTGTTCTTCTTGTAGATGTTCTTCCTATAGGCGTTCCTCTTGTAGATGTTCTTCTTGCAGCCACCCTTCCTATAGATGTTGTTCCTACAGTAAAAAACTTATTGAAGTCTCATCAACATATATTTTCATGGGAATATCATGATATGGATGGATTGGATACTAAGCTCTGGACTCATAGGATCTACATCAAAGATGATTGTCAACTGGTAGGTCAACCTCAATGAAGAATCCATCCTACACTGAGAGAAATTGTTAGATGATGAATTTATCTATCCTATTTCAAATACCCAGTGGGTGTCTCCATTAGTGATCATGCCAAAAAAGGGAGGAAGATGGCGAGTTTGTATTGATTATAGGGAACTTAATGTTACCACCAAGAAGGATCACTTTCCTTTACCCTTCATTGATCATGTTTTGGACTCACTTGTGGGAAAACTATAGACAAGGTGGCTAGGACCGTACGAAGTTGCTGAGGTCTTTCCTAATGGATTTTTTCAACTCACCACCATTGACCCTATCAGATTCAAATTACTTTTCAATGATCATCATCTCAGATTATATCATAAGCCAACTTCTAAAGAAGGGTCTCTGCAACAATTCACCCAATGTTCAACTCACGAGCTTCCTATAGCCAAAAGTGGTGGACCTAGCATCTCACCTTTCGACTAAATTAAGGTACGTGCTTTTCATAATAAAGATTTCCATTTTCTTCACCCATCATCCCATCTGCCCATTTGTATCACCTTTCTCTCCACAATATTTGTAATTCATCATTTTTTGTCAATTCACCACTCCCTTCTCGCATGTGTGGACACATGTCCAAATTTAGGTTGTGGGGAAAGAAAAAAATTCAAATATATTTCCCATGCATCAAATCATAATTCAGCTACATTAGAAAATTTAAATAAACCATTTTGAAAATCTGGCTGGCATGTGTGAGGTGATGTTAGCTGAGCCACCAATTCTTTCCATCATTGCTCTCATTTATCACTCCTTTTTTTCCCTTAATTTCCATGTCATAGTCTTGAGTTATAAGCAATAAATGGTAAAAATAGAGATAGAAGGAAATTCAGTTGACATTGGCAGTGGAAATTTGGAAGAAAGGTGTTGGCTTTCAAATAGAAATTACTAAGGAAAGACATTTTGCAAAGTGACAGTGATTTTAGATAATGGGAGATGGCTTAATTTAGAATGAGCCCTCTGTTCATGACATTTTTTTGCAAGATGCACAATTCCTAGCAGAATTTCAATGCTATGGATGGTTTGATTATTTCATGAAGCTGGATGGCTTTGACGAAGACATTACACTCGAATTCACTCAAACATTATCTGAAGAAAGTGCCACAACAAAAGTGTTATCAGTTGTGTCAATTAATGAGAGAATTGAAAAAAATTTAGGGTTACCTTCTAATGGAAAGCATTAACCTACCTCTAGGGATGCCAGGTTATCTAGAGTAGAATTTACAGTACATGGCAATCCACCAATTATCATAGACAAGCAGGGTGAAAAAAGAATGTCTCTTCCTGAACCATGGAAGCAGACAACTATCTACATTATAAGGTATGTCAAATGTGAGGGACATTTTTCAAACCTACATTTGGTACATTTTATGCTCTTGAGCCACATGAGGCCTAGAAGGAGGATGAATGTGCCCAATGTTCTATACAATCTTCTCTACATCATGCCAACCAAAACAAAAAAAGGTAGGGATCATTTTGTTTCCCACCATTGCTTGATTAAATTTCTAGTTGAAAAATCTTTGTGTGATGTTTCTAGAATGGCTTGGGAAGAGTTTATCAAAATTTATCAAAATTATCATCAGGAAGAGTTTGTCAATGCTAAACATTTTCTACCTAGGGCTATACCTCAATCCCATAGGGTTAGTAGAAGATTAAGTGTAGATGAAGACATTATTGGTGTTTCAACTTCTAGTGCTAGTTCTAGTATGAATTCTCTTGCAGCAGTAGAAGAAGCCATAAACATTAGTTCCTCTAAACCAAAACATTCAAAAAAATAAATCTCTTCATCTAATTATAATGATGATGTACCCCTACAAACCCTAATAAGAACTAGAGAATGAAGGAAAGAGGCCGAAACAAGAAAAGAAAAAGAAAAAGCCCAAACATAGCCTATAGAGAAAGAGGTTTCGAATGCTAGGAAGAGAAAGGAAAACCCTATTCATCATGTAGCCAAAGGAAAATGTAAGAGCACCCCTAGGAAGCCAAAACTAGCTGGGCTAACTTCTTGTATGCCTTCATAGGAAATCCCTAGGCATGGTGAGACATCACATGGGGACACTGAAGCTCAAATGGAACAAGAACAAGTTGAAGAAAAAGAAGAGGATATATTTGAAGGAGAAACAAACATAAAACTGGAAGACCTTGCTAATATCGTAGAGGAGTTTGATGATGAGCAGGGGTTCTTGCAGCAAAACCAAGAACAAGAACAAGAGTTCTTGCAGCCATAGCAAGAGCCAAAGAAAAACTTGGAATAGGAACAAGAGGTCTTGCAACAAGAAGGGGGTGAAGAAATAATACCCTCACAGCCAAAGACAACTAGACAACCCAAGTTCATGTAGATGGTACTATATGGGAAGTAGCCATCAATAGAGACGCTGGTAGGAATTTATAACCTTCCTGATTTTATGGTTCATGCATCAATTTTGAATTTATGGAAAGAAATAGAAAGGAAGGAGGAAGAATGGAAACAAGAGAAGAAGAGACTGAAAAATGAAATCCAAGAGAGGGATAAGGCTATTGAGGAGAAAAATGAGGAGGTTGCTACTTTGAAGAAGAAAGTAGATGACATTGTGATCCTAGTACCACAAATTATAGAATACAAAACTCCTCCAAGGGTTTACGCCTTACAATTGAGAGAGAAATATCACTTTTTCAAGTTGTCAAAAATTGTTTCAGATTTAAATCCCTCCATTGAAACTCCTACAAAATTATTTAATTCCGTTAGGATTGCTTCCCCTGAGATGAAAAATTTGTTATGTGAATTCTATTTGCATAATTATGCTATCACACAAGATCATGATTGGAACTTGTTGCTATATGTTGGGGATATTTAGCTGTGAACATTTATTTCTTGGGTACAAAATGAGATTAACTGGGGTGAGTAGAAAAATGCTTATAAGAAAATGGAATCTAACATCCCCTTAGCCATTAGGGTCGAGTCAAGCCAACCAAGGGATATTTATAGAGAATGGCTCAGGATACTTCTTAGACCAAGCTATGGTAACAAAACCATGCCCTAGATTGAAGTTGTTTACACTAAGTTAGAGGTCAAGGCAATGACAAAAGAGGAGCTTGTAAGAGGATACCTAGCCTAACAATGGAATAGTTTAACAGATGAGCTAAAACAAGCCGAGCTCCATTCTATTCACAATTATGCTACAACATTGAAGTGAATTGATAGGTATATGCAGATTGGTAGAAAAAAGGGGAGATTTTAGCTTCCCCTGACTTTCTAGCCACCCATTCTCACGTGGCCACTACCAAACTACAAATTCTACCAATATGATATTGCTATAGAAAGGAAAAGATGGAATATATTTAACAGATTGGGAGGATTTTATTGGGATCCAGACTCATGCTTTGTTGAGACAAATGTTGGCCAACTTGCAGTTGCAAACTTTAGAGCTTTGACCAAGTAAAAGAATAGCCCTTCCACTGCTAGAAGACCAACAAGACATTAGGTTGGGGGGGAATGATGAGCCTAGTTGTTGGTAAAATTTTGGGTAGAATCTATAGTCCATTTTCTGCAATGTCATGAACTTTAATAGTTAAGTGTTAATATTTGCATAATTTTTCCCTCAAACCATTGGCATTGGGTTTAACCCTATCTCTATGAAGTTTTAATGGCATTGGCATATTATGTGGATTATCTATGTTGATTATGTGTATGATTGATGAATTTTCTTTAAGGTGATTATAGATGTGCATTTATTATGTGTACTGACATTGCTATGCAGGACACAATTTGTAGATGCTAAGTTAAGAATGGAAACCATCAAATGATCATGTAGGGGAATCCTTCAAAGGAGTCAACTAAAGGATGATGGTAGTGGATTCCCCATGAAAATAAATTATAACCACTTTGTATTTATGGTATTGGGAAATTACGGGTGTTACTGCAGTGCTGAGTCTAGGTTTGGGCATGCATGTCTGATGAGATTCCCTACAAACGTAACTGCTTTGCCACTCTTTTCCTTGCTTTCCCTAAATGGCATCCTCTCAGTTAATGGAAGTTGACCACCTTGATTAGCTGGTAGTATAAATAAGGATTCAAATATTCTTCTTGGGTGTTCTTATTCCTTGATTGTTGTTGCTAAATGATATTAATGATGTATTAAGCATTCTCCACTTTTCAATACAGCCATGTTGCTACTCTATTTTTAAATTTTTCAATGAATGAGATGATAGTCTGAGTTTAAGGATTTGATTTTGTATTAGTCTTAGGGGATACGCATCCAAGGGGGCCCACTTGGCGAGTAATCCATTTTTTAGAGCAATTAGTTTTGTTATTTTCTTGTTCTGTACTTAGTTAGAAATTTGGCATCGACTGTTCTTGCAACCACTAGAATTCCATTATGTGTATGTTCCTACAACCAAAGAAGATAGAGTAGTTTCCTATTTTTGCTCAAATATTTTATTCCTATTATGCATTTTAGTTCAACATAATTGTTGGTTGATGTTCAAAATTTTCTTTATTTCTTTTTCAAGCAATTTACTTCTAGTATTGTGTGTTTCTTAGCTATAAATTAGAAATTTCTACTTAAGAGTTCCTAGTGCACATACTATGCTGGTCCATTTTAAGTTCACATCCTTGGGTTGAAAATTTAAATACACCATCATGATGATTCAAGTAACTATTTAGGTTAGATGTTGTCCAATCTCTGAATTATGGCTGTGAATGTTGAGTTATCAGATCATTCTAGGAGGCCAACACCAATCCTCAAGAATTTTATCTAAGAAGTCATGTTACCCCATCACAACAACCCTCATCTCCATCATGTCCATTTAAGATTGAAGACATCATGAAAAACCTGTTTGAACTTACTAAGGAAGAAATCAATGAGTACAAACAAGAATGTCAAGCCTTAGACAAAGCAACTCAAATTTCCCCATCTTTTGTCATGCAACCCTTGGTGCAAGGCTTGAATTCTTCTACCATTCAATCAATTCCATCACTAGGGTTAAGTCAAACACCAAATCCTAGTCTTGCAACTAGGCTTGCTAATAACTTTGGTCTTACTCTACCATTGGAAAGCAACACACTTGTGGGTACCCTTAACACCAATCCATCTCAAAGCACTAGTTGGACACCAATATTTGGTGCTCCTCCCATTCCTGAACATCCTCTACATCAACACAAACCACTTACACTTTATGAATCCATGATAACCTAAAAATATCAAAGGAACCCATCTTCATCTATCCCCATAGGTATGACAAGTGTGCCTAACATCACATAGGGTGGTGTGGACCAAGTATCACAAAAGGATCAATAAGGACAAGTCAATACCCTTACACAAAATCAACCATTAACGTAGACATGGACATCTCTTTCCAACCACCCCATTGGTTCATCTATACCATTGGTTTCATAGAACACATTCATCCCATCTATCATCAACCCAAATCAAAACAACACCTTGGCTATAAATCCCATCAGCCAAGGTAATGCATTGATCACACCTCAAACACAACAAGGTAACCCTTCATACCTTGGACAAGAGAATGCTTTCAATGAATGGACTCAAGGTTCAAATGTGCCATTACTATCACAATATCAAGTGGTGCCAACATCATCTTTCCCCTTGGTCCCTCTCATCATGCAAAATAAAAAAAGGACCTCAAAATTGCATTCTTCCATCTCACTCCACCATCTTATAAGGAATGTTAAATCAAGGGAATCCCTAGCCTCTCACCAACAACCCACAACCCAGACAAAAAATTAACACCCAAAACCCATCAAAGATGTCCCAACAACCAACCAATCCTACATTACAAGCACATTCCTTAGCTCTAAATCAAGCACAACAGGCTTATTAGAAAGCCACCCAACAAGAAGAAGAAGAAGAAGAAGCAACCTTAGCAGCACAACAATAGCAAGAAACCTTAGTAGTACAACAACAACAATATGAAGAAGCCTTAGCAACACAACAACAACATCATGGAGCCTTAGCAGCACAACAAGCAGCCCTCATAGCCAAACAACAACAACAAGCCTTACTAGCTCAACAGTATGCCCCAACAACAATAAAAACAAGGTTCCTACTATAACTCTCAACAAAAAATCATCAACCCAAAAATGTTAGGAACATATACACCACCATCACCATTATCATCATAATATCCCATGCCACCATACACACCATAGAACCCCCCATCATATCAGAATCTCATGTACAATCCATATACCATCCCACAAAATACAACATATGTTCCTCCACCAAATCCATAAGATGATGCAACATCACAACTTAAGGTGTTAACAAAAGAAATGCAAGATATACAGATGGGAAAAATAAACAAGTCCCATACATAGGAGCTATGCCCATATCCATTTGACTAAAACATCACAATAGCACCATTCCCTCTTGAATTTGAAGTCCCAAAATTCAATAAATACAAATGGAGAGGAAGTATTGTAGACCATGTCAAAGAGTTTAATGTCATGTGCATGGAGGTCACCTAAAATGAGTCCTATTTTATGTGCCTCTTTCCAAGGAGATTAACAAGCCTAGCCATCAACTATTTTTCTCAATTACCTCCAGGTATCAAAACCTTCAAGAAAATCATCGATAAATTCATAGATCATTTCTCCTTTAATCTTGACATGGACATGAGCCTAGAATATTTGTACACTGTGAAACAAAAAAGGAGAATATTTCACCAATTTATTACAATGATGGAGGAAAAGGGATAGTACGAGCAAGTGGCCCATTCCTGATGAACAAAAAGTGGGGATTACTATAGCAAATCTAGATCCAAATCTATCCTTCCACTTGAAGATGCAATGCATTACCTCTTATGACAAGTTTTTCCCTAGATTTTTTAACATCGAGAGAGCTCTAATCTCACAAGGAAATAGTCAAGCTTACAAAGACAACCGACCATCAACTAACTCAAATGTCAAGCCTTGTGTTTGGGCTAAGAACACAAATGTAACAAATGATGTCATGGTAGATGCTAAGGTAGTCCTAAGTTCTTTGAGGCAAAAAAAATCAAACAGCTAATGCTCAACTAACTATGCAACAAAAAAAACCACCACAAAACAATTAGATCAAAAACATAGAAACACAATAATGATGAACCTCCAACAGAAAAAACTATTTGAAACACAAATACACATAGTTGTCGGTACCTATTGAAATCATCATGAAGAAACTAGTAGAGTCAAAGTTGGTAACACTTACTAATTTTGAAAAATACCAAGAACCACAAGATATGTTAGCAAGAGACATTTCAAATGCTTTGTGGTGTTGTCATTGATGGAAACCCTAGTCAGTAATTGGATCCACATGACACCATTCTCTCCCACTGGTAGGAAATTTGAGGATGATTGAGAAGAAAAAAGCATCTAACAGTTTGGTGTTCATCGATTCACTTGTAGATTTCTATTTGTTATTTTGAGTTGTGGATCTCACGAAAGGAAAATCAATGTATTTCTTGTGTTATCTAGAAATCTTAGTGCCTCATACCAAGTCATGTGTAAGTTTGGTGATCTAGTTGATACTTTTTTGAATATCAGTATTTTGGGGCTGACTCATTTGATAAAATGTGTTGTAAATATTCAAGGAATGTTTATTTGAATATTGTTGTGTTTATCATTATGTTTTTGGTCCAAGCTAAGTTGTGACCGACTGTTGTGGATGCATATTAGATAATTCTTAAGATTTGAGTCGATAGTTGCTAATATTTTTTAAGTTTTATTGAAGCTGACTTGTGATTAAATTGTTAGTCGTGAATATATATGTATGATCTATTATATAATTTTGATGTATATGCGTGGTGTGTTGATGTGTATTGTGAATATTAGAAGAGTGTTAGAAAAATTTTATGCATAGTGTCACTTGTGCATAAAGATTTTGTGGTGTGAGTCAAAGCAGACTAGAGCAAAAGTTTAGTATCAGTCAGAAGGACAAAAGATCGACAACTGAGCCTATTGGACCTGTAATCAAGCATTTTTAGATGCTATTCTTTTAGTTCATTCTCTTGGATCTAATCCAAATCTCTATAAGGTAGTGTACCTTCCTCTTTTGAGCAATGAGCTCTAGGCAATGAGCCTGAATGCAAGTGCATTCCCATATTGTAAAATTATTTTTGAGTATACTCAGATTATATTGTGGATTGGCCATCCACCATGGCTTTTCCCCTAATAGGGTTTCCATGTAAAAATCCTTGTGTTATGGTGTTATGGTTATTTTCTTTCTATTTCTATATATTTCTCTTGGTTGAATGTTTCAAGTGGGTTAATGATTAGAATAATAAAGTTAATTTTTATAGAACTCTGATTCACCCCCCATCTCAGTTTTTCTTGTTTCCAATAGGATATACCACCTTAGTACAAAGAAAATTATCTTTGTGACTTTGAAAAGATCAAAGGACATAAAACAATGAACAGTATGAAGCTTAAAAATATCATCCAATATCTTATCAAAAGTGAAGCCGTATCTATTGAGGTACCCACTGACAATCAAGATCACAAGATATACAAGAACCCCATGCTAGATCATAGTAAAGGTAATGAAACTGGAAAAGGAAAAACCTATAACAATGTACAACATACCTATTACAATGTGGTCACTTCTTGTGATAGTGTTATCACTGTTGTCACTATCAAAGGACCTAGTGTGGAGTGTGGAGTCACCACATGACGTGGCACAGTCACCATCCAAGGAGTCCCATATCAATCTAGGGTAAAACCTACTTTGGAAACATCAAACTCTAGCAAGTACAGTCTCCTACATCATCTCAAGAAGACCCCCGCACAAATTTCTATCTTAGAACTATTGAGGCTATCCCCTGCACATAGGGAAATCTTATAGAAAGATTTATCTAAATCATCTGTCCCTAATGATATTGATAGCAATCAGTTTCAAGATATGGTAGGGCATATTAGTAGTCATCTTATCACTTTCTCAAAACAAGACTTACCCTCACAGCCATCTCATAACCATGATTTACACCTTGAGGTCATCATTCATAAGAAAAAGGTTAAAAGAGTCTTAGTAGAAGGAGGTTTTGGTTTGAACATTTGCACCTTTAGTTGTGCTAGCTCTCAAAAACGTAGGTTGAATGCCTCAAGAGGCTGCCAATCTCTTGATACGCTTTAGGGTAATAGACAAGGTCAAGAGAACTCAACCTTCTACTCTTTAGGTGTTGCAAAACTTGGGCAGGTGTACCTCGAACAATGCAGGCTTGACTTGTAATTATCTTCTTGAAGCAATTTGTTCACAATGGCAATGTGAAGTGAACAAATAAAATCCAACTTGAAAATAGTAACAATATTCTAATCTAAATCCTAAAATGAATGCTTGATTTAACAGATGTAAAGAAAAATGAATAAGTTCAAATAGTGAAGTGTAGAGACTAGTGCCTTGTTGGGTATGTGGAGTCAAATGAGATCTAAATGAGTAACGCACTCTAGAGAAGACACAAATTATCTGGCATACATTTTGTTTACAACTTGTATAAACATGCAAGAATGTGATTATTAAGCTCTACTTGACTAATCCAATTGAATCTCTTTGATTATTGTGACTAACTAAAAGGATTTAGTCTTTACTTGAAAGAACCAATCAATCAATCACACAAGTGCAGAAAATGTGCACTAATAAACTAAATACAAACTTGTCATATCAATTTAAACAATTAGAAAGAATCCATCTTGGAGAAAACTTAGAAATTATTTTATTAAATTCAATAGATAACTGATACCAGACATGTGCAGCAACATCAATTGACACTCATAAATACCTCCATTTTAGAACATGCATCATAGCCTCTGATTTGATAAATTTACTATTCTGTATCCATACAATTTGACTACTGTATCGAATAATTGATAACTCCTCAATTCCCCCTTATTACAATTTCCAAAATGCCTATTTATACACAAGCATTTGAAGAAAATATCAAATTGAGAACTCATGTCGGCCCAACACAAAATTCAGGCCCAAAATATGTTGGCCTGAAATGGTCATCCACACAGATTCATGTTGGCTATAGTGATGTATTTTTGTTATTCATTACTGAACAGTTGCCAAGACAGTCATGAAAGTATGCCAAAGGCAAAATAATGTTAATAGTTATCTGCCCGTGTTAACTATTCCTCATGCATCACCGTGACCACCAGCTTGCTATATCGAAGTCAAGAAGTATCGCTTTTATTCCCTTTATGTTTCGCTATAGCCTATCGTCGTCGGTGAGAAGTCATAGAGATAAAAAAATGTTTTATCAAAAAGTACTTTACATCCAATTTGTCACTGTAACAACCCGTTAGTCATATTGAAGCCACATAGTATTCCTTTGTTCCCGCTCTGCTTCGTTATAAACACATAGGTATCGGGGAGACCATATACCGAGATCAAAATGCTAGGCCGAAAGGCATTCACTTTTGTTTCACAGTCGCCATGATAAGGCAACACTTGCACCAAAAAATATCTCCCATCTGCCTTCACTAAGACAATGCAGTGTCGGGGAGAGGTCACATAGATTGTTCTAAGTTTTGCCGAGGGCTTCCCATTTTACCTCATGTTGGTGTGACCTAAAGATTCTCTCACTGACAAGCACCCATTATGAATGTCACCATAACTTTCAATCTTTGGCGAGATGTCTTGTAGAGAAGGCTATTATACCGAAGCACATTGAACACTGTATCACTATGACCTATCACTGCAAGACCAAAGGTCACTCGCCAAGACCTTACAATGCTAGCAAGTGGGTTACACCGAAAGGAATTTGGAAGAAAACTTTTTGTGCTTCTTCGGTGAGACAAACTCACTTCGCCGTGACACTAAACCGAAGGTATTCAACATATACCGATGTACCACCAAAATGCAAAGTCAGGGAAACAAATGATATTCAGTAAGACACCACCTTGAAAGCCATAACACATGCTAATAGGAGCCTCCACGGTCACTGAAACAACAAAAACATCTTGCCGATAGGCAACAGATGTTTGCTAGCAGAAAAACAAATTGGAGAGACCCAAATGTAGTCACGCCGACACACCTGAAACAGAAGATGTTAGCAGAAAAACATAGTGGGTCAGGAAGACAATGGGAGACCTATGCCGATATGAACCAGAATGGAAAATATGCATGACCCAGTGGATTCAATGGGACAATATGGCAAAATATGGGTGAAAGGTGCATACGGTAGGACCAAAACTAGAAATTTATGAGGGAAACTATACATAAAATCATCTGATTTTTATAGTTCTAATAGTGGCTCCATCTGGGGATGAATGATAGTGAGATCATTGCAAGAATCCAGAATCTTTGGTGAGTAGACCAGAAAAAAAATGATGAGCCATTGAGTAGGAATGGAATGAATGGTAACATAAATGAATGTGAAGTGGGAATGAATGCAAAGTGAATGCAAGATGGAGGTGAATGTAAAATGAGAGTGGAATGGAGGTGGATGAAAACCTAAAAATACTATGCATGGAAAATAATTTTCAAGAGGATACACAAGAGTTGTCCATGCATTGGCAACCCTTACTCCTCTATATTGCTTAGGGGAAGAAAAGCTTCAAGAATTTCCCATGAAAAGGCAATTCCTAATCTTCACCAGCCATGTTCTATAGAAAATATGAGTCTCACCCTTCATACCAACAACAACGAAAGGTCCCAACCAAAGAGCTTCAAATTTACCATGCTTTCCTTTCTCCTAACACCTTGAATTCCACATCAACACCAAATCATTCTCTTCAAAATTTCTATTCTTTTCCTTCTTGTCAAATAGATACTTCATCTGTGCCTATAACTTCATGTTTTGACTTTGGGCCTCTCTCTTTACTTCAAGTTCAGCAAGTTGTTCCATTTTGTCTTCCATAGGCTCAAGAACTTCCAAATCTTCTTGTAAGACAAACTTATAGACTGGTAACAAATTCTGCAGAGGCATCCTTGCTTGTGCTCTATACACTAATTCAAATGGAGATTTTCCAATTTCCTTTTTTACAATGATCCTATCAGCCCACATAGCCAATTTTAACTTTGAATCCCAAGCTTTCTTGTTCTGTCCCAACATTCTCTTTATAATCTTCAAGAGACTCTTATTGATGGACTCTGCCTGACCATTAGCTTGTGGATGATAAGGAGCTGCATAAGAAATAGTAATGCCATGCCTATCACAAAAGCTTTTGAATTCATCTGACTTGAAGTGCATCCCATTGTCTATGATTATCCTCAATGGTGTACCAAATCTGGTGATAATGTTGTCCATCAAGAAAGTTGATACAACTTTACTTGTTGCCTACTTGGTTGGGATTGCCTCCACCCACTTTGTAAAATAATCAGTGGCAACTAGTATCCATCTATGTCCTCCACTTGCCTTCTTTTGTATCTCTCCAATGAAATCAATTCCCCATTGATGAAAAGGAGAATTAGCTTGCAAGGGTCAAAGTGGAAAAGCACCATGGTACTTTAATTTTTCATAAAATTTTTAGCAAGCCTCACATCTTCTCACATGTGTAAAGGAATCATTAAAAACCTTTGGCCAATAATAACCTGCCCTAAAAAAATTTTGTGCAGTTATTTTTACTGAATAATGACCCCCACAAACTCCATGCATTTCTTTCAAAACATGCTTGGCCTGTGACTCATCCAGACATAATAACAATATGCCATCTCTGTTTTTCCAAAATAGATCTCCATCCATGAAGAAATAATTTGATGCCTACAACTTCAAAGTTCTCTTTTGGCTATCACTCAATCCATCTGGACACTTCATATGTTTAAGATAATGCATAACATCAGTATACCAAGGAGTGTGTTCAATACTTGCAATTGTAGCCTCTTCTTCAACATTGCAAATCTGATTTGCCTCAATATTAGTTTCTGTCATTAGCTTAGCCAAGCCTTGACCTCTTACCAGCTTAGTAATCTATATCTCCATGTCAAATTCTTGAATCTTGTTGATCCATCTGCATCTTTTTCTTATAACTTCAGATTGTGTTAAAATGTCTTTGACAGCTGCATGAAGGACATAAGCAATCACCTTTGCACCAACAAGATATGGTCTAAATGCTTTTGTGGCCTTTACCAATGCAAAAATCTATTTTTCCATTATGTCATACTTCAACTCAGACCCTTGTAAAGACTTACTAAAGAAAGACACGGGCTGCTCATGAGCATCCTTATTTTTCTATAACATAACAACAACAATAGTATGCATTGAAGCGAATGAAAATATTTGAAAGGGCTTTGTAAAATCTAGAGATTTAAGAATAGGGGCCTCTTTGATAGCCCTTTTGATAGACATAAAAACATCCAAAGCTTTAGTAGTCCAATCTATTTTTTGTCCTTTCTTCAACATTTTAGATATGGGCTTAATGATCTCAGCAAAATTAGAAATAAGTCTCCTAACAAAATTAATTTGTCAAAAGAACGATTGTATAGCCTTAACAATTTTGGGAACAAGAATTTTATCAATGGCTTCAACCCTTTCAGGATCTATTCTGATTCCCTATTTTGAAACAATATGCCCCAAGAGCTTACCTTTTGTGACTGCAAAATGACATTTCGTTGCATTTAAACTAATACCATATTCAAGAGCTTTAATAAATACCTTTTCAAGATGTTGCACATGATCCTCAGCCTTCTTCAAATAAGCAGTCAAGTCATCTTGATACACCACCATGATAGCATTGATCAAATCAGCAAATGCTACATCCATAGCTCTTTAGAAAGTCGCTCCAGCATTAGTGAGACCAAATGGCATTCTTATGTATACATATGTTCCCCAAGGAGTAGTGAATGTTGTCTTGTATTGCTTAGATTCCTTGACTTTAACCTAGTTGTATTTGGAGAACCCATCCATCATGGATAGAAAATCACACCCTTTCACCTTATGCAATATGGCCTCCATGTTGGATAGAGGATAATTATCTTTGAGAGATGCCATATTTTAATTCCTGAAGTCCACACACAATCTGATATCACCATTCTTCTTTCTCACAGGGACCAAATTCAAAACCCATGTTGAGTGCCTGATTGATTGATAATTCCTCCATCCTTGAGCTTTATCAATTCCTCTTGCATTTTAGGTTCTAGTGTCAGATTTATGGGTCTTTGCTTTTTTCTGAAAGGCTTGGCATCTAGCTTCAATGGTATTTCATGCTGAAATAAATCCTCCCTGTATGCTTTCAGATCTTCATAAGACCAAACAAAAACATGCTTGTATTTTCTCAGCAACTCTATCGGCATTTTTTGAATTGAAGGACTGATCTTCTTTCCAATGTATACCTTTCTTGGTGCTATCTAAGTCCCCAAGTTGATTTCTTCAATAACTTCTCTCCTAACTGGCATTTGTTTCATTAGAGATCTATTATTTCCATCATACAACCTCTCCAATGCCACTAGACCCTTGGGCAACTTATTTGTTTTGAGCTACAAAATCTCCTTGCCAAACACAGTTTGCTTCCCATCCACTTCTTCAACAAAAGCATTGAAATCAATTTGCTTTCCAACTATAAACATTATCAGGAACAACAGGTCTTGTTTTGAACTCAATCTGTGACACCCCAGCCAATGTGATATCATCTCTTTTCAGTGCCACATTTGCTAAAAAATCAGCCATTATGTTCTTTGATCTATCAATCCACTCAATTGAAAATGCATCAAATAATTCAATGGTATCCCATATAGTGTTCCTATACTATTTTAATCTTTTGTGTTTTGCTGCATATTTCGATTTGATCTATGAAACAACTAACTCAGAATCACCCAAAATAGCCAGCAACTTAATCTTGTGTTTCACAGCTATGTTCAAGCCTGTCAATAAAGCTTCATACTCTGCCACATTGTTTGTACATTCAAATGCTAACAGAAAATAATATTTAAAAGTAATACCTCCAGGTGAAACAAATACAATCCCAGCTCCATTACCTTCTTGGCTACAGGCTCCATCAAAATACATCTTCCAGACACCATTGCAATTTTGTCCAGCAAGTTTTTCAATTGGATCACTATTGGTTAATTCTGGTTGAGCTGGTTCAATCTTAAAACTTCCAAGATCAACATCACAGAAATAATTGATCTAATCTTGAGGCACATAATCAACAAGCTGGTCCATCCATGGCTCCCTGTATAACTTCACTTCTTTCCCATTTACTGGTATTGTAGCATAAGATAAATCAAATTGAATGTTTCCACCTACAGCTGTAGTCCACTGCCTTGACAAAAGCATCCCAAATTGAGGAGGAGTATCAATAACTATTATATCTATATTATAAGCCACTTGTGGATAAGTAGCTAATTTGACTTCAACATCTTTCATAATACCAACCATAGGTACAAGTCTATTATCCATTGCATAGCACTTCCCTTCATATGTATCAACTCACATACCAAGCTATTTCATGACTCCAACATACATGATGTTTATAGCAACACTAGAATCTATCATGCAGTTCTTTAACAATTTTTTATTAATAAGCAACGTAGTAAAGAAGGGATCAACTTGAGGAGGAGTTGATAATATATCACTCAAGTAGACTTTAGAATTATTTATTTTCTCCTGCCTATTGACTGCTTTAACGGTTATTTTATTTTCAGCATTCACATGTTCTCCATTTGTTATCAATTGAATACCAGTATCCCTATATTCTTTAATTTTCATCATCTCAAGTAGTGGAACAAACATTTTTTCCTGGGACAATGCCTGAGTGAAATCAAAAGAGGAGCACTCCACCTTGATAGTATTCTTTAATTCTAGTGCTTCTCTTTTGTTTTCTTCCTTTTCTTTTTTACTGTACTAGTCGGGCATCTATATTTCTTTATTTAATTCCTTTACTTCCTTCTTTTGGCCTGGTTTATGTTCAATTTTATCATGCTTCTTGTTTCCTATCTTTTTTGCAATTTCCTGTGTTGTCTTTTGATCTTTTATAAAAATTCCCCCAAGAACTCCATCTAGCTCATTTACTTTTTTGTTTTTCAGCTAGTACTGACTTTTGGCGTTCTCAACTACAGCAACAGTTATTCTTTCTATTTCATCTTCAGTAAGTCTCCTTACATTACACTGAGTAGGCACCTCAACAGGATGTGGCTCTATGTAATCTTCATCAGAATCATAAAAGATCTACTATTCAGCCATATGGACATTATACCTCTGATTGGAAACATCATATTTGTAGCCTTCATCCTCTGAAGATGAATTTCTTTCCTCAACATGGTGAAAAACATTTGAAGTCAAATACACTGTGTGATCTTCTCCATTATTTTCCATCAGCATTCCTTCTTCTTGCATCCTTTGAGCTTTAACACAATAGTTTGGAGAATGTGGCTAATTACAAACTTTACAAAAATAATTATTACTCACCATGTAATTTCCTTTCTTGCTCAATGGATCAGGGGTCTCTTTGTTTCTGGGCCTGGCTGATATAGGTTTCCCATCTTTCTAGTATGTATTGTAAGACATATCATGTAACCTTGGCCTTTCATTCCTGTTCTCATTTATGTATGTATTCTCTTGTCTACACCAATAATTATTACTTTGCTGAGGAGGCCTTGGGTTGTCTCTTTTATTAATTATACCAGCAGCCTTCCTATTGTTTTCAATTGTCAGTGCTATTTTCTGCGCTTCGACCAAATCTCTTGGGGATTTACTTCTCAGTTCATACCCTATCTTAGGATCAAATGCATTTAATTAAACACTCAATGCAATAGAATCTGGCAACCTTGATCCAGGAGGTACTTTAGTATGCATCTTGTTGAATTTTTGGTTGAAATCATAAATTGAATCATTCTGATTCTTTTGAATTCTCATTAATTCATGAAGAGCTACATCTAGAGCATTTTGATTCCCATATTTCTCTAAGAGTTTGTCTTGAAATGCTTGGAGAGAATTAATTGAGAATGTTGGCAGGCTGTTGAACTAATCCCTGGCATCTTCAAGAAGTGACATCATGAACAACTTCATGTGTAAATCTTCATAAGGCATATCTATGTCTTGAATGAAAATATTAAAACTCCTTAAATGTTCTTCAGCTATGATTGCATTACTCCCTATAAATTTGGGAACCATATTCCTCCAACTGCCATCCATAGGGTAAGGATACAACTGAAAACTAGCTAAATCAAACTGTCTGATCATGGTTATATGTTGGGGAGGGGGAGGGACTGGGGGATGTTGATACTAAGGCATGTGATTATTGTATTGTGCATTATAATGTGGGATATAATTCTGACCAGGAGGTGGATACATACCTGTATGCTGTGTAGGAATGTGAGGTGGATGATTTGGCTGCTTGTGGTGATTCCCTATCTAGTTGTGAGGAGCATTCTATTGATTAGAGGACCCTGTGCCATGATTACCCTACTTGTGAGGTGGGACATACTTCGGGGCACCACCTATTTGATCAGCAATTTGGCCTCTAGTTCCTTTATCTTGTTCTCTTTTAGTTCCAACTGTACTTTTATTTTATCAAGAATCGAGGGCTCATGGTTTCCTTTAGGAGTTTGGTGATTACCCTCCATCCCTTGATCATATTCATGCTGAATTCTGAGCCTTTCAGCTTCTAATCCAGCTTCAAACTCAACCTGTCTCTGAGGGTCAATAGAAGGGAAGGGATTTCTTCTATCTTCAAGGGTATAAAGTTCTGCACTTGAATCATCTCTCCATGTATTATAGCGATCTTCTTTGTCTCTACTGTCAGATACATGTCCTCACATTTCCCTTTTCCTTTATCAACGTTGTCATCCTTATGAGTCCACTTACTGCTATCAATAGGAGCTCCATTATGACCTCCCCTGTATTGAGATCTTCTTCCATTCATGATGAACAACTGTAAAATTTCTGTCAGAGTCGCCACTCACTTTTATCAAAAATGAGAAAATACTTGATGTATCTAATTCCCAGTGGAGTTTGTATAAGATTTCTGACTCTATGATTAAGGCCTTGATTCTGATTGTTCCCTAGTGGAGTTGCCAATTTGTTAGCTCTCAAAAATGCAAGTTGAATGCCTCAAGAGGCTGCCAATCTCTTGATATGCTTTAGGGTAACAGACAAGGTCAAGAGAACTCAACCTTCTTCTCTTTAGGTGCTACAAAACTTGGGCGGGTGTACCTCTCTTGAACAATGCAGGCTTGACTTGTAATTATCTTCTTGAAGCAATTTGTTCACAATGGCAATGGGAAGTGAACAAATAAAATCTAACTTGAAAACAATAACAATATTTTGATCTAAATCCTAAAATGAATGCTTGATTTAATAGATGTAAAGAAAATTGAATAAGTTCAAATAGTGAAGTGCAGAGACTAGTGCCTTGTTGGGTATGCGGAGTCAAATGAGATCTAAATGAGCAACACACTCTGGAGAAGACACAAATTATCTAGCATACATTTTGTTTACAACTTGCATAAACATTCAAGAATGTGATTACTAAGCTCTACTTGAATAATTCAATTCTCTTTGATTACTGTGATTAACTAAAAGGATTTAGTCTTTACTTGAAAGAACCAATCAATCATTCACACAAGTGTAGCAAATGTGCATTGATAAAATGAATACAAACTTGTCATATTAATTTAAACAATTAGAAA